>VDFB02049217.1:116417570-116453559 GCA_007258455.2 Sequoia sempervirens | reverse complement strand
AACTCTAGAGTATCACCTAATTCAAAGGATGTTTTAAAGTTAAGAATTGGCAATTGAGACCATACACCACATACTAAACATTTCTTGGAATCAAGCCAAACAATGTTGTTCAAAAATTTTATTGAAACACATAAAATATGGAAATCTCGCAAAGGAATTTTGAGGGTTTGAAGCCATTTTATTGTGTGTGGCCTCTCTTAAGATTCATAATAATACTTGTTGTTGCAAATACCATGTGGAGTTTTCAATGTATCATGAGCTATTATGATTTATCCGTTCTACTTTGCATATTAATGAAATGTTGCAGGAGTGTGGTGCAATGCATCTTCCTCTATCATGAAGGGACTTGCTAGATCTATTTTTATGTTCTAGAGATGATGGTTGCTTTTTCTACAGAAATGATTGTTTAAATGCAAAGTGCTCACAATGTGGTGGCTTGTCAAAGTTTGTTCAATGTTTTCATGAGAGTTCTGAACATGAATTTGGAAAGAAGCTTGTTGAGAAAAAGAGATATGAGATAGTCAAATATACTTTGCAAAGTGGAGGTGAAGGTTCTAGATGTGAGTTGGTTACAAAAGAATGCAAAGGTTGCTGATTTTATTTTTAGATTTTAAGGAAAAATATTTTCACAAGTATGCAAGGCATAGTCATAGGTCTCGCTGGTTGATCAACAATTTAGGATGTGTATGACTTTTTCCAATTGGTACTATTATATCGCTGGTTGATTTTGTAGAAAACTACACATTGCAACCACAAAACGAGGTACAATCTTAGTATTACAATTCCATTCAGATTGCTATTTTTGTCCACATAACATTTAGACATGCACTTGATAGTACAAAGGAGGATCGAAAGATAATCAGAGAGTATCATTTTTATATGAGTGATGATAGATCTCATTCATCTGAGTATGTCCAACATTGTTTCGAGAATTTTTTTGAGTTCTTGCAGGAGCATGATATAGCATTGGGCCAACATCTAATTTGGTCAGATAATTGCATAGGTCAATTCAAGAATGCTCATATGTTTTATTGGTTGAGTAGAATGCATGTAGAGAGGGGTCTACCTCATATTTTGAGTTTTTTTTAAGCTGGACATGGGAAAGGGGAGCATGATGGAGCAGGTGCATGCGTAAAGAGAGCTCTAGTTAAGGAGCAATTGAAGATTTCAGGAGCAAAATTCAGCGATGCACATTCTATAGGTTATTGGTGTAGTTCAACATTGTCACAAGGAGGGACACTTTATTCAACAGTTCACAGATTCTTTTGGTTCGTTGAGGAGGGTACAGAGGGAGGCAGATTGGATTGTCATATAATCAAATATTCTTCAAAGATGCATTCATTTCGAAGCTCAGATGCAGGCACATGGACCATTTGGACACAAGAGTTGGCTTGTTTTTGT
The DNA here is from genome assembly GCA_007258455.2 of Sequoia sempervirens. Lineage (NCBI taxonomy): Eukaryota > Viridiplantae > Streptophyta > Pinopsida > Cupressales > Cupressaceae > Sequoia > Sequoia sempervirens. The sequence continues at coordinate 116,452,158 of VDFB02049217.1, read as the reverse complement.
CAGAGTTGTATTCAGTGTGAGTGGGATCAATGTGATTCAAGTGAGTGGGTTGATACATGGGTACCACAGTATCTAACTCATTTATCTCAAACAATATCCATGACAAATGACATAATGGAAAGTTCAATTGATTATGACTTGCTTTCAAATCTACTACAGCTAGGACATATTTTTGCAGTTGTTGCACCACAAGGGAATGAAGAGAGATCAGACTATTGGTTGGCTCAATGTGTATGGGTAAAGCATAAGCTAACACAACTGATGGAAGATGATGATGGTTTCATGTATCCTACAGGGTCAGTTGTGGTTGTAGGAACTTGGTTGCGAACATACATGATTAGAAAGAATGGCATACTTGCATTTGAAGACAATGAGAAACACAAAACCATTCTCATGTATTTGCACCTTCTTATAGCAACAAATGTTAAGTTGTTGAAGCATCATGCCAGAACAAAGACAACACAACTATGGACACTTAGTAATGTTGATCATGAAGCAATATTGGATACTCTTAAGCAAAGAGATGACCCTTCAGGCACACTTGAATAGCATTTTCAAGAATGGAAGGTAGAAATCTTATGTTCATTATGATTAAGTTCATTAGTGTTCTTTATTTAATATTGATATTTTATATACTATTGCAATACAAGTGTCTTTAATAGTGATACTTTGTATGTAATTTTGCGATATTTTTGGCAAGATTGATCATGGACCTGCTGCAACAATAGCCAGCTCTAATCCTTTCAAAGAGGTATGCATCTTTTATAGTTTGCATCACCAACTCATCATCATTCAATTTGTTTAGATTAATATAGATATGTTAGTATAAGCATCTTTTCCATTGTGACAATATAGATTTCTCATTTATCCACTTTTGCGATATTCCTAGCACGATTGATCATGGACCTACTAAAAAAATAGCCATCTCTGATCCTTTCAAAGAGGTATGCAACATATTACAACAATATAGATTGGTTAGAAGCGTCTTTTATAGTTTGCATTACCATCTCATCATATTTTGTGTCATTTAGAATAATATAGATTGGTTATTCTAAGCTACCTTGATGGTTTGTATAGGTGCTTGTTAGTCCAAAACATGAACATACTACTATTGTTGAAGACTGTTCCCTAAATGCCTCTAATAGGAAAATTTTGTAAAATTTGAATTCTCAAATTGGAAACAATGTAAAATAGTCATAACTGTGTATGGGCATAATCTATACCTAGTGATTTTTTTTTAAATATGGGTCAAATGTCTGGCATTGTATAAAGGGTATGTTTTAAATGTAAAGGGGTCTGTATTTTGGAAACTCATAGGTTTTGTAAAGGGGTTTATTTTTGTACTTAATCGAGCTACAACCGAAGGTTTTCTTCCTGGTTCTTTCTTGTTAGTATGCTCATTTGAACCAGGTTTTGTAATACTATCTAGTCCTCTCCCCTACTATTTCTTACTATTCTCTTACTCAAAGAGTAAGGAGAGAACTTAACCCATCTATGTTTTTTGAAGAGACATACATATACTAGCAATCACATGTGAAGATGTAATGGGCACATTGATAGGTGTAATATGAAATTATGTATGCTACAATTGAAGTAATTGCAAGAAGTCTTGTTATGGTGAAAGTTTTATTAGAGAATACATAATCATTTTTTCTTAAAGAAGAAGTATTAATAGGTATTAATTTTGAAGTAAATTTAATCTATATGCAAAGCATTTGTAAATCAATATGTGTGTAATTGTAATAGTAAAATTTATGCATACCATGTCATTTCCCACACAATTTTATCATTTCCCATGTCATTTGTAAATCTCTCTAGCCTTTTATCAATTTGCATACTTAAATCACTATACAATTAGCCCTATCCTATTCTTATTCACACACATCTATACATTTACCTTATTTTCCCATTTATCACATTCACCAATGGGTATGCCTTCATTTATCCATTAGCCACCTAGAATTGATTGTTAGCCACTTAGATTTAACTATTAACCCATTCTAGGACACTTCTTCAATTGCAAGGGTGACCACATGGTCACAAACCTATTCCCTTTCATTTTAAAATTCAAAATTCAAAATTTTGGCTAAGTGGCATCATTCACCCACTTTGAGTTGACTAAACACATGTTTGGCATAATTTGATGATATATGCTAGCATTAATAACATACAATATATTCATTATAATCATGAAAAAATTCATTTATCTTATATCATTGGAGCAATTAATAGTGAGACATTTTGATTCAATGCAATAAAAATGAGTAACAAATTTGAACATCTAGAGTGCTTCCCAACTATTTTTAATCTTGTTTCACTTTTTGGGGATTGATCTAGGAGAACTTTCCTCCCCATGAGAAATAAACAACCCTTATGATATTTCTAAATACCACCAAGTCCCGAGATATTCAAGAGTAGATCAAAGATAAACATACATACCCTTATCAACCCTTAATTATCAAATACCCCTATCAACCCTTAATTATGTTAGGTTGATTGTGTTTGATTATTTTCATTTACTTAATTATCCTAGGTTAACTTCATAAATAAACCTTTTTTTTTCTCTATATTTTGTTGAGCCCAACCAATCCTACACTTGATCCAACCTTCTTTTTAGGGTTTTACATTATTAAGGTTTTCAAATCTACAGTTTTCTAAGTTTACATTCTATTTTCAAATTTAAACTTTCTTATACATCCTTGTATGTCATTGATACATTTTTCTATTAGGTTTTGCATTTTTTATGTTAAGATATAGTAAATTATATTCACTTGCAATTTGATGTGTAAATCTCTTGTATTGTTAGAATGAGTACTTGAATGATCATGAGGTGTTGACCATCATTTCCATCAATGCAATTGACCATCTCTCACATGTAATGTTTGGGAGTTACATTGGGAGAAGTGGATCATCTTTCCATAATGTTATGGGTTCCTACTTAGTTGATATGTTCATAGTGGAGGGCTAGTTTTGGAAATTTGTGCTCTCGATGAGTTATTGGTCAAATACATTATCTATTCATGGATTCTATCTTGAGTGCTATCATAATTACACGTTGGGGTGGTTCGTGGTTTTAAACTATCAAGAATGGTTTTCGTGGCAATTAGTTTGGGGAAACCACTTACATGGTTTTATCTTCCCATTGCTTTGTAAATTGGAGGAATTATATGGAGGTTTCATGGGTTATACAGGTTTACTTAAGGCCTTCAAGGGCTTGAGATAGGTTTGGTTGAAGGAGTTTTTTTCTTTGAATCAATAAAGTTTCAATTGCTCAGTTCATATTTTACTATTTTTCTTGTGTTTTCTGCCTATGCACAAGCATTTCAAGCATTTTTGTACAAAAAATTTATCTAGAAATGTTATTACATGTCTTGACGTTATTTCAAGAGTGGAAGGTGTGGAGAACTGGGTTTTGAAATAAAATGAAGAGTTAAAGGTCTAAAAATGGTGGTTTTTTTCACTTGAAAATAGAGTTTTTACCCTAGGGTTTGCAAAAATCTCTGAGATACTATAAGTTTCTTTGTTTTCTAAGCATATTGGGGCCTAAATAATGGTTTCTAAGGTGGTGGAAGAGTCTGAAAGGTTGTGGAAGTGCTACATCCAATAAACCCTCAAGAATTACACTAAAAACAAGGGTTTTTTTATTTGACGATTACAGGTCTGTACAAATGGAATCCAATTGTAGAATCTTTGTTTTCCTAGAAATTTATTTGCTGCCCCAAGGTTTCAAGAGTCTATGTGGTGTTTGAAGGTATGTTGCTTTGCATTTTTGGGCTAATTGAATAGCCTGTTGAAGGGTGAATGTATAGGAATTCAACGCTAGTCCAAAGGAGTCTATGTTGTTTCTCATATATGTTGTGTAACTTGGATATGGGTGTAAGCATCATGGTCTCTGAGAAATAGACCTTCAAAGATTGCTGCCTTTTAGCACTTTGGACTCTTAATGGAAATCGTCGGTCCAATGTAGCTCGGAGTGATTCGGCGTATTTGGGTGCAAGAGAGGACCATCCCTAGCGTAAATGTACCCATCCGAATGTGTTGGAACAGTCCATTTGGTCGTACGAGTTGCGGAATGAAAGTTGCACCACTTTACACTGCTTGCATCTGGCAACTTTTCCCTCCACTGAAAAGTCATCACCACAGGAAAACACCTCTGAGATATCAAAAATCGAGAGAGGTTTTTGTAGATGGTCACAACACAATCCCATAGCCTTAGATGGAGAGTATGTAAGCATCACGATCTCTGAGAAATAGACCTTCAAATATTGCTGCCTTTTAGCACTTTGGACTCTTAAGGGAAATTGTCGGTCCAATGTAGCTCAGAGTGATTCGGCATATTTGGGTGCAAGAGAGTACCATCCCTAGCATAAACGTACCCATCCGAACATTTTGGAATAGTCCGTTTGGTTGTACGAGTTGTGGAATGAAAGTTGCACCACTTTACAACTTTACACTGCTTGCATCTGGCAACTTTTCCCTCCATTAAAAAGTCATCACCACAGGAAAACACCTCTGAGATAGAAAAAAATGAGAGAGGTTTTTGTAGATGGTCCCAACACGATCCCATAGCCTCAAAAAAAGAGTCTGTGAGCATCACGGTCTCTGATAAATAGAACTTCAAAGATTGCTGCCTTTTAGCACTTTGGACTCTTAAGGGAAACTAGTGGGAAACATAGTTAACTTCTTCACAAACTTGGTTTTAAGTAATTTCATTCTTTTTTGTGCATTTAAAATGGAGTTTTAAGCCTTCCACCCTAAAAGTGACCTCTAAATAACTTCAAACACCTTAAGTACCTCATTCTTATTCATTTGTTTTGCAAACAAGCATTTTCATTCCAAGAGGCTGAACTTTCATTTTTGCTTGTTGGATTGAATGCGGACTATGACACAACTTTATTTTTTCAAAAATTGTTCAACATCATTGAACTAAGAATTTATCACACATCTACTGAGAAACAAAGGAGTACTACAAACTAAAACACATTACACTTAGGTTCTCACTGACTTGATGTACTCTTCAACATCTCTCTTCTCTAAAAGTGACCTCTAAATCACTTCAAACACCTTAACTACCCTAAAAATGACCCTAAAAGCGACCTCTAAATCACTTCAAACACCTTAACCACCTCATTCTTATTCATTTGTTTTGCAAACAAGCATTTTCATTCCAAGAGGCTGAGCTTTCATTTTTTCTTTCAAAGAAAAATCTTCCTATGCCACTGTTACAATGCACAGGTAAACCAAGTTTTGTATTGTGGACCTATATTAAGCTACCACTCTCAAGTAACAATTTAACAAAGATACAATATAACTTTTGAGACTGCAAGAAGACATCTGATAACTCTTGAGTGTACTAAAATAATTCTTATGATTTTTGAAGAATGTTGATAACTCTACTGTAGGAAGGTGATGAGAGATTGCTTAGCAATGAAAAGCTTGAGGCATCTTATGAGGAAATCATGCCAACCAAAGAAATGATCAAGCGTAAAGTCACAAGTTGTAGCCATGGAACTGAACTTACTAAACCTAAAGAAGATGGTTGTGTTGCTGACCGGAAGAGCACCTCTGGATGGTTGTGTTACTAACCGGAAGAGTACTTAAAGATTCAGAGGGAGCCTACTAAACCTAAAGAAGATGGTTGTGTTGCTGACCGGAAGAGCACCTTTGGATGGTTGTGTTACTAGCCGGAAGAGTACTTAAAGATTCAGAGGGAGCCTACTGAACCTAAAGAAGATGGTTGTGTTGCTGACCGGAAGAGCACCTCTGGATGTTGTTTCAGTTGAGGTTTGTGATGAACACTTGTACACACCATAGTATGGTTGTAGCCATTATGGTTGATATCATGTTGAGGCAATATCTAATATCACGATGAGATGATATTCTTCTTTTCACTTATGGTTGTAGCCATAGTACTAGACATCATGATGAGGTGATTTTCCTTGTGCAGCTGCAAGTATCCTCCCTAGCTAAGAGGGAGTGTTGATGATTATTGCAGCGTCAATCATATCCTTCTAGCAATCTCCTCTACATAAGAATAAATTAAATATAGCCAAAGCTATTTAATTTATATATATATCGATTCAAGTGATTAATGCTAATTCATCAAGAGATACAAGTTAATGAGGATGCATTTATGAAGAGGCCGACATGCTTGAGGCACGATTTATGTCAAAAAATATTTATTATTTTATGAAGGCTGACTTCTATCTTGGAGGCGCAATCTTTGAGGAGGCACATTCTTTTTGGAGGCTGACCTATATTGTGAAGAGTCACATCTCTCTCAGCTTGTATATATATTAGATACATTTCATTGTTTTGAGACATACATTTTTCATACATTCCATTTCATATCAAGTGCACGAGTTAGTGAGAAAATCTTCAAGTGAAAATCGAGTTATTGTGAGAAGGCTGAGGATTATCATTTGAGAATTACATCATTGTATTGTTGTGTTGGCATCAGTTTGTGGTGCATATTATTAGGCCTCATTATCGCCCTTCATTGTAAAGGAGTTTCTATTGTGATTCAATAATATAACTGATATTATTGGCTAGTTTTTTCTCCCTCAAGAGGAGGGTTTTCCCAGGGTATCTGCTATGTTATTGTGTTTGATTTAGAATTAATTTTCTATGCATTAAATCTGATTGATGAGCTTGAAATATGCTCATAATTTGAATATTATGATGCATTTTTAATTCCCTTACTCTTATTTCTGATGGTTGTTTTAACTCTTTGATTAAAGGATTTTTATCTAAAATTGGGTAGTATCCTGTAGCATGTTCACATTCCTATATTCCTGCAACTTAACGTCTCTATATGTCTATATTAATTGCTCTGTTTGACCTCCCGAATGACTGATATAATGCATGTGGTTTTTGGATAATGAAATGGATTTAATATGTGATTAATGAATGTGTATCATGTTATTTGCCACACGTGCTTTCTTTCACTTATGTCGCCATGTGCATTGCAGGTTGTTGAAGGAAGCATGAACGAGTCAAAGCACAATAGATCTCGGCCCTGTAGTAAAGTCCATTTCTAGCACGACATCGAGGAAGTTGTTCTAGAAAAGACTCTCTGACTAGGTCGTTGGGAGGACATATAAATGATCATTAATCTAGGAAGAGTGGAATACTAAATTCTCTCTGAATCATGTTGAATAGATATGCCTTCATTTATGAGAAGTTTGTTCCTCGATTTTAGGATGCATTTATGTCCATGTCTTTCTTTGTTAGAGTTAGGTAGTTAGTTGCTTTTCTAATATAAATAAGTGTTCCTCCTATGTGAGTGAGAAACAGAGTGTGTTAAAGTTAGTATTATAATGAGAAACGGTGTTTTGTGTTAGTTTTCTTACAAGCAGAACAATCAATGTATATGATTCCAAGTTTATGAATAAAAGCTAATGAAGTTTTGAGTTCAATCCTTGCATAAATTGGTTGATGTTTGCTAAGGGGGGCCACTTAGTGAGTATCTATAGTTATTTATTTATCTCCTATTGATTATAAGTTAGATTTCCTTCTTGAAGGTTTCAACACAAACTCAGTCTTATATTGTTCCTGCAGCATCGGGAATCCATCCATGTGTTTGTTCTTGTAGCATAAGGCTAGTTCATAGTTTGTTTCTTAGTAATAGTTGTCATGATTTCTTCTTTGATTAAGTTATGCTTAAGTTAAGAAGACTTTACATTACATTCCTGAAGCATAAGTAGAATTTCTTCCAAGAATTTATTTCTGGTAAATTGTGACTGAAACTAGTTCTTAGTGCACATACAGTGCCGCTCCATTTCAAGTATACATTTCTTGGTTTGACAATGTAAATAAATGACCATAAGATGTTAGTTACCTACTAGAATTTCCAATTCCCAGGTCAGGATTTTCCATGACTTTTATATCCTTTTTTGGAATTGACCACTAATCATAAAACTAACACAAGTAAATGGTTGAATAGCGTGTGGAATGAGGGGGCAGCAGACCTGAGACCCCTTTAAAGTTTGTTTGAGTGCTTTCTTTTCATTTTTTGTGAGTTTTGTGCCAAGTTTCCTCAAAGAAATGCGGTCTCATAGAATTCCATGACAAGCTAATGCAATTGATAGCTGCTCCTAGTTATTAGTTATGTAATGTGAAGTAATTGCATAACTGTTTAGGTTGACTTTGTAAAAACTATATTGTTATTGAAAATTTTTCATCTATCAGCATCTAGTTGTTACTTATGCAATGTGAAGTAATGCTTTTAGTTTGAAAGATGTGCAATGCAATGTAATCAACAATATGAATATAAACTACATAATATTTAACCATTCTTTTTATGCTATTATATATTGATATTTAACCATTGCTCACTTGATTAAATTTTCAAAGAGTTTAATCATGCACATGAGGAGGAAATTAAATTTTGATTGTCAACTTCTATATATATCAAATTATCCAATAATCAAGTGTATGTCCATATACAAAAATGGCATCAACGCCAACTCAAACAAAGTTTTACAATATGTGGCATATGCCATCTCGGTATCTATTCAATATTTACATGCCAAAATGTATATCTCATCCTAAACTACTGGTGGATCATCAAAATGGAGCCTCTTTGTAGTACTCGTTGGCTCTGAAGGTAGTTGGACAAGAAAAAGTCAAACCACAATTGAGATTAGTTATACTAGATGTAATTTAAAATCAAATAATTAACATAAAAATATTGATACACATTGAATTATAATTGAACTCTAAAATTGAAATCTTGATTACTTGAAATATATGTCTCTTCGAAGGGTCAGGAGTCCTAGAATATACTGCTCTCAAAGAACTAACCAAACCAACTTTTGTAACATCAATCTATATATGTGAACAAAAACATGAAATTGATCCAAGTTAGCATAGAATTGTTAGTAATAAGAACATATTTACCAAGCACAAAATAAAATAAACACATACCTCTTTAGGTTGATCTTTTTCTGTATCTCCTTTAGGTGTTTCAACACCTCCTCCTTGAGGTGTTTCAACACCTCCTCCTTCAGGTGTTCAAATACCTACTCCTTCAGGTGTTGTGGCACTTATCAATAATGATGTATAGCTCACAACCACATGTACATAAAAATGACAAGTACATATGAAACTACGAATCTATGTCAATGTATGCATAATCAATAAAATATCTTATAAATCTTAATTCAATCAAATTTGAGTTCAATTACCTTTCCCTTATCTAACATTGTGCATCCATAGACTAGAGAGCATCGCACCTTGCTCACACTAGGTGTTTCCTACAAGTGGAGAATAAGATAAACATATAAGTTAATATATAATTTCATTAATGACAATTCAAATGACAAACAAGTATACAGTAAAAAAATGTAAATGAGTGAGTACGAAAATACATACTATGTGCGTCTCGAGGCCAAATGAAATGGCCCTCAAGGTGCTACAGTCACCCGTGTGAGCTCCTCCTCAAACATTAACTATTAAATAGACCATGTAAATAAATATTAGTACTTGATACTATCTCTTATTAATATTCACTTTAAAAAAAATGCAAGTTATGAATTTACACCTTAAATGTTACCTGTGTAACTACTCCAATGTCCACCTCTCTAACAAGAGAGGACTTTGTATGGTGTGCTCCAATCCCCTCTGTGTGATCTTCTATAATCTCCACATCCTGGATGTCATAATCAAAAGTGTCTAATGGCTACTCAGGGGGCTGTACAATAGGACCCAAACACATTTGGTGGCACGTATTGCAAATATGTGGCACATAAATATGTGGACCCGAGGAGGATGTTGCAGCAGCACTAGATCCATCGCCAAGATCACCAGACTATGGTTGAGCTACTGAAGAAGCATGGGAAACCAAAAGACCACTCAAAGAGTGAATGGCCTGGATAGTTTGTGTGGTTGCATCCTCCATAATATCTGGATGTCGTACTAGAGGTGGCGGAGGAAGGGGAGGATGGGGAACATGTGGGCGCCTGACTACTCTAGCTACCCCTGGCCTATCCCGGGGCATACCTCCACCAACGCCTTGGAAGGGTTTAATGTTAAAGTAATTGAGATGATGCCCTAACAAAAACTCAACATATAATTTTTTAATAAAGTAAAAAGGTACATCAAGATTATTGTTGGGTGGTTTATCAAAAACCATACACCAATGATCCCAAAAGTTATCTACTATGCCCCTATGCGTGCACCATTTTATAGAAAGTTTTGGTTTGTTAACATTAACTGGCAAACCGTTGGGGTTAATAAATAAAGAGGCTATTTGGGCTTTTGTTATTTGGAGATCTTTCACATCATCATAAGACAATCCACATGCATAATATTGCCTCATGGTTTCTTGCCATGAATGAAATGCATTATGTTGGGTGGAGAGGGTTTCTACATTTATAATTATTCCTGTCAATCCGGTTGACATATGAGATAATGGATGGATTTTCTTATAAACATCACAAATTCCCCTCAATTGCTCCAAATTTTCATGAATTAAGTCTTCAATTGATGGTTGCAAAGGTGGTGGAGCATTTGGCATTTCTGCATTTTGATTCTCAACTGGTGGATTTTGATTCTCAACTGGTGGAATTTGTGCATTCTCATTCTCAGTAGCCATAATGCCTGATTAAAGTTAAAAAATAATTAATCTAAAATTAAAAAATATAAATGAAACACTATTTTTAAATCGAAATCCATTAAAAACATTCATTTTTTTATCAAAATCCATTCTAAACTCAATTGTTTCATAAAAATTCAATCAAAACCCTATTTTGAAAAAAAATCCACAAAAAATTCTTTTTTTAATCAAAATCCATTCTAAATTCAAATTTTCATAAAAATTCAATCAAAAACCCTATTGTGAAAAAATCCACAAAAAACATTCATTTTTTTATCAAAATCCATTCTAAACTCAAATTTTTCAAAAAAAATCAATCAAAAACACTATTTTTTAAAAAGTCCACAAAAAACAATATGAAATTATTCAAATCTAAATCAAAATTGAATGAAATCAAATAAAAATTAAAAAAATTACCTTTCCAAATCGGATTTCCGTTACGTGAAGAAGCAATGCATTGTGTGCTCATGGGTTCTTCACTGTCAAATAACTTCAAAACAACGACTGAATTTTTATATATATGTTTTTTGCAAATCGGATATCCGATTTGTAAAACTAGGTTTGGTGTTTGGTATTGTGACACCCGAGCCTAAAAAAAGTCAACACGTTCTTTTCACATTTTTTGGTCGATGAAAGATGTGTTTTTTTCCTCATTGCCACTTTTTGGCCCACCATGATCCTACACATACCCAATATTTTAGATATAAGTAGAGGACTCATGTCTAGATGTGATGCATATTTTTTTGTAATTTTTTTTGAAGTAAATAATTAATTATGATTTTTTATTACAAATTTTAAAAAATATAATAACTCATATGTCTAACCACCTTAACTTGGTCAAAAATTCATGAAATTCTTTTTTTATTTTTTTAATCCTATAGTATGCGAAGTATAGAATGTGGCACATGTTTTAGATTTAAAAAATGTGATATCATTTGAAAGCTATAGATATTTTTCAATCAACCTATCAATCAGGACTTTAGTTGTAATTCAAATAGAAAATGAATAATAATTACTTATTAAATTCAAATTAAAGCATAATTTATATTGGTGGAAAGCTAAGAATCTCCTTTAAAACCCTTTTTGTTTCATCAATTTTGGGTTAAAAAAGTCGTTAGCCACATACCCATCATATTGCCAATTTTTGGCCCATCATGATCCTGCACATACCCTGACACAAACAAATTTCAACAACAAAATCTTCTTTTAAACATAACTATCAATTTCAAACATGGCAGACATGATTTTCATTTCCCTTACAGAACAAATGAATTAATAAACCAAAACAATAAATATATATCAAAAGAACCTGGAGTCCTTAGTTTGATGTTGAATCCACCAACATGGTAGCCCTTCTTCCTCTTTCGAAAATAGATTTCCTCTACAATTTCTTCTCTAATTTCTTCTTTTAGCTAACTTCTGGATCAACAATCTATTTCTTCCTAGAATAATTTTTATAGAGAAGCACAAAAACCTATCTTTTTCTTTTCCCGACACCACCAAAAACCCCTCCTGTGTGTCTAGAAACTTCTCATTTTTCACAATAAAATAAGGAAAAATAAATAAAATTCATTTTAAAATAAAAAATAAAAATCCAATCCATCCATTGGTTCTTTTTATTGCTTTAAAAGCTCACACTTATCTCATAAATTTTAATTAAAAATTCATTAATTTCACATTTATCCTCACATGATATTATCCTTAGATTTTATAATATTAATATTTTGAAAAAGACAATTATCAATTATCACAAAAATTATTTATTTAAATTAATTACTCTATACTTTTTAATTAATTAAATATCTTTTAATTTACAATATTTTAAATCCAACATTTAACTAAATTACAATTACATACAATTAATCACATCAACAAGATAACATTAATTAATCCCATATGAAATAAAGATAAACTAAATAACAACTATCTACAAATAAAATAAATAAACAACAAACAATACTAAGACAAGGACAAGGTCAAGACCATGACACAACAAAACTCACAATGAGGTGATGGACTTGGGATGAGGATTCTTCCTTATCAAGTCCCTTTTCAACATCATACCTGTTGGGTTTATGGGACATGCTCAAACCTGTCAAGCAGGTGGAGTCAGTACCTTGTACCTGCATCCTGCAAATAAACAAACATCAAGTAGCATGTAAATCTCCATTGTAGACACACCGTGAAAAGTAATCGGGGGGTAGTAGGGCACTCGCAAGCGAGTGATGTTACTCTTTCCTTTCACCAAGACTCACTAGCAAACACATTAGAAACCATAGCAACATAGAAACACAACATCACCACATATAATATGAAAGAAAACCATAGCATAACCACCACATAATGTATCATCAAACATCATAAGTAATATCAAGTGCAACAAACCAACCAAACTATGAATCCGCACAAAACCAAGTCGATAAACTAATCACCATCACAAACCAAGTACCAAACCAACCCATAAGAGTATCAAAGAGTATAAGAAACATGAGGGGTATTAAATCCTCCTCCCCTAGAACATGGCTTACTTCTAGAAGCCAGTAAATAAATATGGGTAAGCCTCTCTAATATCATGGGATGCATCCCCCACGTTGTCAAAGTCTCATCATTTGGGTGCCACTGAACCCGCACCTGTTCAATATCTCTTACCCTAAGGGCGAGTCTCTGATGTTGTAGCACGACCACAGGCTTGAGAGCTAGCTACCCATCCTCAACTTGTAGAGTAGTCCAATTAAGTACATGAGTAACATCAGGAAAATATGGTCTAAGGACTGAAACATGAAAAACATCGTGAATCTGTGACAGATTGGGTGGCAAGGCTAGGCGGTAGACAACAAGACCAATTCTTTCTAACACCTCAAATGACCCTACGAAGTGGGGAGCAAGCTTAGAACCATTTCCATAACAAATAGGGCTCTTCCATGGATGTACTCGAAGAAACACCCAATCACCAATTGCAAAATTTTGATCAACTCGATGTGCATCAGCATTCTTCTTTTTCCTATCTTGAGCTGCTACAAGATGCTCTTAGATGGGAGCTACCTACTACTCCATATCTCGAAGCATTTCGGGTCCAAGGAGAACCCTATCCTCTAACCGATCCCAGCTCAAAGGGGTACAACAAGGATGACCATATAAATCCTGAAAAGGAGCCATGTCGATCGAACTATGGTAACTATTGTTGTAGGAAAACTCGACCAAGTGTAGATAATATTCCCAACGTGATTATTGGTCCATGACATACATGTAGAGTATATCTTCGAGCACCTGATTGAATCTCTTAGTTTGACCATCTGTCTCTAGAAGGTAGGTAGAACTAAAGTTTAGTTGAGTCCCTAAGGACGGCTACAAAGATGTCCATGGTGCATATGTGAAAATCAGATCTCTGTCAGAATTATTCTTCATGGTATTCCATGCAATCAAGCAATGTCTTCCATGAACACCTTGGCTACTGAAGAAGCAATATAGGAAGATCGGATAGGAGAGAAATGGGCCACCTTGGTCAATCTGTCCACAGTGACCATGATAGTGTCATGTCGCCTAGAAGACATAGGCAAGCCAACAATGAAATCCATAGAGATAATGTCCCACTGCCATTCTAGAACAAGATGATGCTGCAACAAAACTACCAAATGATGATGTTCAACCTTAACCCTCTAACATTCTAGACATCAAGCCACAAAATCAGTGATATCATCCTTCAATCCTACCCAAAAATATAGTGAGCACAGATCTGCATACATTTTCTTAACTCCAAGATGTGCCAAATAAGGTGCTTGATGGGATTCAGTTAAGATTAGGGTGCGAAGACCCTCTACAGGAGGTACATACATTTGACCTGCATAGCACAAGACACCATCAGAATCTAGTGAGTATCCAACAAATTTTCCTTGCAAAGTTCTGTCCAACTCGAATTCAGATTTCACCTCTTGATACCAATTGTCTGAGGAGAGAGCGGTGAGGATCTAACTCATCAAATCAACCTCGAGAGCCACTACAAAAATCTCATGTATACACCTACTCAAAGCATCTGCCACCACATTCTCTTTGCCCTGGATATACTTTACTTCAAAATTATATTCGCACAAGAATGTCATCCACCTTCTTTGTCTTGCATTTAGGTTCGAATGCGTGAAGATGTATTGCAGACTACGATGATCTGTATGCAACTCAAAGTGGTGCCCTAAAAGGAAATGTTTCCATCTTACTAGAGCATGAACCACAATGACCAACTCAAGATCATGTGTGGGGTAGTTTAATTCATGATCCTTAAGTTTACAGGATTCATACACAATCACTCATCCTTCTTGCATCAAAACTGTAATGCCCAGTCTTAATAACCTAAGAATGTTGCAATTGTGAATAATGGTGTAATAATTTTTTTTAAAAAGTATTAATATTAAATTAATTAGTTGCATACATTCATTAGGCTAAACGACGTTACACTACTTTGAGTTTTCCTTAAGTGACTTAAGTATTTCGCATTGCACATATTAATCAATCATTAACATAAACATCAAAGATAAACATTGCATTACATTGGATTCCATTCAAGATAGTATAATAAAGTACATACATGTTTTTCCATACATTGCATTTGATAATTATACAATACTCATCCATCTGATGAGGTAGTTCAATAATGATTACAATTTACAAGTGATCTCCTCACAACATTTGAGGGATGTTTTAAATACAAGATTTACAATATACAATGATGAAATACATAAAAGTTTCCAAGTGCGAGCTCTTCATCCATGAAGCTCTCGATGCCATGATCACAAAACTGGGGACCCAACGGAGTAAGGTGCACGTTCCACCCAACCATGTGGTACCCGTAGGTCCACCCCCTATGCTAGGAGATAGTAATAAGGTTACCTAGACCTAATCTACTAACCATAGACACTAGTACACAACAAACTATTGGTTACATTGCTTCTAGATTTTGAACAATTGAATTTACTACGAATACAAGGTTAACTGTTATTTTAGGTGGAGTGTCATCACAACATTGCAAAGGTTACCCTGGTGTTTCTTCCTAGGTTCCAGCCCCCAATCCTTGGGTTACCCTGGTAACCTCTTACGAAACGGGGCCCCTATTGCATACTATTATGGAATCGAATGTCTCTTAAAGAAACAAGACATCGATTTTGCCATTCTAGGCCTTCTCATCTTATACTCAAGACTGAAGTAGCTCAAGAGTCATAAGAGAGGCATAAGCATCTTGTTAAGTGTTTTAAATCTATCTACTATGTTATTTAGTTTTCATTGAATTACTAACTATTTGTAAGTTATCCTGACACCCCTTTGTGTGTCGGCCCTTACAAATAGCCACTCCCCTAAACCTAACAAAGGTATTCTAGATTCACTATCTAGGGTAGACAAGTGCACAATACAACATATAATACCAATATACCACAATGTACATTACAATCCATTCAAAAAATCAAGTGCACTACCCTAAACTTGTTCAATCATATGAAATCAAAGTCAATTTCACCCCCTTAAAAGACTAAAACTAGAAGACTTTAAATCACATAAAGATAATTTCTTTCCCCATTTTTACCCAATAAATATAAGACATCTTAAAACAAATACAAGTCTATTTTTGGGATATATTAAATTCAATCGAACAATTAAGAAAGAGGAAGTGATTATTGCTAATAATTCTTTAATAACACAATAGTTCTCTACACAATAAATTAATAAACTCACCGAATTCATAATATACATAACTATATAAATAACATTAACTTTATTTCTCATTTAGTCAAATATTCTTTTCCACATTAATTCTTTAGTCATCTATTCATTTTAACAAGAAATATATACATAATGTATATATTTATATATACACATATATAAATATATAAATATATATATATATATATACATATACACATATACATATATACATACATTTATACATATATTATATATATATATATATTGTATATGTATATTTACATATATATATATATAATATATATAATGTATTATTAAATATACATATTTTAACCAAATAAAATTTAAACAAACCATTCGAATTTATTTCACACTATATATATATATAAATCCAAACAATAACACTAAAATGAAATTCGCGTTTAAAAGTAAAAACGCATTAACATTCATTTTTTTTTTAAAACCCCAAATTTTCTATGGCCAAGCTCGCGACCTCCTGTGGGAGGCCGCGACCCTTACCAGGGCTGCGCCCAACAGCCATGGCAGCTGCTGTGCACAGCCGAGGTAGTTGCGCTACCCACATGGGTAGGGGGAGGGTTTCGGCCCTCCCCAAAACCCTCACAAATTTTATTTTTTTAATTTTTTTTAAAATCTCTTTAAAAATAAACCCTCTGCGGATTTTGCCATTCGGCGAATTTCAAATTCCGTTTTTTTTTTTAATAACCATGCGCCTGTACGGCGATTTTAGAAAATATGAATTTCAAAATTAAATTTCATGAATATATATATATATAAATATTTATATATTTATATATGTGTATATATAAATATATACATTATGTATATATTTCTTGTTAAAATGAATAGATGACTAAAGAATTAATGTGGAAAAGAATATTTGACTAAATGAGAAATAAAGATTATTGTTATTTATATAGTTATGTATATTATGAATTCGATGAGTTTATTAATTTATTGTGTAGAGAACTATTGTGTTATTAAAGAATTATTAGCAATAATCACTTCCTCTTTCGTAATTGTTTGACTGGATTTAATATATCCCAAAAATAGACTTGTATTTGTTTTAAGATGTCTTATATTTATTGGGTAAAAAGGGGGAAAAGAAATTATCTTTATGTGATTTTAAGTCTTCCAGTTCTAGTCTTTTAAGGGGGTGAAATTGACTTTGATTTCATATGAATGAACAAGTTTAGGGTAGTGCACTTGATTTTTTGAATGGATTGTAATGTACATTGTGGTATATTGGTATTATATGTTGTATTGTGCACTTGTCTACCCTAGATAGTGAATCTAGAATACCTTTGTTAGGTTTAGGGAGTGGCTATTTGTAAGGGCCGACACACAAAGGGGTGTCAAGGTAACTTACAAATAGTTAGTAATTCAGTGAAAACTAAAGAACATAGTAGATAGATTTAAAACAATTAACAAGATGCTTATGCCTCTCTTATGACTCTTGAGCTACTTCAGTCTTGAGTATAAGATGGGAAGGCCTGGAATGGCAAAATCGATGTCTTGTTTCTTTAAGAGACATTCGATTCCACAATAGTATGCAATAGGGGCTGGGTTTCGTAAGAGGCTACCAGGGTAACCCAAGGATTGGGGACCGGAACCTAGGAAGAAACACCAGGGTAACCTTTGCAATGTTGTGATGACACTCCACCTAAAATAACAGTTAATCTTGTATTCGTAGTAAATTCAATTGTTCAAAATCTGGAAGCAATGTAGCCAATAGTTTGTTGTGTACTAGTGTCTAGGGTTAGTAGATTAGGTCTAGGTAACCTTATTACTATCTCCTAGCATAGGGGGTGGACCTACGGGTACCACATGGTTGGGTGGAATGTGCACCTTACTTCGTTGGGTCCCCAGTTTTGTGATCATGGCATTGAGAGCTTCATGGATGAAGAGCTCGCACTTGGAAACTTTTATGTATTTCATCATTGTATATTCTAAATCTTGTATTTAAAACATCCCTCAAATGTTGTGAGGAGATCACTTGTAAATTGTAATCATTATTGAACTACCTCATCAGATGGATGAGTATTGTATAATTATCAAATGCAATGTATGGAAAAACATGTATGTACTTTATTATACTATCTTGAATGGAATCCAATGTAATGCAATGTTTATCTTTGATGTTTATGTTAATGATTGATTAATATGTGCAATGCAAAATACTTAAGTCACTTAAGGAAAACTCAAAGTAGTGTAACGTCGTTTAGCCTAATGAATGTATGCAACTAATTAACTTAATATTAATACTTTAAAAAAAATAAAATTACACCATTATTCACAATTGCAACATTCTTAGGTTATTAAGACGGGGCATTACAGATTGGTATCAGAGCCAAGGTTACAAACACTGGACGCTCTGGGTAATCACGATCCCATTAGGTTGACCTAGTATGTAGTGTTGCAACTATTAAGCCTTGGTTGAATAGTATCTAAGACTCGTTATTGTTATGTGTAGGAACATGCCTAGGCAAGGAGGAAGAGGTTGTGGTAGAGGTCGAGGTGGAGGTCGAGGGCCAATCCCTCAGGTTAGTCCCCCTCCTAGCCCTCATCACAGTGATCAGGCAGAACAGGTGGGTCAAAGAAATGAGGGACAAAATCCTGAACAGTCAGTAGTAGAGGGTTCTCAGATATGTCCATTACTAGAGGAGGTCCTAGCTCGTCATGGACCTAGACAGGTAGATGAGAAGGAGGTTGTCAAAGAGAGAGATAGATCCCCTAGGAGAGTAGAGGACACATCACATCAGGATTCTATTATTGCTAGTCACATGAGGGATTTACTGAGGGCACAACCTCCTACCTTTGATGGTTCAGGAGGTGACTTAGAGGCTGAGACTTGGCTATTAGATTTGGGTAGATGCTTTGCCATGCACCATTATAGTAGCAATACCCTATGCCAGATGCGCTATTATGCACTTGAGAGGATTCGCCTCTACTTGGTGGCACCTAGAGGAGTAGAAGCTCCATTTGGATATTGGTTTTGTGTCTTGGGAGATGTTTCTTGAGAGGTTTAGAGCATGATTCCTGTCGGAACACTGGAGGTAGCGTAGGGCTGATCAGTTCCATGATCTACGTCAGTTGGCTCTTTCTATAGAGCAATATGAATGTAGGTTTTATGAACTTAAGCAGTATGTTGGTATTGGCGATGATGAGCCTATGCTAGTACAACACTTTATCAGGGGTTTAAATGCCCACATCAGTGGTGGTGTCCGAGTCTTTGAGCCAAAGACTATGGAAGTCACGGTGGAGAAGGCTCGCATTGTAGAGGAGAACCTTATTATGGCATTAGGTGGGTATACAAGAGTGCAGATTAGGAGTGCTCCTGTAGCAGGTTTTAGTCCACGGGGTGGACAGGCACAGACAGGTGGTTCTTCTAAGAACCAACAGACACCCACAAAAGGTGGGCAGCAACAACAACAACGAACTCCTCAAAAGAACAATAACCCTCAACCACAACAACAAAATAGTCCTCAAACAGGAAAGGGTCGTAACTAGTGGCGCAACAAGTGCAATAGGCAAGATCAGCCTGTGCAGAGTGCTCAGTCTACCGTCAGTAGGGGTAGTTTTTAGCAGTCCAATGCACCTTCGGGTGGCAGAGGATTCGACAAAGGCATAGGTTGTTATTCATGTGGGCAGCATGGACACATAGCTAGGTAGTGTCTGATGAGAGGTTCTACTGGTTATGGGCCTCGACCTATAGCTTCAGAGCCTATGGTGGGAGATGTGGGATGAGCACATACTGTATATGCTGCGGTTAATGACCGCCAAGATGATCACCAGAACACGGTGGTCGAAACTTCAGGTAAGTTACATGGTGTTAGTGTTTCTATACTTTTTGATTCTGGAGCCACTGACTCCTTTATTTCACCGACCATTGTAGACCGTTGTGGTCTTGTGGCGGTAAAGCAAGGTGGTAAGTGGCAAGTTGAATTCACCTCAGGGGTGAAAGTAGCAGTAGAAAACTTAGTACATAATTGTGAACTTAAAATTGGTACATTAACTACCTTAGTAGATTTATATGTTACACCCTTAGGATCATACGACATAGTTCTAAGCATGGATTGGTTAGCATCTTATCTTGCTGTAATTGACTGTCGACTTAAGATAGTTAGTTGCATTAATGATTTAGGTGTGAAAGTGGAAATTGTAGGTATTCAAAGACCTATCTCTTTGCGGATGATATCTGCTATGCAACTAAAGAGATGTCTTCATCAGGGATGTCAATTGTTTGCAACAACAGTTATTGATTTAGAAGAGGGTGAGAGTCGAGAGGTATCTCTTGATGATCATCCTATTTTTAGGGAATTCGTAGATGTGTTTCCCAATGACATTCCTAGAATTCCACCGAAGAGGGATATAGACTTTAGAGTCGACCTAGTTCCTGTAGCTGAACCTATATCTAGAGCTCCTTATAGAATGATGACTCAGGAGTTAGAGGAACTTCGTATTCAGTTAGAGGAACTTTTAGAAAAGGGTTTCATTCATCCAAGTGTTTCCCCTTGGGGAGCACCTATCATCTTCGTAAAGAAGAAGGATGGATCTCTTAGGTTGTGTATTGACTATCGCCAATTGAACAAGGTTACAATTAAGAATCATTATCCTTTGCCTAGAATCGATGATCTTTTTGATCAAATTAAGGGAGCTAATGTGTTCTCTAAAATTGATTTGAAATCTGGTTATCATCAATTGCGTATAGCTGAAGCAAACATTCATAAAACTGCTTTTCAAACTCGTTATGGGCACTATGAATTCACAGTAGTACCATTTGGGTTAATGAATGCACCGTCTGTATTCATGAGTTTAATGAATGGTGTATTTCATACTTACCTCGATCGCTTTGTCCTAGTATTTCTCGATGATATTTTAGTTTATTTGAGAAACATGAAGGAACATGAAGAACACTTGAGATAGGTATTACAATGTTTAAGGGAAAATCAATTGTATGCAAACCTGAAGAAGTGTGACTTCTTTCAACTTGAAATAAAATACCTTGGACATGTGATATCTGGAAAAGGTATTGCTGTGGATCCTTCAAAGATCCAAGCTATTGTAGATTGGCCCGCACCTACTAATGTAGGTGAAGTTCATAGTTTTATGGGTCTAGCTGGCTATTATAGGCATTTTGTAGAGGGATTTTCTAGAATCAGTTATCCTATTACTTCTCTTCAAAGAAAAGGGAAGAAGTTTGTTTGGACAGAATAGTGTCAGTTGGCTTTTCAGACTCTTAAAGAAAAGTTAACTAATGTGCCTATACTAATTGTTCCTAATCCTACTAAGGATTTCGTAGTGTGTACAGATGCATCCTTAGAAGGTTTGGGGGCAGTCTTGATGCAAGATGGGCGTGTGATTGCTTATGAGTCTCGCAAACTCAAAGATCACGAATTAAACTATCCCACTCATGACCTAGAACTAGCTGCAGTTGTGCATGCTTTAGTTCAATGGAGGCATTTTCTTTTAGGTCATCGTTTCAAACTTCATACTGATCACCGTAGTTTTCAATACATCTTTACACAACCTAACTTGAATGCTAGGCAAAGACGGTGGATGGAGTTCTTGTGTGAGTACGATTTTGAAGTAAAATATGTTCAAGGCAAAGAGAACATAGTGGCTGACGCTCTTAGTTGACGTCAACATGAGATCTCGGCTACTACTCTTTAAGTGGATTTGAGAGGTCAAATAGTAGCTGCACTTCCTACTGATAGATTATATTAGGAACTGAAGTTAGAAATTGAATCCGGTAGACCTTTAGAAGGTCGATTTGTAGGGTATGTCCTAGAATCAGATGGTATACTATGGCATTTAGGTTGTATTTATGTACCACATGTTGAGAGTCTTCGTACATTAATTATGACTGAAGCTCATCGAGCTTCGTATTCAGCTCATCCAGGAGTCAAGAAAATGCATGCCGATCTTTGGCAATTGTATTTCTGGCCTAGTATGAAGCATGATATTGCTGATTATGTATCGAGATGTCTTGAATGCCAGCGAGTCAAAGCTGAGCATCAACATCCTGCTGGATTATTGCAGCCACATCTCATTCCTGAATGGAAATGGGATATTATATCCGTTGATTTTATTATAGGGTTACCTATGTCATCACGTCGACATGATGCCATTATGGTAACTATTGACCATTTGACTAAAGTAGCTCACTTTTCACCTGTACGTTCATCATATAATGCTTCATCCGTAGCTAGGATATTCATGGAGGACATCGTTAGATTACATGGAATTCCTCGTAGGATTATATCAGATAGAGATCCTATATTTACTTCAGCCTTATGGACTTCATTACAACATGCGTTAGGTACACAGTTGAACTTTAGTTCAGCATATCATCCTCAAACTGATGGAAAAACTGAAAGAGTTAACCAAATATTAGAGGATATCCTAAGGATGTACGTAATGGACCAATAATCACGTTGGGAGGATTATCTATATTTAGTAGTATTCGCTTACAATAACGGATATCAGGGTTCCATAGGTATGCCACCATTTCAGGTATTATATGGTCATCCTTGTCGAACTCCTTTGAGTTGGGATCGACTTGAGGATAGAGTATTACTTGGACCTAAGATGCTTCGTGATATGGAGCAACAGGTTGACTGTATTAGAGAGCATTTGATAGCAGCTCAGGATAGGCAAAAGAAATATGCCGATGCGCATAGGATAGACCGACAGTTTGCTATTGGTGATAGAGTATTTCTTCGAGTGCGACCGCGAAAGAGTCCAATCCGTTATGGAAAAGGCTCTAAGCTTGCGCCTCATTTCGTTGGACCATTTGAGATTTTAGAGAGAATTGGTCCTGTGGCGTATCGACTTGCCTTACCACCTAGTTTGTCTCGTATTCATGATGTTTTTCATGTATCAGTTCTTAGACCATATCATCTCGACATATCTCATGTACTTGATTGGAATGCGTTAAATAATGTACTTTATCTATTTATTATTTGTTAAATCTGGTAAAGAATGGGGGTTTTGTTATTTTTCTTCCTGTTGATGAACTATTATTTTTGAATGGATTATATAGAATGTGAATATTATTTCTTTTATTTTCTGTGGAAAAATTTTACCAGAAAACAAATTATCTGTAATTGCTACAGGAAGAAAAATAACAAAACCCCCATTCTTTACCAGATTTAACAAATAATAAAAAGATAAATCTTTCATAAATCTTTCCTACAGTTTAAATAAAATTTTACAAAACTCCCAAGAAGATCACAGGAAATAAAAAATAAAATTTTCCTCAAACTTTCTTTTCAAAAAGATACAAATTTAAAATAAATAACAAGAAAAATACCTGATTTCCAAAGCTTACTGGTGAAGAAAATTTATGTTGCCTCTGTTGCCTGAAGTGCACAATATTCCCAAAATCTTTTCCTACCAACACAAGAGATCCTCCCACCAAGGGATCTTCCACAAATATACAACCCCAGAGGAAATAACAAATCCTCTTAGAAAATAAACTTTTACATAGCAAGAATTTTTGCAAAGCTTTGATAATTTCCCGTGAGGAAATTGAACAACCTCTGTGTTTTTCCCCGAGATCCAAAATATCCTCCGTAACCAATTTTCAACAACCCAAAGCAATTATTGCACTCACACACATGTCGAGAAGTGGTTGTGAAAATATCTTCCCCACCACTTCTCGGCAAATTTCCCATTTCAAATTTGCATGCAAATTTTAATTTATTTAATTTAAATTTAAAACTAAATTTTCAATTCACATGCATTTATTTATTTATTTTAAATACACTATTTACTCACTTAATATTTTAATTTAATTAATTAATTTATTTAATTAAATAAGTTTGATCTTTTAAAATCAAACCATTTAATCAAATAAGCTAATTAATTAATTAAATAATCAAGCAAGTAATTTCTTCTACATTTAAACATTAATTTAAATACCAATAATTTTAAAACACAATAACTATCATTAAATATTAACCAAATTTAACTTTCAACAATTTATTCAACAGAAAATGACAATACAACCTATGACTCTGAACTAAAACAGACAAAGTACTAAGACTAGGGTTAAAGGCTAGACTAGGGTAAACCAAACTACTATCTCCCGATCAACGTATCCATTGAGTCTTGACACACTTAGACCTGAGTACCCAGGTGAAGTTGGTGTCATGTACCTACAATTCCTGCAACCAAGCAATAACATGCATACAAATATATATATATATATATATAAAGCATTAAACAGACACCATGTGGAGAAAATCACGGATATCACAGGGCACTCACAAGCGAATGATGCGATTCCATTCTCCACACCAATACACATCACAACAAATTGACGAATAACAACTGTTAGTCCATCGTAACATATACATAGCAATAATCAACTGATAGTAAACATCTAAACTATATCCAATCATGTCTGAAATCAATAATCATCAAACAAGTATCATCATGTCACAAAATAATCCACTATTGCTCAAAACCAGCGATCAAAATATCCAACAAAGCATCATAGGTCTAATGATGTGAAAACATAACAACAAAAAGCATAAGCATAAATGGAGGGGTACTACAAAAATAGCCCCTAAACCTTCCAAGGAAGCAATGTACATACTAAAAATTCTCCCATAGGATCCGGTACTGTCAAAATTTTGGTCAGTTTTTCCGTAAGGGTTTGGAATGCTAACTGACATTGATCTGACCAAAGAAATTTCTTCCCCTTCCTCTAGAGAGAGGTAATGGGATGCACAATCCTAGAAAATCCTTGGACAAACCGCCAATAATAGCCTACTAGTCCCATGAAACTGTGAATTTTTTAGACATTTGAGGGTACGAGCCAATCCACAATGGCATGAATCTTTGCAAGATCAACAAAATTTCCCTCACCTGAAATGACATGACCCAAATTATATTGAACTTCAATCTTATAGAATTCACACTTTACTAGGTTGGCATACAACTGATTGTCCCTTAAGCATTGCAACACTTGTCTTAGATGATCCTCATGTTCCTCCATAGATTTGGAATAAATCAGAATATCGTCAAGAAACATAAGGATGAACCTATCCAAATATGTTTGGAACACCCTATTGATTAAGCTCATGAAGACTAAAGGTGCATTTGTCAATCCAAATGACATCATAGTGAACTCGTAATGTTCGTATCGAGTGTGAAATGATGTTTTATGAATATCTCATTCTGCAATCCACAATTGAAGATACCCTTATTTGAGATCGATCTTAGAAAATACCTTCGCCCCTTTTATCTGATCGAAAAGATCATCAATTCTGGGCAAGGGATATCAGTTCTTCATCATTACTTTGTTCAACTACCTGTAGTCAATACACAAAAGGAGAGAACCATCCTTCTTCTTTACAAAAATTATGGGTGCTCCCCAAGGGGAAACACTTGGGTGAATAAACCCCTTAGCCAATAGCTCCTCCAATTGTAGATGGAGTTCTTGAAGCTCCTGCATTGTCATATGATATGGAGCCCGAGATATAAGCTCACCTCCAGGTACCAGATCAATCCTGAAATCTATATCTCATTTTGGTGACATACCTGGTATCTCACTCAGAAAAACATCATAAAACTCCTTAAGGAGAGGGTAATCAACCAATGACACCCCTCGACTATCCTCTAACTCAAGATCACCCACTGATACTGCAAAAAGTTGACAACCCTACTAGAAAAACCTTTTTAGTTGCATGTTAGAGATCATTTGCAATGAAATGGGCCTTTGAATACCCACGATCTCCACCTCCCTTCTAGAATCGTCGATGCACCACATTGCTTTACGGCGATAGTCTATCATGGCACGGTGTGCACTCAACCAATCCATTCCCAAGATGACATTATAGGAGCCAAGTGGTAGGATCTAGAAGTCTACCTTAGTTTTCAATGCCCCTATATCAGGACTACAACCCTGAAAAAGATTCTCTACTACAACCTTTGACCTTGAGGCCTATTCAACCTACAATTTTACACCTTGCCTAGATGCCACCAATCTACATCACTCTACTACTGAAAGAGATATAAAAGAGTCAGATGCACCAAAATCAAAGAGTATGGAAATACTTGTTTCATGCAACACACCTGAAGTCTCGATCACAGTGCCCTGATGTTCTGCTTGACGATTGTCTACTACCATAATCACCTGATGTGCTCTACCCGCATCATCCACTGTTAGTTCAAAAGTAGCTGGTTTCTAGCTAAAACCTAAAGTACTCCTTTGTGGACACTCTCTAGAAATATGTCCCTACTACCCACATGAGAAATAGCCTATGCCTCACCCAAATACTCTAACACCAGACAGTGCACTCAATTGTTGAAAACTGCCTTGTGAAGGTGTCGACTGTGTGCTTTGTGTAGGCTACACAAAATGATCCGGTCTATTACGTTGCCAGCTTCAGTTCTTCCTGTTCTGAGATCTGTCTCCCTGTTGAGATTGTGATTTATTCTGTTTGGGCTGTGACTGCTGCTACTGCGGACCACCCTTAGAGGATGCCTAAAAATTCCTGGGAGACCCTACAGCTTGAGGCTATCCACCTCTAGAACCAAAACCTGATGTTGGAACACTACCAATCTGAACTCCTATGTGTCCTCCCAATGCCATTGTCAAATTTTCTTCTACTAGACGTGCCTTCTCAACCAATACCTCCATTTTCTTTAGCTTGAAGACTCTAACTCCACCATTGATTCGGGTGTTTAAGCCCTGAACTAAATGCTGAACTAGCATCCCCTCATCATGGCCGATTCCTACATATTGCTTCAATTCATAGAATCGTCGCTCATATTGTTCGACAGACATCAACATCTACTTAAGGTCATGAAACTCATCTGCCATGCATTGTCTCCAATGATCTGAAAGGAAGCGAACCCTGAACCTATCCAAAAATATCTCCCATGTGACCATGTTGATATCTAGATGTAACTTTTTCTCTTCCAGCTGCCACCAAGTGGATGTGAAGCCTCGCAGATGCATGACTGCGCACTGAGCTTTGGTATTTCTACCATAAGGGTGCATCACAAAGCATCGATCCAAATCGATTAACCATGTTTCCGCTTCCAGACCTCCTCCAAAACCATCAAATGTAGGTGGGTGTGCTCTCATCAAGTCTCGCATATGACCAGCTAGCACAACATCTTGATTTGCTGTTATTTCCCTCTACCTTGGCAACCTATCCCTTTCTCTCTCGACCCATTGCTCCTCCTCTAGTCTGGGTCCCAACCGATCAAGAATCTCCCCCAAAAGGTGTTACAACTATCCATCTAAATCAAGCTATTCCGAGTTCTGACCACCACCTAACATATTATTTTGAGGACTCTGTTGTTCCTCCTACTATGAACTGTTGGAACTCAGAGGTGATGGACTTTGGTGGTTGGCTCCACAGCCACCACCCTGGCCTCTTCCTCAGCCATGACCTCTACCTCGAGGCATGATCTTGCACAACAATTAGGGTTATGTAAGATCAAGAGTTAATGCAAAGGTTTCATAATAGACACAAACTACCCAGAGAACCCAGTGTTAGCAACTTGGCTCTGATACCAAGTGTAATGCCCCATCATGCAAAACCCAAAGAAACAACTAAAAATGCAACATTTTTTTTTAAAACATAAGGAATGCACTTTAAGTTTTCCAACAAAACCAATGTTTCAAGTTGCACATCAAAGTCCCTTGGGGTACATGAGGTGACATTACTAAACTATCCCATAACAAATTTAATAGATGAACATTAAATTACCAATTACGTAATATATTCATTCACACATCATCATCAAAACATTAATTCATGATAACCAAAATGATATGAATAAACCATATAAAACCATACATGAAAATTACAATAAATTAATCATGAAGATATAAAGTACATATTTGCACAGATACAACATAACATTAACAATATTTACAAATAGTAGTTCTAGAATGATTTACATGGTATGATAATACATTACATCAGTCTGAAAGTACATCACAATGAACACATATACAAAATTACATTATAAATCTTCCCAACACATGTGGGAGTGATACATCAATACATAAACTACATTTGGGGTACAAATATACATTTGGTAGCATATGAACTATGGATCAAACCGCATCAGCAAAACTTTGCACTAAATGGTACAACTGCATCATAAGGGGACCCAACCGGGTGTGTAGCACATTCAACTTGACCACCCCCATGCTAGGAGTAAATAAGGAAGGATCCCCAACCAAGCACATCCAAACAGTAACACAAGACTAAAATCCAAACACGAAAAGCAAGAGAACACAAAGAAATATCTCATAACAACAATAAATCTCCAAAAACATCACAATAGACCCCTTCTAGAGGATTTCAATAAAATAGCTTGAAGGGAATGCTAGAGGAGAGTTTCATCACATGGCCTTACATGGATTCTCTAGAAAACCTATCACAAGGTGCCACCTCCATCTATGATTATCCTGACTGCCTATCTCAAGGTGCCGCTCCATAGGGTGACTCATGCGGAACTGTTAACCTCTCATGAAGATGAGGCAACGATCATGCCAACCATGGCCTTCTTGGCCCACCTTTAGTCTATGAAATCCCTAACAGGCAGACGAGGTATCCATAATTATCTTATTAATGTTTAAATACCCACCCCCTAATTAATTAATTAGGTTATCACTTATTACTCCTCTAACGTGGGTTATCCTGATAGCCCCTTTGTGCGTCGATGCCCATGTAGAGTCACTCTCCCTAGAAAACCCAAAACATAAAGTCCAATAACAAGGAGTTGTAGCAGCAAGAGCACTGAGCCACAAATGGAACATCTGTGAGGAAAAACCATCTCACCAAATCATATGAAGCAACACTCATAAAAATAGTACAACCCGTGTGTAGACTCAAGTCACAACTATAGCCAAAAATAGGGACAAATATCAATTTAAAAGATCAAATATAAAACATTAATTTCCCTAGCTCTGGAAGTCCCTACTAAGTAATGTAAACTCCTATAGAAGAATAACAACTGAAGGATTTTTCCCATAGTACCAAAATCCCAATCAAAAGTAAACCATAATTGACTCAGCGTATAATTTCAAGAGTAAACAATTATGTAAAATGACACCATATAACACATTTCATTACACAATAATTTCACCAAGAAAATAAATAATTTAGTTTACTTGAGAACATTCAACTTAAATTAAGTCACATAGTTTAATTCCAATTTATACTATAACATTGAAAATTTATTTAATTATTCCACAATCACAACATATATAACCATCTTAATATATATATATGCTTTTATGCGTATATACATATATACATATATACATATATATGTATATATAAGAAAACATATATTAAAAACATCATGCATTTAAATCATATAATAAAAATTGTCCATTTGCATATCTGCAATTTACAGTAGTAAGTATATAAATATATATACATATATATATATATATATTAATATTAATATTAATACTAATATATATATATATAACACAAAAATCAATTTTTAAAAGAAGTAAAACCATTGAAAAATACCCACCCGCAGCCTATGATACTTTGTACCACAGTGTGGGAGGGCCACAACCCCCACACAACTGCGTCCAACAGCCTGTGGTGGTTGTGTACATCCCACCACGGGGGTCGGGGGTGGTACGGTGAGTGCCGACCACTCCCCCCCAATAAATAATTTTTCCTTTTAAAATATAAAATCTCTTTTATAAATATATTTTTAAAAACAGACGACCCAAAACTGTTGAATCATCTTTATTTTGACATAAATTATTTCTTTAACAGGATAGAATAATAAATTATTTTTAGGTACAATCATATATATATATATATATATATATATTTATATGCAAAAATGTATATTAAAAGAAATTACAATAAATATCAATCTAATTTCTTTTAAGAAAAATTGTAAATTTGGGTATGCATAATTTAACCCCAGAATAATTTTCTTTTCTTTTCCAATCAAAATTTCACAACTAGTTTTGTTGAAGAAAGATTAGAAGATTTCTCAATCATTTTTGACAGAAGATTTAAAAGTTGACACAAACAAATTTCAACAACAAAATCTTCTTTTAAACATAACTATCAATTTCAAACATGGCAGACATGATTTTCATTTCCCCTATAGAACAAATGAATTAATAAACCAAAACAATAAATATATATCAAAAAAATTGGAGTCCTTCGTTTGATGTCGAATCCACCAGCACGGTATCCCTTCTTCCTCTTTTGAAAATAGATTTTCTCTACAATTTCTTCTCCAATTTCTTCTTTCAGCTAACTTTTGGATCAACAATCTATTTCTTCCAAGAATAATTTTTACAGAGAAGCACAAAAACCTATCTTTTTCTTTTCCCGACACCACCATAAACCCCTCCTGTGTGTGTATAGAAACTTCCCTTTTTTCACAATAAAATAAGGAAAAATAAATAAATATCTTTTAAAAAAAAAAAAAAAATCCAATCCATCCATTAGTTCTTTTTATTGTTTTAAAATCTCATACTTATCTCACAAATTTTAATTAAAAATTAATTAATTTCACATTTATCCTCACATGATATTAGCCTTAGATTTTATAATATTAATATTTGGAAAAAGACAATTTACAAAATTATCATAAACATTATTTATTTAAATTAATTACTCTATACTTTTTAATTAATTAAATATCTTTTAATTTACAATATTTTAAATCCAACATTTAACAAAATTACAATTAATCACATCAACAAGATAACATTAATTAATCCCATATAAAATAAAGATAAACTAAATAACAACTATCTACAAATAAAATAAATAAACAACAAAAAAAAATATTGAGAAAAGGATAAAGTCAAGACCATGACATAACAAGACTCACAACGAGGTGATGGACTTGGGACATGGATTCTTCCTTATCAACTGGGTATGTGTAGGATCATCATGGAAAAAATAGGCCCTTAAGTGGCAAAAAAATCAGAAAAATTAGAGTTAGGCAACTTGATGTAAAAATTTGAATAAGTTATCTACATTATTTCAAAAATATGTAAGAATAGAATCTGTAGCAAATTGAATGTAGTTTCTAAACTACTAGGTTTGTTTAAAAAAACAATAATCTATTTGGTAAAATTTTGAAATTTTAATGTAGTGGTACTTAAATTTTAGGGAAAAAATAAGTAGGTGTCTGTCTGACCACCCTAACCACAATAAAATAATAATATTTTTTTATAATATTTTAGATATAAGTAGAGGACTCATACCCCAATGTGATGCATATTTTTTTGTAATTTTTTTCCAAATGAAATAATTAATTATGAATTTTTATTACAAAATTTTAAAAATATAAAAACTTCGTATGGTTGGGGCTGGGGTTGGAACGGCGGTCGCCTTGGTGGCCAGCTAAACTTAAGAATTATGACACATATTTTGGATTTAAAAAATGTGATCTTGTTTGAAAACTATAGATGTTTTCAATTAGCCTATCAATTAGGACTTTAGTCGTAATTTGAATAGAAAATGAATAATAATTACTTATTAAATTCAAAGTAAAGCATAATTTATATCGGTGGAAAGCTAATAATCTCCTTTAAAAACCCTTTTCATTTCATCATTTTTGGGTAAAAAATAGTCATCAGCCACATACCCATCATATTGCCACTTTTTGGCCCATCATGATCCTGCATATACCCACCTCCCTTTTCAACATCATACCTGTTGGGTTTATGGGACACACTCAGACCTGTCAAGCAGGTGGAGTCAGTGCCCTATACTTGCATCCTACAAATAAGAAAATGTCAAGTAGCACATAAATATCCATTGTAGACACACCGTGAAAGGTAATCGTGGGTAGCAAGACGCTCGCAAGTGAGTGATGCTATTCCGTCCTTTCACCAAGACTCACTAGCAAACACATCAAAAACCATAGCAACATAGAAACACAACATCACCACATATAATATTAAATAAAACCATAGCATAACCAAATAATATAACCACCACATAATGTATCATCAAACATCATAAGTAATATCAAGTGCAACAAACCAACCAAACTATGAATCCACACACAACCAAGTCGTTGAACTAACCACCATCACAAACCAAGTACCAAACCAACTCATAAGAGTATCAAAGAGTATCAGCAACATGATGGGTATTACATATATCTAAAGTTAGATGCACATATATATGCATTGTTGATTGCACAAAGTACAAGAAAATGCACAGTAACAAACCAATGCAAAAAAACAAGCTAAGCTAGCCAACAACAATCGACAAAAACTACAATGCCTTAACGAGAATTGGAATAGTTCTCAACAACACCTTTTGGAGGATTAAATAATATAGCCCAAGATAGACAACAAAAACTAACAAAAACTACATAATGTTAACAATTTTATTATATTCCAAATATAGCCCCAAAATGGAAGCCATAAAGAGAAACCCAAAAAAATTCATAGTAACAAACTGAAGTAAAAATATACTCATTTCTCAACAAAACCTTATAAAAAATTGAAACAATATAGCCTTATCAACATAAATATATACATATATACATATACATATATATACATATATATGTACATATATATATGCATATATATCTATATATATATGTATGTATGTATGAAGTTAGATGCCCATATATACACATTGTTCATTGCACAAAGCACAAAATAATGCAAAGTAACAAACCAATGCAAACACATAACCCAAGCCACCCAACAACAATTGACAAAATCTACATCATCTTAATAATTTTATTCTATTGCAGACATAGGTAGAAAATAGAAGCCATTAAAAGAAGCCCACAAAAAATCACAACAAACCCATGCAAAAAATATGCTCTTTTCTAGACAAAACCTTATCAAAAATTGAAATAATCTAGCTTTCTCAACAACACTATATCAAAAATTGAAATCTAGCTTAGGCTATATGGTTTTATATTCGATTAGGTGCTACTGAAGAGGCTATATTAATTCAATTTTTGACAAGGTCTATTGTTTTATTTTAAATAAGGTTTTGTTGTATATTTGAAGTTAGATGCACATATATACACATTGTTGATTGCACAAAGCACAAAAAAATGCACAATAACAAACCAATGCAAAAATACAAGCCAAGCTAGCCAACAACAATCGACAAAAACTACAATTCCTTAACAAGAATTGGAACACTTCTCAACAACACCTTTTGGATGATGGAACAATATAGCCCAAGATAGACAACAACAACCAAAAAAAACTACATAACGTTAACAATTTTATTTCATTCCAAACATAGCCACAAAATGGAAGCCATTAAGGGAAACGCACAAAGATTCACAGTAGCAAATTGAAGTAAAAATATACTCATTTATCAACAAAACCTTATCAAAAATTGAAACAATATAGCCTTCTCAATATATATATATATATATACGGGTAAGTGCACCAAGATGGTTCCCAAAAAAGGGGCTTAAGTGGCCACTTTTTTTCTGAAATCAGGAAATACTGACCTTGGACTTGAAATTGAGGATAACTACACTCAAAATTTTTAGATGGAACAAAAACAAGAACCGTAGTGCTCCGAGTCTACTTTCTAAACTACTAATTTATTTTTAAAATGGTTGAGATTAAGGGGTTCAAAAGAGGACACTCACAAATTGATGTTGTTTCTGTCAGAAAAACATAACATAGCAAGTCTTGTGTGACCCGAGCATGGT
The DNA here is from genome assembly GCA_007258455.2 of Sequoia sempervirens. Lineage (NCBI taxonomy): Eukaryota > Viridiplantae > Streptophyta > Pinopsida > Cupressales > Cupressaceae > Sequoia > Sequoia sempervirens. The sequence continues at coordinate 116,418,176 of VDFB02049217.1, read as the reverse complement.
GGAATTTTTTGTAGTATTTTTAAAATCACTCTGGTCAGAAGTTAGATAACAGTATGTAGTAAGGACTGGATTTTTTCTGATAATTTTTTAATGAATATTTTATTTTTTATTAATTTCTAAGTGGGCACTTCCTAAAAAGTAGAATTTTGGCCGTGCTCCCCCTAAATTTTTTTGAAAGTAATAGATTTTTATTTTTTTATTTTTTTTTTAATTTGTGGAATGGAGTCTAGTTTCTAAAAATGTAATTTATTTCAAATTTTGATGAACGGTTAATTTATAGCAAAAAAAATACCAAACACTGCTTTTTGAAGAAAAACGGACATACAAACAAAAGAAATTATGGATGAAAGGCTTAACATTGTTAGAAAGTGAAAAAATTTACATCGTTGGAAAGCTAATAGAGAACCTAACATTACCCATGTGTTTGATTTTTTTGATATTGAACCAAATGCAATCTTGATGGTGAGCACGAACCCAATTATGTGAAAATTTGTAGAATTTGGGAAAAAACACGTCTCTGGTCTTTGGGAATGCCCTCCAAGTCTTTGGGTTGGTATTCCAAGGCAAATACCAAAGCTAAGGCTCGGGGATTCCCAATGAAAAATA
>VDFB02049217.1:116395035-116417470 GCA_007258455.2 Sequoia sempervirens | reverse complement strand
GTTTCATGGTGATGGAATGGCATGACGAATGCCATGACAAGCAAATCGCTATGGATTGTCATGGCATTCCATCACCATTGAGACCACATTTCTTTGAGGCTTTTTTTCAAACAGTTTGCTGCCTTTTCTATGCTATTGCTTATTAGTATGCTTTGATAGATTTTTTATCAAGCATCCATGTAGCTTTTTTGGAAGCACCTATTTTAGGCTTTGAACCATACCAACAAGGAAGCGAATTGTTTGATATTCCACCACCATGAGACCACATTTCTTGACACATTTTTATCAAATAGTTCATTCCCTTTGTCTATGCTATTGCTTACATTAGTATGCTTTTGATAGATTTTCCAAGCATCCATGTAGCTTTTTTGAAGCACCTATTTTAGGCTTTCAACCATACCAACATGAAGCGAATCTGTTTGATATTCCACCACCATGAGACCACATTTCTTCGACGATTTTTTATCAAATAGTTCATTCCTTTGTCTATGCTATTGCTTACTATTATGCTTGATAGATTTTTCTAAGCATCCATAGCTTGTTTGAGCACTGCTTTTAGGCTTTTAGCCATACAGCTAAAGGCAATGAACCGCTTGATAAAATGCTTTGATGTATTATGCATGAAAATAAAGAAGATAGACAGTGTTGAATCTCTTGAATGTTCGAAGAAATGAAGTCTCATGGTGATGGAATGCCATGACAATCAAATATTTTTGATTTTCATGGCATTCCATCAGTCATGAGACCTCATTTCTTTGAGGCATTTTTTCAAAGAGTTCACTACCTTGTCTATGATATTGCTTACTATTATGTTTTTGATAGATTCTTTCCAAGCATGCATAGCTTGTACGAAAGCACTTCTTTTAGGCTTTTGGCCATAGCAACAAGGCAACACTTGAACTATTTGACAAAATGCTTTGGTAGACATGTATCAAAAATGTGGTAGTATAGACAAGGCAGTGAACTGTTTGAAAAAATGCCTCAAAGAAATGTGGTCTCATAGAATGCCATGACAAGCAAAATGCAATTGGCAACAAGCCTTAGTTATTAGTTATGCAATGTGAAGTAATTGCATAACCGGCTAGGCTGACTTTATAAAACTATATATTATAATTGAAATTTTGTCATCTATCAAAGATTCAGTTATTAGTTATGCAATGTGAAGCAATGCTTTAAGTTTGAAAGATGTGCAATGCAATGTAATCAACGTTATGAATATAAAACTACAAAATTATAAATTAAAGTTCAAAACATAAAATGTCATAAGCTTTCATAATCGCCTATTATTGATCATTTATCGTAACCTAACAAAGGTGAACATTTTTCTGCGGTGGAAGGCAAACAAGAAAATAGTGGTTCAAAATAAGGAATTTTTTCTTCGCGACCAAATGAGAAATATTCACAATATGTGCTAGGAAGGAATAAGTCCATAAGATCGAGTATGTAAGAACCGAGAATTGCAAAATTGGCTTACGTTTGACTTCCAAACACAAATTTTCACACTTTCGATGTTCCAACATAAGTCAAAAAGTATATGTGCGTAAGTTGTAAAGTATACACTTGAATACATGTAACTCATATCTATTGAACCATGAATTTATAATGCAAATATGGACACCATCAATAAAAAAGATTTGTATTAATCAAATAGCCATGTATGCATGTACATCAATATATGTCAATATAAGTATAAAATATAGTTACAAAAAAGCCATATAGGCTTATGAGAATGCCATATAGGCATACAATGTCAATTATATCCAATACAAAATATGTACAAATTGCCATGTAGGCATACAACAAAGGGATCTGCATTCAAAATTCATTTCTTTCCATGCTCTGGTTCAAATACAATTTTCTTTTCCCTTCGTATGAATTCATGGTGATAACTGCTACTCGCTTCTCATGGAGGGGTGCTCCCCGGCCGCCTCCTCCTACGATTTAGCTCCTCGTCAAGTTTTAACTGCTACAATAAGAACTAAAGACATTAATATATATAGAAATTACATTATAAAAAATTAATATATTTTAACAAAATTTAATCACTTACAACATCCGACGATCATGCTCCTCGAGGAAATATTTGCACGCCGATGCTCGTGTGCCTTTGTTTCCCCGCCTAAACCATCCTAATAGAAATTAAACTATGAATCAATAATTATTTGATTTTTCTACTAGAACTAGTTCATCTATAATAATGAATGTAAATTGAAATTTAGTAATTTGCCTCATACCTCCCTCTATCGAGCCATCGATTCTATTGCAAAGAGAAAACACCAATATCCATTGCCCTTGTTACGGGTGGTGTTTCATACTGATCCGAAAAATAAAACAACAAAATTTCTATTCAATCACAAAATAGTTATCGAATTTGAAGTAATGCTTTGAGTTTGAATGATGTGTAATGCAAACGTAAGCAACAATATGATTATCATTTTTAAAAAGCAATAACCTAGGACAATCACATTGAAAACAAAAGACCTTTAGACAAATTTAAGTGAAAAAGCTGCCAAAACACAAATTTCCAAAAATATGAAAACCAATATGAGAACAAAGAGATGATCAAGCCGCGCTTTGATAGTAGCCAACTAAGTTAAGCATGACAAATCCAAGTTTCACTGTTGCAAGGAATGGAGTAAGAGCTAAATAAAGATATAGCAACAATAAAAAATGATGGAGCTAACTTGTCAAGGCCTATTCTTCAAAACCCTTATTAAACGCTTGCCATAGTTTAAGATATGCAATAAATGTTTGACAATGGAATTAACCTTTTGAGGATGACAGTGATTAAATTGAGGTCTCCTTTTACCATGAAAAGACTGAATATTCTTTCTTTGGCATATCATTATGATTTTTAAGTTTCCTCACTTGAGTTAAATATAATAGTCAAGTGTTTATACCAAAGATGATAGAGGAAATAATCATGAAAAGGAGAATATGATGGTGATCAATGACAAGGCAGTGGCACATTTGACAGTCAAAAGAGTAGAGGAATGCATAGTGAACATCATGGTACAACTTATGATATAAATTAAGCCACATGGTTGATGTGCTTGAATCCGCATCTAAAGGAAATGGATAGTGAACATCATGTGTTACCTTGTTACTACATGAAGGAGGAGGCTCCATCTCTCCATTTGGTGTGTAAACAAAGTGGGAGTTGCTAACCATCAAGTGAAGGCTTAAAACCCTAGTTTTTGCTCCATTTCATGTTTGAGCTTTGTACCTGACAAGGAAGGCTTCTCCAGACCCTCAAGAATCTTTTGAGGTTATCCAGGAAACCAAGAACCTTGGAAAAAGAGCGGGAAGTCCTTTTCAGATTTGTGAGTTCTAACCTGTTTTGTAGGTGAAGGAGACCTAATAGGGGCTCAAGGGCTACTAGCCTTTCAAACCCTAGCTAAAGGATTGGTGAGAGCGATGGGAAGTTAAAGTCTTGGAGGTTGTTCAAACACCTTTGGAGGATAGTTTGAAGGCTTTTAAGACTTATTAGTACCCCTGCAAGAGTTGATGGAGTGTTGAGGAAGATTGGTCTTTAGTATAGTGTAAAGGCTAAGGAAGAGTTGTGGCAATGAACCAAGGTGGACTTGGTGGTTGGATTTTGTGATAGAAGAGGGGTTGGTCGACAAACCAAAGGGCACTTAGTCATGAGTAGGGGACCTATAGGTTAGGATTGGTGAATAAAGCACCAAGGAGGTCTTACAAGGAAAGGCCTATAGAGCAGAATCGTTGATTGATTCCTCCAACCCCTCTCCCTATCGACAGATCGTGAGCAAGCAAAAGATTTGGGATTGGATCTTGTATGTCGAAAAGAGTCTAGTGGTTCTAGCATCATGGTGACAAATGCCGAAGTTGGCCAAGAGGGTTGAAGAAATAGACTAAGACAATAGGGTATTGAGAGAAAAGTTAGACCAACTTGAGCAAGCACTGAATGTTATGCGGTTTGATGGAAAAATAGAAAAAGAAGAAGAGGTTGCAAAGGAGGATAGAATCCCTAAACCTGACCCTATATTGAAGGAGGATCCCTTCTTGAAAGCATTGAAGGCTTTGAGTGGAAAAACACTTGAAGGAGTACCATTGTTTAGTGGAAAGATGGAGGCTGATTTAGTTATGGATTTGATAGAGGGAATGGAAAACCATTTTGAGTGTGATGGAGTCACTGAAGCACAAAAGGTAAAGGTGGATAAATCAAGACTAAGAGGTTCTACCTTAACTTGGTGGAAATTCATTTAGATAGAGAGGGAGAAGGAAGGCAAGCAACCTATCTCTACTTGGAAGGGAATGGTTGCCAAGGTGAATGAAGCATACCTACCTAAAGACTATGAAATTCAGTTGCATAAGAGGAGACAGAGTTTGAGGCAAAGAGATCAGGAGATGAGTTCCTATACTAAGGAGTTTCAAAGACTTTGCATGAGGTCCAATGTCATAGAGGATGAAAGTATCAAGGTGGCAAGGTATCTCAATGGTTTCAAGTGGAACATTCAAGAGGAGATGGTTCTCTTAAGCCCCAAAACAGTGCACCAATGTTATCAATTGGCATTAAATATTGAAGAGAGGAGTAAGAGGAAGCAAGATCAGCCTTCTAAGGGCAAAGGCAAAGGAAGAGATCAAAGAGGACAGCATGGTGGCTACCAAGGTAGAGGCAATGACCAAAGAACCAAGGAGAGTCAAAACTCATAGAGCATGGAGGTGAAACATCTACAAGAGGTGGACATAACAGTGGGTAGAGGACCTCTACAGGTTCAAATAGAGGAAGAGGAGGTGGGCAAGGTGATCCTTTCCTTGTATGTACCGCTTCAGGCTGGGCCTTTCCTTGTAAGACTCCTTGGTGCTTTGCTTCACCAATCTAACCTATAGGTCCCTACTCATGACTAGGTGCCCCCGGTTTGTTTGACTAACCCTCTTCTATCATTCATCAAGATCATACATTGACCTTCTTGCCCCTCCTAAAGTTTGGACTACATCCATTACCTCCACATAAAACTGGACATCCTTGGTCTTCATGGTTCCCACGCTGTGATATGGTTATGCAAATGAAAATGAAGAAAAGTAATCATCTCCTTATCCATTGGTTGGAAGAATGCATGCTTAATGTTTTGATACATGATATCAACTCTCTCTTTTGCTCTCATGGTTGAATATCAAAATCCAGTATGGTGGGCCTCCAGAGTTCTAGTCATCTTTCTTCCTCTTCCACCAAATGTTGTCCCGATCCACATGTCTGCTAGCCTAATTGGCTTTGTTTTTGAAAGCTGAAGTTTCTCTTGAGTCACCAGTGTAGCTCTCTCTACCTTTCCAAACTCTTTCATTGCTACAAATCGTCTTTGGGATTTAGTCATTTGTACCACATGGTTGATGTGCTTTGAATCCTTGCATCTAAGGGGTTTAAAACCTTAGGGGCCTTAGATGAGAAAAATAAGTAATGTTTTTCTTTTCATGTGAGGACGAGAGTGAGATAAAAGAGGACTCAGATAGAAAAATGAAAAAAAAGAAGACATAAAAAATTCATGGACCATACTATATCACCTACATGCTAGCTAACAAGGACATGAATGTAGTAGATTTAGGTATGATAGGGTATTGCAAGGTATATTTGAGGAATATATAAGAATGAAGAAGAATTCAATGGATCAAATTAGTGTCAAATAAGCCTTTCCTAAAAGATCTCCCACACCTTATTAGGAATTTAACTCATTTCTAAGCATTTTCCATTCCCATGGGAAAGCTCTGAGGAGGCTCCATTATTGAGAGTTTAATGAGTAATTATAACTTCTTTTCCATGCAATCATGATTAGTTAGAGAACATATAGGGAAAATTGATGAGCTATGCAACAAATGAAGAGAATATAGGGTATTTTGATCTAGTCTTAAGCATCTCCAAGCGTCTAGGAGATATTGAAGGAGTCTTGGTTGATAGATAGGGTCGAGGATAGAAATTTTATTTTTGGTTACATTGACATCATGTAGGACATCCATCGTCTTATTCTTGGTTACGTTGACATCACAAAAAATTATATAGGATGGATAGAATGTAGCTCTACCTTTGTCAGCTCCATGTTAAATTTTTATTATATATAGCTTGCTAGTGTAGGAATTCTAAGACAAACAATCATGGTAGGACCATTCTTAAAAGATTTCAAATAATAACCTAGTGAACCCATATACTCTTATGACTATATATATACACAAATTTAGATTAAAATTAGAATTCATTAACTTTAAGTTCTATTTATTCTATATTACCTCAGTGAAAGTTTGATCAAATCTACTTGCACTCAGAGGTGTTTCCTTTAAACCTCCAACAACACCCTATTCAACATCCAAAATCACATATTAAAATACCATTCGTAAAAAAATGCTATTAAACATATGTAATCAATTTATAATTGTTTACTAACTTTACATACCCCACTGATAGGTGTACTACATAAATAAGTAGATTGACTAGTGTACCCAGGGTCAACACTGTGACCCTACAATTTTATTAAAATAATAAAACTAAATTAGTTAATCTTGCATTTGACAATTAAAATTTAATAAACTAAATTCAATGAACACGTTCAATTTTACCTGACTGTCAATACCATATGCATCATGCAGAATGTCAGCCGCCCTCTGCATCCCCATAGATGCATATGGATCAGGCTGCGTAGAAGTATATGGATCCTGTAGCACCCTCCCTGAGGGCCGAGGGCCATAATGAAGCAAGTGGGTCTCTAAGATCGGACACACATGGCCTCAAATGCCCACCAAGACTCTATCATGCCTGCATAAATGGGCTAGTGTGGTGGATGACACCTGAGTCATAGATGTATCTACCAAGAAAGTCTCTAAGACGATTTTGCAACTCCAGTATCATAATCAGCTTTCAATGCAGGCGTGCCTAGCTTAAAGGTCAAGCCTCCCTTGGCTGTAGGATCTCATATGCACTAGGCCTATCCTGTGGCTGAATTTCACCTCTCCTCGAACCCCTCATCAAAATAATCGGATTTGGCTCAATATAAACTCATAGGTATAATTTCCTAAGAAAATATTGGGAGACTTCACAGTTATTGCATGGTGGGTAATCAAAGACCATATACCATTTGTCATAAAAATGGTTTCTAATCTCTTGGTGGTGGCACCAATGAATAGGAAACCTCTTTGCATTGAGGGTGAGATTTTGATTTGTTTTAGGGTCAGTGAATAGAGAGCACAAATCGCCTTTAGTAATCTTTAAATCTTTTACTTGTTTATATGATAATTTGTCTGCATAATATGCCCTCAATGTTTCCCTCCTATTTTGCCATCTAGATATTTGTTGCAATTGCATCTACATTTTTAACAAATCCTCTAATGAATCAAGTAGATGTATTCTTTCTGTGGTTGAAGAATTTTGATCACTCAACCTACTAATAAGATCCTCAACTTCTTTTCTATTGTTTTCAATTTCACTCCCCAAATTTTCTTGAGTGCCAGGAGGGTATTGAGAGAATGGTGGGGGAGGTTGATTTTGTTGTTGAGGCTAATTTGGTTGAGGATTTTCCTCCTCTTGTTGAGGATTTCCTACAAATTAAAAAAAAACATTCATTTCTAAACTAAAACAAACAAAATTAATTTAAAACTAACAAATTCAAAACAAATACCAAACAATACTTACCTCTTGCATCTCTTCATCGTCGTGGCGCCATATTTGTGAAGAAATCCAATTGCTCTTGATGAATTTTGAAGAAATCACCTCTCCAAGAATGTGAGCGCGTATAACAGGGTTTTTGGCCGCGAGCGAAGCTAAAACACATAAAAAAGGAAATGAGAAATGATATTTGGATTTGCTTTTTTTTTTTCTTTTAAAAAGAAATAATGTGAATGCATTATGTCTTTTTTTTCTTGTTTGGCCACAAAAGTGCGACCATCTTGGTGCACTTACCCATACATTTATACATATATATACATATATACATATATATATACATACATATATATATATATATGTATATATATATATCTGAAGTTAGATTCACATATATAACCATTGTTCATTGCACAAAACACAAAAAAATGTAGAGTAACAAACCAATGCAAAAATATAACCCAAGCCACCCAACAACAATCGAGAAAATCTACATCATCTTAACAATTTTATTTTATTGCAGACATAGGAAGAAAATGGAAGCCATTAAAAGAAGCCCACAAAAAATCACTGTAACAAACCCATGCAAAAAAATACTCCTTGCTAGACAAAACCTTATCAAAAATCAAAAGAATCTAGCCTTCTCAACAACACTATATCAAAAATTGAAATCTAGCTTAGGCTATATGGTTTTATATTTGATAAGGTGTTGTTGAAGAGGATATATTAATTCTATTTTTGTCAAGGGATATTTTTTAAATTTTCGATAAGGTGCTATTGAAGAGGCTATATTAATTCAATGTTTGACAAGGGATATTTTTTTATTTTTGATAAGGTGTTGTTGTATATCTGAAGTTAGATGCACATATATACGCATTGTTGATTGCACAAAGAACATAAAAATCCATAGTAACAAATAAAACAAACCAATGCAAAAATGCAAGCCAATCTAGCCAACAACAATCGACAAAAACTATAGCGCCTTAACGAGAATTGGAACACTTCTCAACAACACATTTTGGAGGATGAAACAATATAGCCCAAAATAGACAACAACAACCAACAAAAACTACATAACATTAACAATTTTATTCCATTCCAAATATAGCCACAAAATGGAAGTCGTAAAGAGAAACCCACAAAGATTTATAGTAACAAACTGAAGTAAAAATATACTCATTTCTCAACAAAACCTTGGGTATGTGTAGGATCATGATGGGCCAAAAAGTGGCAATATGATGGGTATTTGTAGTGTATGTGGCTGACAACTTTTTTTTTACCCAAAATTGATGAAACGAAAGGTGTTTTTAAAGGAGATTCTCATCTTTCCACCAATATAAATTACGTTTTACTTTTAATTTAATAAATAATTATTATTCATTTTCTATTTCAATTATGAGTAAAGTCTTTATTGATAGGCTGATTGAAAAACATCTATAGCTTTTAAACGGTATCAAATTTTTTGACTCTAAAACATGCATCACATTCTATTCTTCGCATACTATAGGATTAAATAATAATAATAATTTCATGAAGTTTTGACCAAGTTAAGGTGGTAAGACTTACAAACTTTTTTGTAATTTTTAAAAGTTGTAATAAAAAATTCATAATTTATTATTTACTTGGAAAAAAATTACAAAAAAATATGCATCACATCAGGACATGAGTCTACTTATATCTAAAATTTTATAAAAAAAAATCATTTTATTTTGGTTAGGGTGGTTAGACAGACACCTACTTCTTTTTTTTTCCCTGAAATTTAAGTACTACTGCATTGCAATTTTAAATTTTCACCAAATCGATTTTTTTAAAAATAAACCTAGTAGTTTAGAAACTACATTCAATTTTCTACAGATTGTATTCTTACATATTTTTTAAATAATATAGATAACTTATTCAACTTCTTACATCAAGTTGCCTAACTTTATTTTTTTGAATTTTTTGCCACTTAAGGGCCTATTTTTTCCATGATGATCCCTGTACATACCCCCATTATCAAAAATTGAAACAGTAAGATAGCCTTCCAACATATATTTATATACATATATATATATACACATATATACATATATATATATATGTATATATATATATATACATATATAAATACACACACACACACACACACACACATATATATATATATATATATTCTAAATTTAGATGCACATATATACACATTGTTCATTGCACAAAGCACAAAAAAATATAGAGTAACAAACAAATGAAAAAATATAACCCAAGCCACCCAACTACAATAGAAAAAATCCACATTATCTTAACAATTTTATTTTGTTGCAGACATAGGCAGAAAATGGAAGCCATTAAAAGAATCCCACAAAAAATCACAGCAAAAAATCCATGCAAAAATAATACTATTTTCTAGACAGAACCTTACCAAAAATTGAAAGAATCTAGCCTTCTCAACAACACTATATCAAAAATTGAAATCCAGCTTAGGCTATATGGTTTTATATTCGATTAGGTGCCACTGAAGAGGGTATATCAATTCAATTTTTGAAAGGGTATATTGTTTTATTTTCGATAAGGTGTTGTTGTATATCTAAAGGTAGATGCACATATATACCCATTGTTGATTGCACAAAACACCAAAAAATGCATAGTAACAAACCAATGCAAAAATACAAGCAAAGCTAGCCAACAAAAAATGATAAAACCTACAACACCTTAAAGAGAATTGGAACAATTCTCAACAACACCTTTTGGAGGATGGAACAATACATCCCAAGATAGACAATAAAAGCCAACACAAACTGCATAATGTTAACAATTTTATTTCGTTCCAAACATAGCCACAAAATGGAAGCCATAAAGAGAAACCCACAAAGATTCACAGTAACAATCTGAAGTAAAAATATACTCATTTCTCAACAAAACCTTATAAAAAATTGAAACAATATAGCCTTCTCAACATATATATATATATATATACACACATACATATATATATACATACACATATATATATATATATATGTACATATATATATATATGAAGTTAGATGCACATATATATGCATTGTTCATTGCACAAAGCACAAAAAAATGCAAAAATATAACCCAAGCCACCCAACAACAATCGACAAAATCTACATCATCTTAACAATTTTATTCTAAATTGCAGACAGGCATAAAATGGAAGCCATTAAAAGAAGGCCACAAAAAATCATAGTAATAAACCCATGCAAAAATAATACTCTTTTCTAGAAAAAACCTTATCAAAAATCAAAAGAATCTAGCCTTCTCAACAACACTATATCAAAAATTGAAATCTAGCTTAGGCTATATAGTTTTATATTTGATAGGGTGTTGCTAAAGAGGCTATATTAATTCATTTTTTGACAGGGTATTTTTTTTATTTTCAATAAGGTACTGTTGTATATCTAAAGTTAGATGCACATATATATGCATTGTTGATTGCACAAAGCACAAAAAAAATCACAATAACAAACTAAACAAACCAATGCAAAAATACAAGACAAGTTAGCCAACAACAATCGACAAAAACTACAACACCTTAACGAGAATTGGAAAACTTGTTAACAACACCTTTTGGAGGATGAAACAATATAGCCCAAGAAAGACAACAACAACCAACAAAAATAGCACAACGTTAACAATTTTATTCCATTGCAAACATAGCCACAAAACAGAAGCCATAAAGAGAAACCCACAAAGATTCACAGTAACAAACCAAAGTAAAAATATACTCATTTCTCAACAAAACCTTAAAAAAATTGAAACAATATAGCCTTCTCAACAACACCTTGAAAATTAACAGTGATAAACCCATCCAAAAATATACTCTTTACTAAACAAAAGCTTATTAAAAATTGAAACAATATAGCCTTTTCAACAATAACTTATCGAAAGTGAAATAATATAGCATAAGGCAGAGAACAATAATCAACAATACCTAATGTAACCAAACATAAAGTGTACAACATTAACTATTTTATTCTGTTCCAACCATTACCAAAAAATGGAAGCCATAAATATATACATATACATATACATATATATATATATACACACATATATACATACATATATATATACATATATACATATATATATACATATATAATAGTTGTGAGTGAGGAGGGAAAGCTTATGTGAAGGTGCAAGTGCAATCATCAGCTATGGAATTTCTGTGAAGGTGGTTGGAGGTTATTTTTTGTTTTTTGCATGGCTCCATGGTTGCAAAAGCAGTACAAAAGTCTTAGTTCTGATGATTTTGTGCCCCTTTTTTGTAGGTGCTAGAGAAAGAACGGAGCGCAAAGAAAGCAAGCAGGAGGAGGTGTATTTGAAGGAAGTGAGAAGAGGTGCATATTAAAAAAAACATTTCTCGAGTATTTCTAAAATAGTTTATGTTATTTTTCCAAAGGGCATTGTTGATTACTGCAAAGCACAAAAAAAATGCATAGTAACAAACCAATGCAAAAATACAACCCAAGCTAGCCAACAACAATCGACAAAAATAGCAACACCTTAACGAGAATTGGAACACTTCTCAACAACACCTTTTCGAGGATGAAAAAATATAGACCAAGATAGATAAAAACAACCAACAAAAACTACATAATGTTAACAATTTTATTCTATTCCAAACATAGCCACAAAATGGAAACCATAAAGAGAAACCCACAAAGATTCACAGTAACAAACTGAAGTAAAAATATACTCATTTCTTAACAAAACCTTATCAAAAATTGAAACAATATAGCCTTCTCAATAACACCTTCTCAAAAATTAACAATGACAAACCCATCCAAAAATATACTCCTTTCTAAATAGAACCTTATCAAAATTTGAAACAATATAGCCTTTTCTACAACACCTTATCAGAAATGAAAGAATATAGCCTAAGATAGAGAACAATAATCAACAATACCCAATGTAACCAAACATAAAGTGTACAACATTAACTATTTTATTTTGTTCTAACCATAACCACAAAATGGAAGCCACAAATCAAACAACATTGGTTTCAACATCAACCCGGATGGAGAAACCCATGCAAAATTATAGCCACATAACACAACCATAAACGAAACAATATTTATTTTGACAAACAATATAGTCTTTTCTCAATGGAACCTTATCAGAAATTAAAAAAATATATCCTTTTGAACATAACTTATCAAAAATTAGACAATATAGTCCGAGCTAGACAACAACAATTAACAAAAACTGCATAACATCAACAATTTTATTTTGTTGCCAACATAGCCACAAAACACAATCCATAAAGAGAAACACACAAAAAGTTGACATATACATAAATATATGTATATATATACATATTGGGTATGTGTAAGATCATGATGGGCCAAAAAGTGGCGATATGATGGGCATATGTAGGGTATGTGGCTGACAACTTTTTTTAACCCAAAATTGATGAGACAAAAAGGGTTCCTAAAAGATTCTCAGCTTTCCACCAATATAAATTATGCTTTACTTTGAATTTAACTAATAATTTTTATTGATTTTCTATTTGAATTATGACTAAAGTCGTAATTGATAGGCTAATTGAAAAACATCTATAACTTTCAAACAGTATCACATTTTTTGAATCCAAAACATGTGTCACATTCTATGCTTCACATACTATAGTATTAAAAGAAATAAAATTGAATTTCATGAAGTTTTGACCAAGTTAAGGTGGTCAAACATACACTTTTTTATATTTTTAAAAAGTTGTATAAATATCTATAATTAATTATTTACTTGGAAAATAATTACAAAAAATATGCATCACATCCGACATGAGTCCTCTACTTATATCTAAAATATTATTAAAAAAATATTATCATTTTATTATGGTTAGGTGGTTAGACAAACACCTATTTCTTATTTTTCTTTGAAATTTAAGTACTATTGCATTGAAATTTCAAATTTTCACCAAATAGATTTTTAAATAAGCCTAGTAGTTTAGAAACTACATTCAATTTGCTACAGATTCTATTATTACATATTTTTGAAATAATATAGATAACTTATTCAAATTTTTATGTCAAATTGCCTAACTTTAATTTTTCTAATTTTTTTGCCACTTAAGGGCTTGTTTTTTCCATGATGATCCTGCACATACCCTATTTATATATACACATATATATTACTATTAAAATATACTCTTTTTTGAATGGAACCTTATCAAAAATTGAAAGAATCTAGCCTTTTCAACAACACCCTATCAAAAATTGAAATAATATAGCCTCTTCAAGAACACCTTATCAAAAATAAAACAATATAGTCTAAGCTAGAGAACAATAATCAACAATGCATAATGGAATCAAACATAAACTGTATAACATCAACACATTGTTGATTGCACAAAGCACAAAAAAATGCATAGTAACAAACCAATGCAAAAATATAACCCAAGCTAGTATAGTTTTTTCTCAACAATGCCTTAATGAGAATTCAAACACTTCTCAACAACAACTTTTCGAGAATGAGAAAATATAGCCCAAGATACACAACAACAACCAACAAAAACTGCATAATATTAACATTTTTTTTTCATTCCAAACATAACCACAAAATGGAAGCCATAAAGAGAAACCCACAAAGATTGGCAATAACAAACCCAAGTAAAAATATACTCATTTCTTAACAAAACCTTATCAAAAATTGAAACAATATAGCCTTCTCAATAACACCTTCTCAAAAATTAACAATGACAAACCCATCCAAAAATATACTCCTTTCTAAATAGAACCTTATCAAAAATTGAAACAATATAGCCTTTTCTACAACACCTTATCAGAAATGAAAGAATATAGCCTAAGATAGAGAATAATAATCAACAATACCCAATGTAACCAAACATAAAGTGTACAACATTAACTATTTTATTTTGTTCTAACCATAACCACAAAATGGAAGCCACAAATCAAACAACATTGGTTTCAACATCAACCCGGATGGAGAAACCCATGCAAAATTATAGCCACATAACACAACCATAAACGAAACAATATTTATTTTGACAAACAATATAGTCTTTTCTCAACGGAACCTTATCATAAATTAAAAAAATATAGCCTTTTTAACATAACTTATCAAAAATTAGACAATATAGTCCAAGCTAGACAACAACAATTGACAAAAACTGCATAACATCAACAATTTTATTTTGTTGCCAACATAGCCACAAAACACAATCCATAAAGAGAAACACACAAAAAATTGACATATACATAAATATATGTATATATATACATATTGGGTATGTGTAGGATCATGATGGGCCAAAAAGTGGCGATATGATGGGCATATGTAGGGTATGTGGCTGACAACTTTTTTTAACCCAAAATTGATGAGACAAAAAGGGTTCCTAAAAGATTCTCAACTTTCCACCAATATAAATTATGCTTTACTTTGAATTTAACTAATAATTTGTATTGATTTTCTATTTGAATTATGACTAAAGTCCTAATTGATAGGCTAATTGAAAAACATCTATAACTTTCAAACAGTATCACATTTTTTGAATCCAAAATATGTGTCACATTCTATGCTTCACATACTATAGTATTAAAAGAAATAAAATTGAATTTCATGAAGTTTTGACCAAGTTAAGGTGGTCAAACATACACTTTTTTATATTTTTAAAAAGTTGTAATAAAATATTCATAATTAATTATTTACTTGGAAAATAATTACAAAAAAATATGCATCACATCTGGACATGAGTCCTCTACTTATATCTAAAATATTATTAAAAAATATTATCATTTTATTGTGGTTAGGGTGGTTAGACAAACACCCATTTCTTATTTTTTCTTTGAAATTTAAGTACTATTGCATTGAAATTTCAAATTTTCACCAAATAGATTTTTTTTTAAATAAGCCTAGTAGTTTAGAAACTACATTCAATTTGTTATAGATTCTATTATTACATATTTTTGAATTAATATAGATAACTTATTCAAATTTTTATGTCAAATTGCCTAACTTTGATTTTTCTAATTTTTTTGCCACTTAAGGGCTTGTTTTTTCCATGATGATCCTGCACATACCCTATTTATATATACATATATATTACTATTAAAATATACTCTTTTCTGAATGGAACCTTATCAAAAATTGAAAGAATCTAGCCTTTTCAATAGCACCCTATCAAAAATTGAAATAATATAGCCTCTTCAAGAACACCCTATCAAAAATAAAACAATATAGTCTAAGCTAGAGAACAATAATCAACAATGCATAATGAAATCAAACATAAACTGTATAACATCAACACATTGTTGATTGCACAAAGCACAAAAAAATGCATAGTAACAAACCTATGCAAAAATATAACCCAAGCTAGCATATTCTTTTCTCAACAATTCCTTAATGAGAATTCAAACACTTCTCAACAACACCTTTTCGAGAATGAGAAAATATAGCCCAAGATACACAACAACCAAAAAAAACTACATAATATTAACATTTTTTTTTCATTCCAAACATAGCCACAAAACGGAAGCCATAAAGAGAAACCCACAAAGATTGACAATAACAAACCCAAGTAAAAATATACTCATTTCTTAACAAAACCTTATCAAAAATTGAAACAATATAACCTTCTCAACAACACCCTCTCAAAAATTAACAATGACAAACCCATCCAAAAATATACTCCTTCCTAAACAAAACCTTATCGAAATTGAAACAATATAGCCTCTTCAAGAGCACCTTATAAAAAATGAAACAATATAGCCTAAGAAAGAGAACAGTAATCAACAATACCTAATGTAACCAAACATGAAGTGTACAACATTAACTATTTTATTTCATTCCAACCATAACCACAAAATGGAAGCCATAAATCAACCAACATTGGTTTCAATAGCGACCTAGACAAATAAACCCACAAAACAATAGCCACATAACACAACTTGAAACCCACAAAACTATAGCCACAAAACCCATGTAAAACGATAGCCACATAATGCAACCATAAATGAAACAATATTTCTTTTAACAAACAATATAGTCTTTTCTCAACAACACCCTATCAAAAATTGAAAAAATATAGCCTTTTGAATAGAACCTTATCGAAAATGAGGCAATATAGCCCAAGCTAGACAATAACAATTGACAAAAACTGCATAACGTCAAGAATTTTATTTCGTTGCAAACATAGCCACAAAACATAAGCCATAAAGAGAAACCCACAAAAAATTGATAGTAACAAACCCATACAAAAATATACTCTTTTCTCAACACAACCTTATCAAAAATTGAAACAATATAGCCTTTTCAACAACACCTTCTTGAAAATGAAACAATATAGCTTAAACAAGAGAACAATAATCAACAATGCCCAATGAAATCTAACATAAAGTGTATAACATTAACTATTTTATTCTGTTGCAACCATAACCACAAAACATAAGCCATAAATCACACAATACTAGTTTGAACACTGACCCAGACAGAGAAACCTACAAAACAAAAAAAATCAAAGTTACAAACCCATGCAAAACCATAGCCACAAAACGCGAACCTTAAACCAAACAATATAGTCTTTTTTCAACAACACCTTATCAAAATTTGAAACAATCAACAGTACCTTATTGCAAATAAAACAATATAGCTAGCCACAAACCACAAACCACTAATGAAACAATATGACAGTTTTTTGATATGCACCTCTTCCCGCTTGCTTCAAACAACCTCTTTCTGCTAGCTTTCTCTAGGCTACCTTATTTCTTCAAGCTTGCAAAAATTGCATAACCTAAACAATTTTTTCCCATTGCAAACATAGCCAGAAAATGGAAATCATAAAGAGAAACCCACAAAAATTCACAGTAACAAACCCATACAAAACCATAGACACAAAATGCAAACCATAAATTAGATAATATTTCATTTTTACAAACTATATAATATATTCTCAAAAATAGCTTATCAAAATTTGAAATAATCAACAGTACCTTATCACAAATAAAACAATATAGCTTGGCACAGACCGCGAACCAGAAATGAAACAATATCACAAAGGGTTTTTTGACATGCACCTCTTCCCACTTGCTTCAAACACACCTCTTCCCGCTAGCTTTCCTACACAAAAATGGGAAAAAAATTATCACAAGCGACACTTTTCTTTTGCTTTTGCAAGCATTGCCTCATGCAAAAAACACAAAATAACCTCCAACCACCTTCATAGAAGTTGCATAAGGCTTGATCGAGCTTGCACCATAATAGAAGCTTACCCTCCTCACTCACAACTCTGATAACAGGTATAGCAACAGAATGACACCAAACAATGCCTTATCAAAAATTTCCCAAACATTCGTTATGTTCCCCAAGGCGTTAAATGGCAGGTGTTATTACAACTATCTCTAGTACACACAAAGCATACAACAATTAATGTTGATACAAACCAGCATTTAATTTTGGTGGCCTTCTCTATCCACATGGTAGGAAATACGCCACCCTGTTCCCAAGGCAACCAACAACTGCCTCTACCACCTTTTTCACGGCCATCGAAAGGTTAAAAAATTGGGAGGATGATGAAAATTCTGACCAAAGTGTTTTTAAACCAAAAACCATCCGCCACCTTTTTCATGGCTGCCAGAAGATTGAAAAAAATGGGGAGACTAATGAAAATTAGGACCAAAGTTCACACAAATATCCTATAGGCTAATAACACATGTAGTAAATAAAATAGCTCTATAATAACATAAAGTAAATGCACTAAAGGTTTTAAATATGTTCCAAATAAAATAATTTCATGTTAAAATAAAGACACCATTTTTTAAAGATATGTAAATAAAATAACTCTTCATGAATAAAACATACTTTTTTTTATTTTTTATTTTTTAATCTTAAATACATTCATTTAAAAACATAATCCATACCAAATAAAAAAACTAATATAAACACTTCAAATATTTTTTAAATAAATATATTTAAGATATTTAATTAATATTATCATCATTAATATTCTCTTTTAAGTAAATATATTAAAGATATCTTGATAATAGTTAATTATATATAACGAAGCTTTATGTTGTATGGGTGGATGGCGACACCACGAGCTTGAGGGTGTGGCATGAATAGGTGAGGGGGTTGTGAAAACCTACTAGCACTTGATCTATATTTCCTATGGTTTTATTCTCTTAGTATTTTAGATCTACATTTGTATGGGTTGCTATAGGTAGTATATCCCTATTTCAATGTGGGTTTAGTGTTGGATTCTTTTGGAAGTTGTGGCTTCTTTATTCCTTTGGTTCATTCTTTCAATGGTAGGGTATTAATATTTGCATGGAGGTGCTTGAGGATTTGGGGGAGCCCCCCCATCTTCTTTAAAGGGGTGGTTTGGGGTGATGATTCTTTATCATCAAGTCATGCTAATGACATGCATTTCCTATTGCATGCAACTTCTGACATCAGATCTACTCAAAGACAAGATGTTCAATCTCATTCAAACAACTATTTAGAGTGACACAATGATCATCCAATTATGCTCATTAACCTAGATGTGATTGTTGAAGACGTGGTATCTAGTTGAGCATGCATTGATCCACACATTCATGGTATCAAGGTTTATTTTCCTTTAATAAATACATGGTCTATAGGAATTGGCCTCTAGAGGGGAATATGGAGATTATTGTTACAACAAATGGTTATTTCTATGTATTTCTCTCACAAATGGTTGATCGTAATGTGATCTTTAAAGGAGGTCCCTACTTTAACAATAATGTCTAGGTCTATTCATCAAACCATGGCATGCAAGTTTTGATTTGATGGAGTAACTCCTATCTAAAATTAGTGTTTGGGTTTGGCTCCCATATCTATCCATGTAATTTTGGAGATAAATGATATCATGCAATCCATTACTGTTGTTCTCAAGAAACCATTGGGTCCTTCACATTAGACACTAGAAAGGAAGGTAACAATTTTTGCTCAAATTTGTGTTGAAATAGATCTATTTATAACCCTCTACATGAATATGTTGAAATTAGATTAGGCAACATGCAACGGGTTCAACAATTGGATTATGTGGCTCTCCCATTTCAATGTCGTATATGTCATCTACATGGACACCTATAGAGAAATTTCCTAAACAAAGGCCCAAAGGAGACTTGGTGATGCAAGAGCATCTAGTGGTGTGAGGGCAATCCTACATCACCCAAAAAAAGAAAGATTTTAATTTTTTGTTGGTTGTTTCTTAGATGTTTTTGCATTTCTGGATACCCCTTGAGCTATTAAAATATTTGAAGCCAAATTTGAGGCCCTTAGAGGCTCTGGATGGGCCTGAAAATTTGTGAAAACCCAAAGTAGTTAGCTATAGGCCCTACTTTGTGCCACATCGTCTTTTTGACAAATTTCCAAAAAGGTATTATCATTGAAAATTCGACAGTCAGATTAAAAGTTATAGCTTTCGAAATTTGGTGCATTTTTAGAAATGTGCTAATTTTCGAATGTGAATTCAAATGTGAATTTCAAATTGTAATTTGGGCGCCAAACCACCAAAACTCAAATTTGAATGTTGTTTTGGCTGCAAATTGGAAAGGAGCTCTATTTATGGGCAAGATTTCTAATTTTTGGTAGCTTTTTGGGGAAAAGAGTTCACATGCTGCGAAAGGGGGTCTTTTGTAATTTTTGTAATTTCTGTAATTTGCATGTATTGTAGATCTTGAGGATTTGTGATCCTCTGCATGTAAGAAGTTCCATTCTAAATAATAATCAAAGTTCTTTGGTTGTTGGCATAATTTTCTGTGTCTCGGGTTTGCTCCCTCGTCACTTGGCATGCCTTCAAGCCCCAATATATTAGGGACAAGGTGAAAAGGAAGGTCCCCATACATACAACTGAATCAAATACAAATGGATTTATCTCAGTAAAATCCTAGAATAACAGGAAGAGTGCACCAATAGAAAAAAGATATATCAAGGAAAAAATTTAGCAATAAGTTTGACATTCTAGAGAATTTAAAATACCTTAATTTTTTTTTACAAGACAATTAGTAGGATTAGCAAGAAGCGATTCCCCCCATTGCACTATTGAATCTTCTCCCTTCATAGTGGATGTCAGTATGCCTTCAAACTCTCAAAAAGCTATGCACATTGAAGTTTATTTTTGAGATGACCATCCTATGTCCCAACATTTGAAGGTTGTTGGGAGTGACTCTATTATGGTGGAGGTTGGTTATTTCATGCAGGAGGTTCAATTAGAAATAGCTAATGACAGTGTTGGGGTTGGGGTCTATCAAGACATGAATTAAGAAAAAAGGTAAAAAAAAAATCTAGCTTCCTTAGGACTTCATCAAAATAAAATAAAAAAGGAAATGTTGAAAAGTTTTCAAAAGAAGGTAGAAAGAGATATCATGAGAAACTAAGAATGATGGGGGAATCACTAGTGGAATATAGTGGATCAGTACAAGATCATTATGGGACAAAGAGGTCCTTAAGTGGCAATAAAAATACAAAAAATAGACTTAAGCAACATCACATAAGAATTTGAATAGGTTATTAACATAATTTCAAAAATATGTAGGAATAGAATTTGTTACAAATTGAATGTAGTTTGTAAGATACTAGGCCCTTTTTAGAAAAAAGTAATTTGATTTGGTGAAAATTTAAAATTTCAATGCAGTAGTACATTAATTTTTTTTTAAAAAAAGAGGTATTTGTATATAAGTAGAGGACACATGCCTAGATGTGACACATTTTTTTTGTAATTTTTTGTAAGTAAATAATTAGTTATGAATTTTCTAGTAGGAATTTTTGAAAATATTAAAAAAACTTTGCTTGACCACCCTAACTTGGTCAAAAATTTATGAAATTCATTTTTTTTAACTATAGCTTGTGAAGCATAGTGTGTGACACATCTTTCAGATTCAAAAATTGTATAACCATTTAAAAGCTATAGAAGTTTTTCAATGAGCCTATCAATCAGGAATTTAAACATAGTGAATGAAGAAAACCAATAATAATTACCTATTAAATTTAAAATAAAACGTATCTTATATTTGTTGAATAATAACAATTTTCTGAATAAACCCTTTTTTGTTTCATCAAAATTAGATGAATAAAATTCGTCAACATAGAGGGTGAAGTTCAAAAAACCCTTGCAACCCCTATAAACATGTTGGGGATGTTGACTTTTTGGATCAGACAGCCCCAAGCCAAATCCTAATGAAATACTGAAGCAAAATAGATATCTATTATTAACGGATATTCGACAGAAACACATATCCATTTTGTAAAGGTAAAAACGGATATCCACCTTTTAGAGTAAAGCATATCTATTTCTAATTTAAAAAATGGATATCTGTTTCTTAAAGTTAAATAGTGGATATCCATTATTTTAATTTGAGAAAAAATATGTTTCTTTTAATAAAAATATTAACATATATAAATATCACTATAGATTCAAATTTAACATATTATAATATTAATATTAATATAAATATTTATATATATTTAAAATATTAATATATATAATATGATATATGATAAATTAATATATATTATGGTAAAATAATATATACTAGGAAATATAGTTAATATTAATATAATATACATTATATTTAATATAAATATTATGTGTTATATTATATAAATATAATATTATATATTAATAATATAATATATTAAAAAATTATTTGATGGATTGTTGCAAGAGATTTTTAAATATTATATAATTTATTATAACAAAACAACAAACAAGTGAGAAATATATACATCTATGTCTCTCTCTCCCTCTCTCCCTCTCTCTCACCTTCCCCCTATACATTTGTTTATCTCCACTCACCCTATCCCTCTCTACCTACATTTATCTCAATCTGTCTCACCCTACCT
>VDFB02049217.1:116341109-116394935 GCA_007258455.2 Sequoia sempervirens | reverse complement strand
CTGAAGTCCTAGTTGTATAATCTCTCGAAAAGTTGATTACATAATTTTCACCCAACACCATGCACATGCCCCATTAAAATAATTTGCCTTAGAAGATGTCACAGTGCATGCAAACAAGGGTGAAGTAAAGTTTCATTGACTATATTGGATGGAAGCAACAAGAATGCTAAGGACACATTGTATTGAGTTGGTCATTTGGAAAATTTTACTAGCAGTATGCAAATTTTCTTAGTAAAATTTTGACGCTGTAAAAGGTGTTGAAAGCAGTGGTCTCTACAGATTTTTAATTATAATAACAAACAAGCATTAGAGAGTTTGAAATCTTGGTTACTAGAGTCCTGCATTCTTCAAGATGATTAGGGGGGTTCCTATTTCAGCTCAAATTCATAAAACGGGTGTGTTAAACCTACCTTTTCAGCAAGCAACAAGAGTGAAGTTTGAAAGAGGTGTATCAAGAATAGATGAATGTTTGGATTTAGTGCTTAGAGGTTGATTTGTTGGAGCAAAATAATATACGACTTCTATTAATCATTTTTTAGGGAAGGTTTGGGTGTATTCACACAGACACACACGCACGCAAGCACGTGCGTGCCAACACACACACACACGCACGCACACATGCACACACATGAACACACGCATGCACGCACACATGCACACACACATACACTCACACTCTCACATTTGATGCTTGAATGATTTGATGATTGAATTATGAATTGATTGATCTTTTTCTGCTTCCTTGCTTTCATGGAATGATCTTCAGACATATATCTTCTTTATGGAAGAGTTACACCCTTTCTCACAACATCGGTACTCTTGAGCACATAATTTAATTTACTTGCAAAGTCACATAATGTTCTATTCTCAATTGATTGATTGAATGATGCTATGGATGTCCTTCTCAAATGGAATGTTCTCCCTTTTATATCTCAAGTTTGAGGTAGTCACACTTCACGCCTATTGCCTTTGCAATAGTTACAACCCTTCATCACTGCATTTGGAGAATAATAATTTAATTTTAAATAAGTTAATTTGCTAGCGCTGCTGTCTATTGGTAGTGCCACTTATTATTAGATTAATTGCATTGGAGATGGGTGCTATCTTTAAATTGCTTAGTTGCTGATCATGTTTTTAAAGGCCGTGATCAGGTATTTGGTGGGGGAGGGGGCATGACAATTTGCAAGGGGCAAGGTATGCAAAATTTGAGCCCATTGACCTACTTTTGGTCATCTATGGAAATTAATATAATTTCTGTCTTTATGTGCCTAAAGAAGGAATAGATCATCTGACAATGGAAGCTCACATCCGCAAAAGTGTGTGTACTCACCAAACATGAATGCTGTTGTTGCTAAGTTAATATGTGGTCATATGATACAGATGTTTCAATCTCACATCTGAAGGGGGAGGCGGGAGGGAAGAAAGGGAGAGGGGGGGTATAGTGTTCAATCTTGAGTGGGAGTATAGTGTTCAACCTCAAGATTGACGTGACCTTCAGATTGAGGTAGATGTTTTCTAAATTGTCATGTTTTGGAGGTATCAACACTTTGGGAGGTTTTCAGGTGGTTCATTTTGAAAAACTGATTTCAGGGATTCGCACATTGACTGACAGGTGGTGTAGATGATGTGATTCAAACCATAAAATTGTTGCTTGCAAGAGAGACAAGGTAGTAGCTCTGAGCCAATTTAATGGGACATCTTTGGCACTGATACACCTGCTCTGGCATGGTCACTAAATGCTTTTTGGATCAATGGGGTGATTTTTGGCCATAACGATCCAAAGATGGGTTTGTGAACCTTAGGATTTAATTTTTAAAATCTATTTTTGTTTTGTTTTTTGTGTGGTCAGGTTCTAGGTTTTTTGGGGAGATTGTTCCTCCATAAACTGTATATATCATTGTTTTGATCGAGAGGATGATGGGGGCTCTACCCCTCTCTGCTGTTCTGCAGACAACAAGGACAAAACAATAAGGCTTACAGGCCACTTCATATTCTTCTACAAAATTTTCTCTCACTGAAGACTTCACAGTATCATGAAATGACCACAGTAATAAAAACATTTAAAGGCTACCTATGTTAGGACTTGAAGTTTCCAATTTAAGCCATCACCATAGTAATAAAAACATTTAAAGGCTACCTATGTTCAATTGAATAGGGATGGCTAACTAAATGGTAGTGACGTGTCTCTGCAGAACATGGTGCACCATCCATTTGTGAAAGATATGAGAACTAGATTGCTACTAGTTTATACTTTATATTTAATCTTTAATTATCAAGTTTCTAAAATTGGAATATAAATAAAATATTTTGTCCTGTAGGAGTTGTAAAATAATCTGGTCAGGATTTTGTGTTAATTAAAGAAAAGGCCAGGGTTTTTTTTGATTAAACAACTAATTTTGTAATGACTTCTGCAATGCTTCATCTAACCAGAATTGTTTGTAAACATTTTTGTATGATGTAGCGCTGCAGGTCCACGTACCATAGTAAGCGGAAAAGAAGTTATCAATTTGGCTTCAGCAAACTATCTTGGACTAATAGGGAATGAGAAGATAATAGTGAGTGAACAATAAAAGACTCTACCTTGTCTTCTGGTTGTTTATTCTAGAAGTTGCTATCGCTGTACTGCACAATGAGATTCAGCTGACTTATAATATGCTTTTTCAGGAAGCATGTGATGCATCCTTCAAAAAATATGGTGTGGGATCTTGTGGTCCTCGTGGCTTCTATGGGACTATTGGTGAGGAGGAGATCACAATTCTGGTTTATTGTAATATTTATTCTTTAATAACTAGATTAACTTTCAGCCTTTTATTGAAACATGGAAAAGTGAGATTTCTGATTTAATCAAAGTTTTGATAATGCTGATGGGAAATATGATGAAACAGAACTTTTGATAAGTTTTAGTATAAAAACCTTATCATGGTAGGTTATAACTATAAGTTATAACATTATATGGCGCGTATCAAACCATATTGTTTGACTGTGTTTCATTCAGATAAGGTTAAATTTGGAAACTGTTTATGAATAGGTCTGAGCCCTAAAAAGAGCTCAAAATATTTTCATAGGAATTTATTATTGATATCAGTCTATTGGTATGTGTATATAATTATTTATTTAGCACTGTTTTCTATAATTTATTATTTTCATGTATGTTTTTGTGCCAAGAAGATTTGGAAACCTAATCTTGACAAAACAACATGTCCAAATAAATTGATCATTTGGTATTTGTTGCTCACTTGTACTACTGTATTGTGTATTTGATTCTTGATAACAATGGTTTGATAATGTTCATACATCATTGCTTGCATTTGCATCATATGTATCGAGATAAAGTTGGGTAGGGGTAGTAATTCTATTTGTTTTTACTTAACGTCTTAAAATTTTTGCTGGAGTTGTTGGCAGATGTTCATCTTGATTGCGAGGCCAGAATTTCAAAGTTTATGGGGACACCAGATACGATTCTCTATTCATATGGTCTTGCAACTACAGCTAGTACAATTCCAGCATTTTGCAAGCGGGGTGATCTAATTATTGCGTGAGTTTTTATATTTTCAACAATACCTTTATACCATTTTCTAGGCATGTCATAATCTTATATCTTTTCATAATAAATTTTTGTCTCTTTATCCTCGAATCTCCAGAATTAGATGGATAATACATTGATAGAAGATATAGAAATATTGAGATGGGATCATTGCCTTGGAAAGCTGTTATTCCTATTGCTAATATTTACATACTTCTTGTGACTGGTGCATTTTTATTGTGCAATATTGGGATGGGATAGAAGAGATGGAAATATTGGGATGGGATCATTGCATTGGAAAGCTGTTATAACTTATTCCTATTGCTAATATTTACATAGTTCTTGTGACTGGTGCATTTATATTATGTAATCTTTTTCAGACACATGTGCTTAATAATCCTCCTTACAGTTTATGACTGTAGACATTTATTCGATAAACAATTGCAGTTAACTCTAAATAATATCCAATTTTAGCATATTCTTCTCCATTGAAAAATGTATGTCAGGGGTTACTTAATGATTTTATGAATGCAGACTTTCAAATAATCTAAAGTATATTGAGATCTCTTGGAATTTATTTATAAAAAAAGAAAACATATGTGTGATGGGGAATTTCATCTTGTATGTTTGTACTGGTAAAATTGTTTGCAGTGATGAAGGTGTACACTGGGGAATTCAAAATGGGCTATTCCTTTCAAGAAGCACAGTAAAACTTTTCAAGCATAATGATATGGGAGCTTTAGAAAAGATCTTAGAGGAGGTCTTATTAGAAGATAAACGGGTCAAAAAAGTGCTGAATCGACGGTTCATTGTTGTTGAATCCATTTACCAGGTATCCGTGGTAACATATTGTAATTTTATCATTAATTGATTGCTCATTATATTGTTGTTTCCTTAATGTGCACTTCTTTCTAGTATTGTTGTTTAGCTTGCTAGTTAGCCACACGCTTTGAAATGTCCTGGTTCTAAGTTGTAAAGATGTTTATGGCTTGTAACATAAAAGTGTGTATCTAGTTTCAAATCATTGGACAAAAGTACAAATTTAGTTGGCATCAACCCCTACACCTTTCCCCAAATCTTACAAACTTTATGTTTTAATAATCAGCAAGAGGGGAGAGGGCCCCTACCTTTCTATTCATCAAGTGATTTTTTTTTGCAAAATTCACCAGGTTGCCAGAGTGTGATCCTCCATGTATAGTCTAATATATTCAACTGTCTTCCTGTATTTTAAAGTATGAAATGCTTTATAGTTTGTATGAATGATTGTCGATCCTATACAGAAGTGATTCATCTCCCTATTTTGGGCTGATGCCCTGGCTTTTAATGGATTGCTTTTAAAGCTTCATGATTGATGTTGGAACATCATTCAACTTTGAAAAATATATTGGTTCTTAGACCACCTTCAGACTTTTCTGTTATTTGCTGCTGCCTTTAAGCAATTTCCATTAATTTTGTACCTAGTATTTAGTATGTACCCACTTTGAGTTTATTCCCCTTGTTCGCTAGGCTCTTTTATTTGTGCACTTTTAGTTTATTCATATTGCTAATAGTAGGTGTCCATTGTTCCTTAATGTTATCTCTGTTGGCTGTACTTTTGAGTCCCTTTGACCTTCTTTGGTCACCTGTGGATATTAATATAATTTTCTTCCTTCTTTCATTCTGTTTACTATGGCCTAATGGACGCAGATCAGCTTAATTACATTTGTCTACACTGGCATGAATAGTATTCTTCGCAATTTAGCTTGTTGGATAGTCACTCTTCTCGTTACTGATGCAAAATTATAAATTTGTGTAATTGCTATTATTGCAGAATTCAGGTGAGATGGCACCCTTGGATAAAATTATAAAATTGAAAGAAAAGTATAAGTTCAGGGTATTGGTAGATGAAAGCAATTCAATTGGTGTACTGGGTAAAACTGGTAGAGGTATCGCCGAACATTATGGAATTCCGGTATATTCTGAAATCCACTGATAGAAATCATCTATATATATTTCTGTTTTATTCAATGGTTTTGCAAATAGACATAGCTATCAATTTTAGTGCAATTGCAGGTTGAAAAAGTTGATATTATAACTGCTGGTATGGGGTACGCTTTGGCAACTACTGGAGGCTTTTGTACAGGAAGTGCAAAAATCGTTGACCATCAGGTATAAACCATGGTTTGTGATAATCACTTTTCTTTGTTTATGTTACAACTTTTTTTGCAGTCTATGGTTATGTTGAACATCAGGAATGCTTAGTGGTTTGTGAGAATCACTTTGCTTGCTTTGTGTTCCATTTGGGGAAGAACTCTTGTATTGAGGAGCTTAGTATCCACCACCTCACGCCTAGCCTCCCTTCATGCTCTCCTGTGCTGAGATGACATCATCACTTTTGTCACCTATTCATCCTCCCTTTTTGTAGTGATGAGGAGTTCTTCTAGAGAAGCCCTGATTTCTTGATTTTCCGCTACCTCTTTTAGCTTCTGTTGAAAGTCTGCTATTATTGAACCCCTTGACCTCAGTATGCTATTTTCATTAATCTCCAAACACTACACAAGCTTTTATCACCTTGAGAGACTGGATAAGAGCAGTTAAAAGTCATTTTAAGCCCATGATCTAATAGTCACCCATACTTGAGCATATCCCTGATAAAGCCCCTCCCTGCCATCATACCACAAGCTAATAGAAAACCTATCCTACAACACAATTCCAGAGGTAGGCTACAAACACACCAAATGGCAGCCAAAATGATAACACTTACATCCACGTAACATGCATCTTGCTGTCCACAAGTACCAATTGCCAATCTAGGCTAAGGGACCACAATAAATGATTACCATTATATGCTTAAGGAGTCTTATCAACTCATTGAATGTTATACATCCTAGCCACCTTTTAATCAATATATTGCATGCCATTCACTACTTCACTTAATCTTATGGGGGCCAATCTTGATTTAGCATATTTGCTAAATTCTCCCAGTCATTAGCATTTTTGCTTTAGATTGTTGAGAAGCCATTTTGGAGCACTCCTTGATTAGCTAGGTAATCAATTAGCTTTTTTTTTCCCTATAGCAATACCTTATAGACACCAAATCAAATTTGACTATCCACCTCAATATCTCTTCTAGGATCCCTCTTAGTTTCCAATTAGGGCAATATTTCTTCTGTACGGGGTGCACCACCATCTTGTAGTTTCCTATCTCTGTTCTTCTGAAACCTTGCATATAAGGTGCTTTTAATCCTGCTAAAAGAGCTTCTAGTTTTTGTTCATTATTGGTTTTTCTCCCCAAATGCTTAGAGCCTGCCATTATCATATCACTATTTGAGTTACAAAAACATTACCTGCTCCTGCTTCTCCCAGGTTGCCTTTTGGATGCAACATCAAAGTTCATTTTTATATCTTTCTGTTGTATGAACTAGATTGCATTTCTATTATGTTTCTTTGCTATGAATTCCTGAAAAGGAGCATTTCCTTAAGGCATTTCTTCCCTCTTAAATTTCCTATTTATTAGAAGCTTTTAAAATGTACCTGTATAAATGTTTATAAATCATTATCATTTTTATAAGCTTTTATAAAATCATTGTTATTTGTGTAAGTTTTTGACGTGATCTTTTAATATTTTTATTATTTTTTTAGAAATCCTCATTTATTTTGACATGTTTTCTATAGAAATATGCTTTTTATATTTAAAGAAATTTAAAGTAAAAAAAAAGTATTTCTTATATTCAAACTTAATGATGAAATTTGTGGGTGATTTTTCTAGCTTACCTCACATTTGCATCACAATTTATTGTTCTTGTACAGATTTTATTATTGTCCAATATGAACCAAACAACATAGGTTATACTTAGGATTCACTTTAAGTCTTTAACCTATTTTAGTCATTTGCAACATAAGTATATCTTTCTTTTTTATCGTTTCCTTTTGGTTGAATTGTACCCTTCTTTAATCTTTTTTTCTTCTTGTTGAGCCCAACTTATTTATGCTAATTTTGTTTACTTGCCAGAACCTCATTGGGCATACTTTGTGTCAACATTCTCATCTATGTAAGCTTAATAATGTTGTAACCAATGTTTCTCCATGTCCCCAACAAGGTACATGGATAGGTTTCAATGACGACAATTTTTCTCTTCGATTTTGGAAATGGTGGGGGCATGACCACTAAAATAGTGTATTTAATATTTGACCTTTTAAAATAGAAATATATCAAAACCACCTAATGATAACGTAAACAAACTAAAGAAGTTGAAATTCTAAAGAGCAAGTACAATAACAATTCATTGATTGCATCACAAATATCACAAAACCATTGTGATAAATCATGATTTGTTGGAAATCAGATCAGAAAGTAGTTTTTTCCTATGTACCTTAGGGATGCATCCCCTATATTTTTTGATCTAATCTCCTATAGGGAACATTTCAGGGATGTGGCGATGGGTAGGAAACAAACCAATTTAAAAAAAAAAACCAAATGTTTTGGGGATGACCACTTTGAGGCAAGAAATGCTAGGGTATGATCAATTGTCCCCATGATGGCTAGGGAACATTTGGGCCATCTTGGGGACAGCTATATACTAGTCAACATAAAATGTAATTTAAAACAAAACACAAAGCTAAAAAAAAGGGATGGGCGAAGTACCTCCACACCCCCTTACACCAACCCTAAACTTAAAAAAATTGTACTAACAACAAAAAACAAAAAACAAACTCATTTTGCTATTTTGTATATTGTGAAGAAGATAAAGAAGGAGAACAATTGTGAGAAGAGAAGAGAATGGCATTGAGAAGAAGGCAAAAGAGCATCAAAATTATATCATTAACTTAAATGTTTGTGTGGCCTCAAAGGCTTTAATTTGGTCTTGGTGGCAAGGGTTCTGGCCCTTGACCCCGCCTTGTATTGTGATAGGGAGAGTGTGAGGGGCGTTGGCGTAGGATCCCACAAGGGGCATTGTCCTCGGACTCTACTTACAACTTCATATAGTTAATCAAGAGGAATAGGCTTACCTCTCTATGAATGGAGAAGTTGGTGTTTGTGCATAGTGCCTTTTGATTTTACGATCGGCGGAGTCCTATGTATCGTCAGACTCTAACCACACATGTTGGGATGTTGATCGTAAAGATGCCACATAGGTTGATGAGGAAGAGAAACAAGATGGATTGGTTGGAGTTCCATTGAATGAGGCAGTCCCTTGTAGTGGTATTGACTTAGACCTTGATTTTGATGCAATGTTAGTAGATGCTGATTAGGGGCAGCAACATATTTTCTAAGTTTTTGTCATTTTGTAGTTGAAACTTGCAGCCTTAGGGTATTTTGTTGTAATTTTTATACAATATATATTCACATTGACAATGAAAGTAGTTGAATTTTGCTAATTCATTTCTCAAATTTCATGTGAAATCTCAATTCAACTCTAATGTTTTTATTAAGGTTCTATAATGTATACAAAAATTGCCTTATCAATGTTATCATATGAATATTTTAAATTTCTTATATTTAAATTTTTTTCCTACTTTTTAATAGCCATCTCCTAGAGTCCCCTAGTAAATGGCCTCCCAAAAAGTTCATCCTGAAAATGCATCCCCTCATCCTTTGTGTTCTCATCACAAAAACTTGATGGAACATAGGTTTTTTCCTCTTCAGAAATCATGATTTCTGCAAAATATCGGTCGAAATGAGTTTTGCATGAAAAATCACTAGGACATGACAATTTTAATGCATTCAATTGGCAAGAAAATGCATATTGTGATTTATGCGTCAACCATGTATTGCCCATGATTTCTGGTCAAAAAGTTAGGGATTTAAGGTTTTTCCCCTTTTTTGTTGCTGTTTTTCTTTTTTCGATTCTTACATAATCTTAACTCCCCAAAAGTTTTAACTAACCCTAACCCTAATCCTAACTTGATTTTTTAACTAATCGCAACCTTAACCCTAACACAATTTGTTTCTAGATTAAATAGATAATTTTGAAAATGTCTTTATCTTTTAATTTGTCGATTCATTTCAAGAATGATCTTTGCTACCATGGATTGAATAATCCAATGAATAGGCTAATAATGAAAAAAGGTATAAATTGTTTATATTGAGAGATGCCAAAAAAATAAATATTGCATCATGTTAAGTACATAGGTACATGAGGAAAAATCTTAGAAATTGTAGTTATCATTCAATTGATATCTTTGAAATTGCTCTTCCTCTTTTCTTATGATGAATGCAAAATAGTAATGAGTGAGAGGTTTTAAGGTCTTGCTGGGTTGGGGGGCCTTTGTGAGCTTCCCTGTTAGGGTTTGTGTATGTCTATGATTGTTTTTTTTGTGTGTTTAATGTGGGGGATGCCTAAAGTCTTAGGGACAACCAAGGGGCATCAAGATGTCTCAAGATGTCCTTAGAACTTTCAAAAAAACGATGGGGAGGAGACTTCGCCATTAAATCCGAAAGATTCTTGGGAGGTTATTTACATCCAAGGGATGTGTCACCATGGAACATTGGTTGCGCTTGTATTTTGCGGTTTAAATGCAAAATAATGTAAGAGCAATTGAGAAGGCTTCACACTCTTGTGTAGAATTGATACTTTTCTCCATCAGCTAAATTAATGTCTCAATTATTCATCTAAGCAAAATTTGTTTGGAAGTTGTCAATCCACATATGACAACTAGACTCACCAAAGTGTAGATCTAATATTTGTAATTATGCCAAAAAAATAATATCACTACAGATTGTTCGCTTCTTTGTTACCAATCATGATGGTGATAAATGGGATAATATAGAATTGATGCCAACAAACATTTCCTCACCACCTGCAACCAATATTTTTGTGATTGGAAATATTTTTGAGATGACATGCAACAATGGAAATTCTTCAAGAATATTTTGGATGTCCCTAGAGTTTTGAAAACCCCTAGCTGTCCTTGGGATGGCAATGGGGATAATAGGCCATCTCTCAACTGTTTTGAGGATGTCATGCTGTCCCCAACAATGGTCCACACCTTTAAAAGCACAAAAATGCACAAGAAAAGGGGTTGGAGGGCCCACCAAGGATCCATACCTCTTTAATGCAC
Source organism: Sequoia sempervirens (assembly GCA_007258455.2). NCBI lineage: Eukaryota > Viridiplantae > Streptophyta > Pinopsida > Cupressales > Cupressaceae > Sequoia > Sequoia sempervirens. Next base: position 116,384,371 of record VDFB02049217.1, on the reverse strand, counting down.
CTTAATGCATAACTAAGCCTATTAGGAGAAAAAGAAAGAACAAAAAGCACATGCAAACAAATAAGAAACTACATGCTCTTAAAATAAACTAGAAAAGAGAAAGCACTCAAGGAGGAGATTGAAAATGCATTAAGAGCATTCAAGGGGCATATATTAAAAGATATTTTGTTGTTTAATGTTGAGATCTACCTTGTAATTTTGAATTTTTTATTATTAGATTTGTTTTTGTTTGGAAACAAACATGGACAACATTAGTAGTCAGGATGAGATGGAGATTTCATAAATGCCCTCCTCTCTTGTTGGTCCAACGACAACCACTTTGGGTGGTTCACCCTACTATAGAAAGGGGGGTCTCACCCTACTATCCATAACAAAGGTTTAGGCTTTTGATTGTAAGGGAGAAGTGGGGGGTATCCTTTGTAAGGGGCCCTCAACCCAAGATTTCTATGCCTATGCCTAAGTGTAATTATCAAAGGAAAAAACAAATGTTAGGGGGTGGGGGATGGTAATAATTGGAAGTGGGAGTGGCAATGGTGTGGGTGAAGAAGGATCTTCAACTTGTAGTGAAATCCAATTTGGTTGCCCCCTTCTACTTAAGAAAATAATTTTCCAAAGAACCTATCAATCCCAAGAACCCCTTCGCCAATTTGTTATTGTACTTGACATACAAAAACAAAAAAAAATCTAGGGGCTCAAGACACTATTTGTGCCACCCATGCAATAGAGGATTCAAGGGTTTTATACTAGAGCTACTGCACATTTGATATATATGCTGGGAGAAAGGGTGAAGGTTGTCATAGTCCTCTAGTTGACTAGAGGGCCGAGATGACTCAATTATTACATAAATACATCCTTTGGCCTTGGAAGTGATATGCAACCCCTCCCATTCTATTGGTTGATCTATTTCTAGGGTTGTTAGTTGACCTATAAATATATCCATAGGAGAGGGATTTAGGAGGAAAGAAACCTTGATGTGGGTATTGATTGTAGGATAAACAACCAAAATAGGGGCAGGCTGATGCCATTAGCAAATTATTGTTTACCCAAGGCATCCCATTCCATGTTGACCAAATTCATTATTGGAGGTCTCCAAGAATGTAGCATTTGTGCGTTTTTTATATCTGCCTACCTAGGACCTCTTTTTTAGGCTGTAAAAACTAGCGATAGGAGCAGATTTTTTTGTTTTTTTGTTTTTCGCATACAACTAGTAATAGTAAATATGAATTCCACTTAACTAACACCAATTACACACACATGCCATTATCCAATTGATACAAATAATAAATAAGTAGAGATCAAGATACAATGTTCATAAATTAAAAGTACATGGAGTAGTGCAAAATCTTGAGTTGTCATGCATAGCAACTGATTGCTTGGGTTTTTGTTCCCAACCCAAGAGTGCAACAAACCCAACCATGTGGACCATTGCTCCATCCACCTCAACCAAATGGACTTCGCAATTTATCCAAGTGAACCATCTTGAAGTAACGGTGTCAAGGCTATAGACATAGGGGAGGGGGTGGAATCTGGGTTCTTCAAGGAGATGATTGGGAAGAGGACTACAATGCATCCCATACTACATCGGGGGTCCATTCTCATCCCCAAAAGCGTCATGTATGCCATTGGACGACTAAGAAGAGGATTATGATGCATCCCATACCATGTTGGGGATGCATTCTCAATCCCAAAATAGTCATGTGCGATGAAAGTGGGATTTCCACAAGCTGTGAACCTTTCCAAGTTGGTGGATTTTAATGTCTATCACCTTAGGCTATTGGTGACAAGTTTGTCCACCCAGGAAGGGAGTAGTACCGAACATATAACACCATGTGGCCTTGGTGATATGGTTGACTAACCCCTTCATCATATGGGTAGCACCTAACATCGGTCACCTCTGTGCTACTAGTGATAGCTGGATAATCCCCTCTATACAACAGTTAGCTCCTAATACCTGTTACTTGCATGTTACCAGTAACAACCAACTGTACTGCTCTAGTATCGCAGCTTGGATAGCTCTTGGCACTCTTCACCTTCGTGCTACCAGTGAGGGTAGGCTAATCCATAAGATACAACAGTAGCTTCTGGTATTGGTCACCTACATGATATTTGGGGATATCATGCAAGTTTAGGCTTGTGGTCATCTAGTAGCGTGGTATTTATTGGAATTCTAGGCACAATAGTTGTAGGATGGAAGGCATTCCAAGGTGAAATTTGAGTTGATTTAAAACAACTAGAGACATAGGATTACTATTCTCAAGCTTTTGAACAACCTCAACCTCAAAATTCAATAACTAACAACCTATCCAATATAGAGGGGAAGCTAAGAGGTATTTTACACTTATCAGATCAGTAAGGTATAAATGGACCATAGATTGCCGGGAAGGCCAACAACTTATTAGTTCACTCCACAAGACTGCTTTATCAGTAAAATACATCCTTTGGCTGCATGATTCACATAGGACATACACAATTTAGGGGTTCGAGTGTCATCACATTTTAGCTTCAAGGGTGAGCTGTTACAATGACAGTTATATGGCCAACCAAAAAGAAATATGGAGGATGCTATAGTTTTCTCAAGGAAATCAATTTTAGGGCCTAAAACACGACTTTACTGTTGTTATAGATTCATGTAGTTGGTAGGTGACATTGGCCCGTCTAGTAGAGATGAGTATATATGTTGAAGATGAAATCTGCCCTGATGACATGCCTATTAATCATGAGAGTGCATAAAATAGAGGTCTGAAACTGTTGCTCTTAGCTTGCATGGACCTTTTGTAGCAACTTGTAAACATAAAAGAAGGTTACTACAACCATGTTATACCTTTTATCCACCTTCAAAGTAATTTAATTTTGTTAGCAGGAAATATAGATGTTAAATTTGTTTCCAAGTATGGCAAGATAAATGCATCTAAGGGCTGCTCTGCAGCTAGGGATTGGCAGCTTGTGAAAGAGCAGCCTATACTAGGTTTATAGGTGTCTATCTTATAAGAATTAAAGTATTTACCTGGGCAGTTTTAGTACTAAGCAAACTGTTAGCAAGACTGTCTGTCCTTTGTTCATTACAGCACTATCTAATTTCAGGAAAAAACATGTCTCATGCTACCTTGAAGGATCAAGCTTTAGCCAATCTATTCTTTCTTTCCATCATTGGTAGAGTTCATAGTTTATTGAAGTTCCATATGGTTTAAAACAGCAACATATTAATTATTGGGCTTAACATTTCTCAGAAACGTGTAGTACTCTTGCACCATGCAATTATGAATGAGGGTATAGCTAAACTAGAGAATTCATGTTATGTTAAGATCCTTGACAAATGTTTTCATGAGTTTCAGCACATTTTGCTACAAGGGCTTATTGAATGAATCCAATAATAGAAATGTTTATAAGCCCTACATCCAGTTCTAGAAATTGTTTGAAACCGTTCTACTAGAAGAATTTTTGAACAAATTATTAAGGAAAATTGTCATTAATCACTGCCTATGTAAAATCTTAACAACTATGAGTAAGGCAAATAGCAAGGTGCAGCGCCTGACCTTTTTGGTTGGTAATCTCCTTTGAATTCACCCCCAAATTGTCACACCCAGCTTCTTTTCGCCCTTGCCAATTTGCCACAATCCAGGTCGACCCTATCCAACACGTTTTTCTGCCTCCCCTTGCGATTTCGGCCAGGATACCTCTTTAGAAGAGGTTGTGGCGGTTGGATTTGCTCCCTGCGCACCAAAATCATCCTCCAATCTGCAGATTTTCAATGGCATGGATGTCCCTTAGCACCCTTGCACCTTGCTTCTTCATTTTGGGTTGTCTCCCAACCATATCAAGGAGGGGGATTCCTCCATTAATGCCCTCTCTTTCTACTATTTTGATCGTTGGCAAAAATGCCACGACCTATCTTCTATTCTTTATTCTATTTTTCATTATTTATGTTTACTTTTATTTTTTATTTATTTTTCAAACATAGAAATAGGGAACTCTAAGTTTAATGTATAAAACCTAGGATTAATTTCTTCCTTTTTCTAGGGTTTCATTAAGATGGAGATCAACAAGGTGTTTAGATTGACTTTTAACCATGAAGGTGAGCCAATCAGACCTGGATCTGCATTTTTTTGAGTCTTGGAATGAATTGGAATTGATTTGCCTTGATTAACCTAATTAGACTATGTGCCCTAATATGAAAAATGCAAGCTTTCAACAATTAACAAACTGAAACAGAGATTTGTAGGTAGATCTAGGAAGGGTAGATTGATGTGTACTTGTCTTGAAAGTTTGGTGTTAGCCTGAATATGAGGATAGAGTCATCCAAGGGTGTTTGGGTCCTTGTAGGGGTGTCCTACTTTGTTTTTGAAATCCTCTGATGGCAGATCTGAGATCTGAGATCCCTGTTTCTGCTTGCAAACTTGTCGGATCACTGTCGGATAATTCTGTGAGTTTTCGTGAGTTGACAAGGTGTAGGGCTTCGAATGCAACAATGGATAAATGATCTTGAAACTTCCTTCAATCCTCTTCAAACCTAAAATTTGCACACTCAATGAGGGAGGAAGGGTTGTGCCATTTAGGGGCTTGCCTTAGTTAAACCCCTTGTTAGTGTCTCCACTTCCACAATAGCAATGTCGATGATAGGAAGGAATGATGAATCAACAATGTATTGTAATTCACTACCCTTCAATGGCTTCCTTGAAGGACTAAAGTCATGCAAATCACTTCAAGGTCTTGAATCTTGCTAACTTGAATACTTGAATTGCTTGGAGACCTACAAAAGGGTTAGCCTTCACAAAACAATGATGACATGAAGACACATAAAATCACATAAGATTCAACATGATGCTTGGATCTTGAATTGCTGCAATAAAGCTTTGAAATGTTGCTCTTGACTTGCTCTTGATGTTCACCTCTTTCTTGATAATGCTTGTTAATCCTCAATAGATTTCAAATGATGCAATAACTAGGTATTTACAGGCATTTATTCAATTTCCCACAAATTAGATTCCAATAGCTAACATTTGCAACTTGAATTTCAAATGTTAAAATGCCAACACTAACATATTCAAATTTGGATCTTGGCAAAATAGGGGGACTTAGACACCCAAGGGCGTCCCAATCCTAGCCCTATTTTCCAAAAAATAGGGTGTCAGGGGCAAAGCATTAAATAAATGTATTTGTTCAATGCTTGCAATCTCTCGGAAAATGATAAAATAGGCTATAGAATGCATAATTTGGGAAATTAGGAACTTAATTAAGCTCAATAATTTAGGGGGGACAAAACATAGTGTAAAATTGTCATGGGTGACAATTTTCGATGCTACATTTAGGCCCACTTTAGTGAGAGTATGAACTTACACTCAAACTCACACTAAAGTAGATCTATGTCAAGAGGGGTTCGATTGTCCAAATGTTGAAGAGATAGGATGACTAAGGATCTATGGGGAGTGCACAAGCTCCTAAAATCCAAGATCCTATGGCAAGAGAACATAAGAACAAAGGAACACACACATGTATAAAATGTAGCAAGACAACATGCACAAAGATACATGTCGAAAAACACAAAGCATACACGATGACAACACATGACATAACATAACATATAGATGACAACAAAATGAACACAAACACAATGCAAATACAAAAAAGACACACAAAACACAAGGGTAGTACTAAAAGGATTTGAGTCGGTAAGGCAAAGAGACCTCGGTTTTAAATTGTCTCAAATACCAAATGTCATCCATGGAATAAAGGAATGCTCCCATGAGGACTAGCAAGCTGTGTTATGCTAAATCACTCATGAGCCACATGGATCCACTAGCTAGCAAGCTGTGTTATGCTAGGTGTCCATGCAATATGATGGGTTCCACAAGGCTAGCAAGGTGTGTTATGGTAAACACTCATGAAACACATAACTATATTGGCAAGCAAGGTGTGTTATGCTTGGTGGCCTTGTTAAGGCATTCATGACTCACACAATAACAAAGCCCACTATTTGCTAGGTGAATAACGAACAAGAAGGAAACATGGTCTAGTGAAGTCCGATATTCACTAGGTTAACCCCCAAGACAAGGTAGAATGAGAAAAACACTAGGTCTAGTGAAGTCCGATATTAACTAGGTGTGTACCCATTAACAAGCATATCAAGAGTTATACTCCCTGGTAACTTTGATAAGGTGCCAAAAAATGATCAATATGCTATGCCAATGCCACACTAAGTTCAACGTGCGTGAACAAAGTGAAGCAAAAATGCCAAACTCACCTAAGGAGGTGCACAAACTCGCCTGAGGAGGTGCATAAATGACGACAAGATAAGGCCAAAACCTTAAGGGTTGTTATAACAACACTACCAAAAAAGGTGATTTAGAAAAACAACAAATGGGCTTTGCTCAATATATGAAAGGTCACACCTTAGGGAATATCATACATGACATCACCACCAAGAGAGGACTAGTTGTGGAATAGAAACTCACACCTTAGGGAATACTCACAATGGCATTACCGCCAAGGGGAACATCATATGCCAAGAGAGGTCACACTCTTAGAGGACATGAAGCCCAATATCACGACAAAGGAGACACTCACATAGATCAAGAAGGCCACACTTTGATTGACAAGGTCACACTTCCTAGGAGATGCATGCTATGAGCACTAAGAAGGGACCGTTTCTTATGCAAACAGTGAGCGGGGGACTATATGGTCCCCCTTAAAATGTTAGTATACTTGCTACACTAATGTCTTAAGGAGATAGAAAGGGATCCCTTGCTAGAAGGAATGCACCTAACACGAGGCTACTTAACTGCCTTGGCCCCCAAGTGCAGGGACAAAGATGAGCCTAGGATGGATGATGATATGTTGCTCCTTGTAAAATAAAATATGATTGCATAAAGCCTAGTTTGTACCCCAATGTAATGTCCCCATTTTGGCCATACACTCTTCTTTTGGATTTAGCCTATTTCCGGAAATCCGTAGGCTACGTTGAAGTAGAAAACTAGGGTTTCCTCTTTCAGATACTGCTCAGTTGGCGTTCAGAGGATGTTGTGCAGACTTACTATTTATAGTAGTTTGCTATTTTTAGCAAGTCTATTTTTTGGCAGTATCTATCTAGCAACAATTCAATCCTTTGCAGTTCAGTGTTCAGTTTGGCTTTCCGATGGTTTTGAAGTTAACTTACTATTTTTGGCATTTGCTATTTTTAGTAAGTTCATTTTTGGCAGAAGCATCATCATCAACTTGGTTCAGTTTGGCATTTGTCAGTTTGCTTTTTTTAGCAATTCATCAGTTGCAGCTTAGGCATTGTATTTGGTTATCTCCTTGGACTGAGTTTCAAACTTAGTCAATTTTCATGTCTTGAAGTTGTACCCCACGCCTAGGCTTGATGACTTCAAGTTGTTTTAAAGAAGGGGACATAAAGGGGTCAAGTGAGCATTTAATTATTTAATAAATGCTTTATTGTTGCAATATGAAATGGATGCCTAAAGGGGAAGTTGAATGATATTTTAATATTTCAAAAAGTGAAATGTTTAAAGTATGTTCCTTTGGAAGGCTGAAGTGATTCAACTTCTAAATTTGAAGAGTTCTTGTTGCTTCATTTTGCCAACCTAAGCTTATATATTGCCGCTGTTTGGAAGAGTTGAGGATCCAATATTTTATGTTAGTGATATGTCAGTCGAAAATGACAACTTGTTTAATTACTCGAGGGATGCTTACCTCCTAGTTCCAATCCAATTTCGTGTTTGAAATATAACACCTAGTTGGTCATTTGTTGCTTCTCAAATCAGACTAGCAGATTGAGCTCAATAGTTGAAGATTTTGATGAAATTTCCAGTTTTGAAGTTGCTGATACAGTCATAGCTAAAGGTGGTTTTTGCATACAGCGTTTGGTATGAATTTATTTTGGTTATGGGTATTTGATCATTGCATTTCTATGATAATGGCGACCATATTTGGAGGTTTTCAGATTTTAATTCCAAGTTTCTGATTTTTCCAAGAGAAATCGCCCCTCTACAGGGCCGTACCATCTCATGAGTGCTTTGGGATTTGTGCAAGAATAATATCTTGAGTTTTGATGCAGTTTTGTAGTTTGAGTTTGGGCGCCATCCTCCTAGAAGGTCTTTGCAAAACATTTCAGCTTATTCGGAGGTATGTAGAAGGAGTTGTGATCATTTTTATGAGTTTGTTGTTTGCTGATAGACATTTCCAGATTGCAGATTTTTATATCAGACTTGTTAGTTTTTGATATAATGCTGGTTTGAGTTTCATTTTTATATCATTATTGTATTGTAAGAGTTAGAGGAAGTGTTACTCTAACCATTGATGGATTTGGAAGCATATCTTTCTTATTTGCAGCTGTTTAATTCATTGTAAAGTTGATTAGTAGTACTAACAGCTATTTATTTTATTTGCTGCAATTAGTTTAAATTTCATACTCCCACAATTGAGTGGTTGAGTTTAAATAATCATCTTTCTTTAATTGTAAGTTTCCCCCCACTAAATAAGTGGCCGTGGATCGTATTCCCCAATGCTAATAAGTGGTGTTGAGGGGATTTAAAATACTGCTTGCCGCTCGTTGATGTGTGTTTTATCATCCACCAAACATTCAGAATAAAAATGTCCAAAGACACTTTATCCTCTCTTGAAAAACCACCGCGTATGCTAAGATTGCAAAGAAGATCATATGGCAATTCCAAGGTTTCTTTAGTCGGGTCTCGATGTGTGGATAAGTTCAGTGGTCGTTGTGATTTGCTGGTAATGAACAAGGGGACTTACGTAAGAATATCTTTGCAAGTTCAGGACTTAGGAGATGTATCATTGAGGGCTCTTAGTTGGGACTTTCAATGGATCTCAAAAAAAAAATGGCAAAAAGAATAGGGTTTAGAGAGTCTAATCTAAGCCTAAGAAATCAAGAGACAGTAAGGACTTGGTGAAGCGAAATAAACCACATTTTGTTTCGCCTCCTGTTGGACAACATATGCAAAAATGGGTGCAATCTTCAAAGGGGTTGTGAGAATGATATTCAAACCTCGGATAAGGTTGAAGTTAGGCTTCCACACTTAGGAGCTCAGGCTAACTTTACGCATCGGATGAAAATCATTCATCCGAAGAAAGTATGAGCTACACTTCACCAATGAGTCGATACGATCAATCTTTCATTCAATTAACAACTTTTCAAAGCAAATTCTATTTAATCTAACTTTAATTCTAATCTATGGCGGAAGATAATATGTAACCTCGCTTACTATTCAACAATAAGAAGTGATTCAAGGCAAATCATGCTCAAGAGCTTTTATCATTCAAAATAGTCTCAATGCGACAATATACATAACAAGTCTCCACACAAAATGAAAATGAGAGAGCACTAGTTTATATAGAGCTCCAAAAATGAAATAGACGGCCGAGACTTAAACAAGATTAACGGCCCAGATTGTTACAACCAAACCCTAATTAGGGTTTCCCAAAATAACAAGAGTTAACCATCAGAAAACTATCAAAAAAGGGGCAGTTCCAGCTATAATCAAGGAGAGGCGTCCTTATCCATTCGAGTGGCATTGTGTTTGGCGAATCTGAACACTACGGCAATGACTTCGTCCATCGTGACAGGAGGTAACATGCTGATCCGGAATTCTAGTCCGTCCAACTTCTCGGCGCATCTGGCAAAGGTACTTTCCCAATCTGCCTCCCGCTTCTCAAATTCCTTTTGAATGGATGAGAGTCTTGCCACTCTCGTGAAGTCCTGCTTCGAAAACGGTCCAGTGGTCGAGAAGAAAGTTTCTTGAACTTTTTGCTTCAGTCTCTCTAACTGCATGTCGTTCTCCCGGATGACTTCACGGTCGAACACATCTGTAGTTATCATGCACATCTTCTCCTGGATTTTCCTGACCTGTTCTTCAATTCCAAGCCCATCGATTCTCGCCTTCTCCAATACTTCTTCTCTTATTGTCACTGCCCAAAACCAGTGATGAAAATCATATGCTGCCCCTGCAGCAATAACCTTTTTATCAACTAACTCCTCCCTCGGAGTGCTTTTCAAAATTCTAAGGCTCGGAATAAGCCTTTCTTGCATATCCGGGATACCATCCCATGTCTCTGCCATATCCATCAACCTAGAAAGAAACGAAGAGGTTCGTCCATAAGCAAGCGCCAACCTCTCCATGAACAAGGCAGCTTCCATGCCTTCACCTGCCATCCAGTCTTGCGCTTCCCTGGCTGTCACCATTCCATGCTCAACTTCCTGAGTCATCTCCTGTGATGAATTGAGGAGAGGAGGAACAGTTGCATTGCCTTGATCTAGCGGCTGGGTCAAATGCTGGATATATTCTTTGAGACGTTTGACCTCCTTTTTATACTCTTTCTTCTTGGTCACTTCCTTTTCCAGTCTCGCTTTAATGGTCGAGACGGAATTATCTAACTCTTCTACTTCCTGACCTTTTGATGTCGGACCAAGGTCAACAGTGGTGATAGCATACTCCTGCGGAGTGATTTCGTCCATTGGTTTGTCCACTGTAGGTACTGCAATGTGCACGGAACGGTGGCCTGTCTCGTTCCTCTGGATGGTGGAAAACTTCTTGGCGGGCTTCTTGGTAGCAACTTGTTCTAATCTTGCCAAGAAATCGGCAGTATCGTCCTCTTCTTCCTGTTGTGCCTCAGCAGGCACCTGGATTTTCATTCTTTCCAACAGCCAGTCTGGAATGGTCGACTGTTCGATGCCATCCTCGACCTGAACCTCGTCCTCGTTTGGAACATCGACTATCCCTCTGAGGGCAGAAATCATTCCTTCCTCTAAGTCATTGTTCCGGGCTCCTATGTCATTGTCTGAATCTAAAATCTCTGTGCCTGCTGGTGATGCAGGCTCTTCATCATCTAATTGGATAGGTTCATTGTTCACTTCCTGAGCTGCAAGAGGTTCGAGCATCTCAACCAAGGAGTCGTCTATATTAGCCACCAAATGGTCAACATTTCTGGACGCCGCTGACCGAGAAGGTCCTCCCTTATGCTTCTTGAAAACAGGTTCTGCACTTGGCACTATTTCTTTTCTTTTCTCTCTGATACCAGCCATGTCTTGATGGGATGCCCCGGCATTAGAGGAATATGACTCTGATTCGCTCAACAGATCATATGTGAGCGTGATTCCCTTTTGTCTCAATTCCTGAAGATGATCATCAACCCACCACTGAGAATATTTCGTCACTGGCCTCATTAGGGTGGCTAGGTCTGCGTGCTCTGGCTCTGACCACTTCACTGGAGGGAGAGGTCGACTTTCCTCAAAGCGAGGCTGGACATGGTTTCCATCGTCTTGTAGCTGGTCAGGCACTCGACAGAACTCGATTGTTCTCATGAAATCCACGGACATCCTGGACCACATCTTCCGTCTGATCTCGTATTCATCGGCAGCATTTGCCCAATAATCCTCCAGTTCCGTTCTGTGCTTATATCTTCTTCCTTCCACTGTCCGGATGTTATGATGTGGGTCATAATTGACCCTGGACTTGTATGCCGTGAAAGGGTACCATTGGATCTCCAACCGTGCACTCTCAGCTGCTTGGGCGGATGGGCAGTACTCTAGCATGTTCCCGATGAAGAAAGGGAATGTGACGGACGCTTTCTTGGTCGGCCTCTGAATATTCTGGTACTCTTCTAATTGTCTCAAAACCTCGAGCAATACCATCCGATTAGTCGGATAGATAGGCAATTTATAGGGATTTCCAGTAAATCCCTGGATCCTGATATATGTGAATTTCGGGAATTGGATGAACCAAGACCCGTATTTGCTGATAAGGCTTTTCGCTTCATGGCTCAGCCTTTGATGTATTCCTCCTTGGAGCTTTCTGGTGATATGCATTAGGAATGCATCATGCACCCTCCTGAAGTGAGTCTTCTCCTTCAACTGGAGCTGAGGATAGCAGTCGTAAGGCTTGAGCTCGTTCTCTCCGTTGCCAATTTTGCCTTTGCAGATCAATCCTGGATATTTGTATGATCTGGCCAACAGGTATATCACATATGAACTCATGTGAAAAGACTTGGTCTCTTCAAGGTTGATCAGTTGCTCATGGAGGTTGTCACTTATCATTCGTGACCAGTTGAACATTTTGACTCCAGAGGTGATTTCGTCGATGAAATAGTACATCCAGCTCTCAAAGAAGGCGCCCTGCGGATTGCCTGCGATCCTGTTCAGCATCAGCACGATATCTCCAAAATCTTCCTTGAAATCCGTGCGGCGAGGTCTCTTGGGCATCTTCTTGATTGATGGTTTTGGCTTGTCCATCCACACCTTGTTGACTGTGGTGGCGCACAAATCTGACTTGCTGTCATATAGCATCTTGGTTTCTTCTTTGGTCTTATAGACCGTTCTTGAATGCTCAGGGATGCCGAAGGTTTCTTGGATTACAACTTCATTCAAATGTGCCAAGACTCGTCCGTCAGGGGCGATGATCTGTCTCTTTTGGGCATCATAATGGCGAGCACACTCCACCATTAACTCTGCACAATCCATTGCCAGAGGGAATCCAGCTGCTTGGAATATCCCGTTTCTGACCATTCTTCTGGCTATTGCCGTGGGAAGTCCCTTCTGACCGTATACTCTTTGCTTGAATTCGTCAAAGTCCACATGTCCGAGGTCAGTGTCCATGACATTCTTCCACTTTGAGATGACCTTGGTCTCCTTCTGGGCACCCTTGTTGGCGAACTTCATTTTCAGCTTCCTTGATGATCTGTCCGCCGTGTCCGTCAACCTGCAGTCATAAAATTAACATTAATATAAAGACCTTTAAAATAATTTAAACCTCGTGCCTTGGATTCGAAAAAATAACTTTCAGCTGTTCAAATAATTAAAATATTGCGAAAAAGCAAGCTGAAAGTGACTTCGATGGAGTTGAAAATTCTTGCCAGAACTTCGTCAAGATGACAAGGCATAAAAAGATAACAAATTTAATTAACCAATCCTCAAACCTCAGTGAAGGATCGTCAAATGCAAATCAGATTTAAAAATCTGATTTTTTTGAAAAGTGCGCCCCTCTTCAAGAAGAATTCAGCTTTGAAAAACTCTTTTTCTTTTCCCGCGAAAAATTCCTCAGCATAACACTGCTTATCCTTCTGGACAATCCGACTTTGCCGATTGATGAATTGATTGCCTGACGATTTCGAGAAAGATTAAATTTCTCTTCAGCTGTGTGTGAAAAAAAATGAGTTGCTGAAACTCATTATAATGCTGAAGGATTGAATTCGATTTAGCAACTGCCATCTTTCTTCTTGATCCTCGATTTGTTTTCATTTTTCAAACAGACAACTTTCCTTTTATTTTCCGACAAGGCTCAGTCTCGAACTTATCCGGACAAATCTCCTTGATCTTCAAAAATTCGATTTTTTCATTTAATGCTTATCTTTGATTTTTCGAATTTTTAAATAAACGTTTAAATATTTAATTAAATTCGTGATGAATTTAATTTTTCTCGCTGGATTTCATCTTTGCCTGGCGTCCTTCATTTTCTTCCGATTCGTGTCTGGCAAATTTGATTCTGTCCAAGGTATTTTTAAATTCCAAATAGTTGAGAATTAATTATTAAAATATTAAAATATTTTAATTAATTCCAACCCGTTCGTCTTGGACCCATGGCTATCTCGATTGTTCTTCCGTTTTTCTTGGCTGAGAGTGTATTTTCCGATTTCGTCCTTAATTTCGTCTAGCCAAACCAAAATTCAAGCCATTCCGTCAAAGATTTCATTGCCAGATCCTCATTTTTCTTTGCCGAAGCGAGATTTTAAGCTTCTTTTGCTCTGTCAAAGTCAAATATTTCCTTGCTCGGTCGAATTTTTCTAGGCAATATCCTTGTCCGAATGTCTTTTCCGGTTGAATTTTCCTGACGTCTGACATATTCTTCATCCTTTTGGTCAAGGACGATCTTTCCTTTCCCTTTACCTCGTGCATTTTTCTTTAGCCAAAGTTGACAATTTCTTCGCCTTTTCCATACTTAGGCAAATTTTGCCTCTTTTTCCCTCATCGTGTTAGGCATATTCCGTTCCATTCTTCTCCATGTCCCAATCCTCCTTAGCATTTGTCCTTTCAATCTTGGCATTTGTCCTCTCAAAAATGTCCGGATGTCTAGCCAAAATCTTCATTTCTTATCCATTAGCCTCTATACTTAGGCGAATTCTCGAACTTTCTTTGGATTTGGCCTTGACACTTAGCCAAAAATCTTACCATCTTATTATCTTGGGCGGACTTCCTTGACATCTTGGACGAACGTCATGGATGTCTTTGCTATTTTACCAACTTCTTCCAAGTGCATGGTGGACATCTCTTAAGTTTTTTTTTGAATGAGCATCTTGGACGTCCCTCTTTTCTAGGGCGAATTCCCTTAACACTTTAGCATTTGTTCATCCTTTGGAAAGGATTTTCCACCCTCTTAGGCTCTCACACTTAATGAAATTTTAATTTTCCTCCCCTATACATGTCTAGGCGGACTTTACATAGCCTTTAGCCAAGTCCCACCTTTTAAGGGCGGACTTTACAAGCACTTGGACGTCCTTCTTGCATATGGCGGACTTTAGAAGCCTTTTGGATGAGCATTTTAGTGGATGGCGGACTTTAGGCAGTCTTAGGATAAAGATGGCGGACTTTAGAAGGTGTTAGGATATCCTTGTTGGTAGATGGCGGACTTCCAAGACCTTTAGGATGTGCATTTTATGTGCTGGGCGGACTTTGGAAGGGATAAGGACATCCCTCTTGACATCTGGCGGACTTCACTAACACTTTGGACATCCCTTCTTGAGAATGGCGGACTTCCAAGGTTGCATGGATATCAAAGGCGGACTTTGAAGAGTCCAAGGATATTCTTCAAGATGCAAGGCGGACTTTGGAGCATGCATGGACATGCATCTTAAATGTTTGGACAGGCTTCCCTAGTGCTGCTGGGCGAATTCCATGATCTCCTTGACATTCTTAAACATCTTCCTTCATCCTTCTTCCATGGAAATGGCGAATTTTCCAGACTTGCACAGATTTCTCACAAACTTCACCATTTTTGAGCTGATTTCATGATTTCATCTTCAAATCTGATTGATCTTGACTGGTTTTTGACTGGTTTTTCCAGATTTTTGAACGTTTTCAGTCTGATTTTCATGTTTTTTGAACTTTTTTTTGCAAATTTTTCAAAAAATTTCATTTTTTTCATTTTGATTTTCTGAGAGTTCTGGTGAGTTTTTTGAACTTCTGAGTGCGTTTTCAGAACTTGGGACCCTTCCAAAAATAGAAACTTTCCAAAAATAGAAACTTTCTAAAAATAGAAAAAGCAACCCTAAAAAATAGGGAACCTTGTTTGGTCCAAAAATGCCAAAAATGAAAAATCGAAAAAGCAACTTTTCCTAAAAAATAGGAAGTCTCAGAATTGGCCAAATTTACAGTCGATCTTCGTCTCTTGGGCCTTCTGAGCCTTCCATGACATCTACGCATCGGATTCAAGCATGAATTACGACTCGCTCGGGTGACTCTCGGCAAACGACCGAAACTCTCAAAGTGATCTCAGAACATTGTGGAGACAAACTTAAAACTAGCGACCGGGTCCATCGGCGGGCGATGTCAATGAGTCACAACGCTGCACCCTCCAAAGACTTCAATCTGCTTCTGATTTTTGTCATCACATTAGTTTGAACTTTAAAATTGCCATTTCCTTGCTGCCTCTCTTGGTCCATGTGCGCCTTCAATGTCCTCACTTCACATTTATTTACTTTGGTTTATCAATCTTCAACCGCCCATATCCTTTTCCTTTGTGCTGCACTAATCTTTCTCATGCGACCTCTCCCTTCTTTCTCTGTTCTTCCAGCAGTTTCTTTAATCCTAGGCATTGGTTATCCAAACTGTACTCATTGGTTTATGTAATTTAAATTATGTCAGTAATAATTCCATACATGTGTGCCCTTCATGTGCAAGTTCTTATGGGCTGGATTGATTTCCTGGCGCGGCCAAGGAGAAGTTTATCTGTATTCTATGAAGTCACCTTCCTCCTTCCCACCGCGTTTCCTCTCATTTTCCAATCAGATTTAAAGTATGCTCCTCTTATGGAAGCTGGAAGGTGTAAAGTTCTTTTGGCTAATATTTAAATCGACCCTCTCAATAAATGAATTTCTTTCAAATGAGTGGCCATTACTATTCTTTAAAACATTTAATTAAGATCAGACTTTTGGAAATTTACACCTTTTTCTTTTTTAACCTTGGAACCAAACACGAAAACTAGTAGAGAAATAAACTTCACTATCCCAAGACCTCCACAAAGTCATTCGGTATCAAAACCTTTAGAAATTGGAATTTAAATGTTTCGCCAATTCACCGACAAAAGTCGCAAAACAATTACATTTCATAAATCAAGAAGAATTTGAGCACGAAACCTTACCGAATCTTCCGAATTAACAATTTTTTGGGTGACGCAGGATTGCTCGTGGACCCAGATGCTCCTACATCAATAACTTTGAAGTTACTGATCTTCCAACAAGCAGGCAAGAACTTTGGCTCTTATACCACTGTAACATACACCCCTGATTATTTTTTGGAATCTTTCTATGCTGTTTGTGTTTTCACTGTATGTATGTTGTTTGTTTGTAGTTATGTTTAGTGCTTGTTTCCAATGTGTTTTCGAGATGCATGCCAACATATAGAATAATGCAAATAGAAGATATAACTAGAAAATAACAATGCTTTCCATTTCAAACAACATATAATAAGAGCAACTGTTTCAGCTCAAAATCAGACTTATTCCAATGGATTATCAGACCCGATAAAGCAATAATCAGACTTGGAAATGAACATTCATCAACAACAACACTTGTTGATTTACATTACATGTCACGTATGAACATAACCAGCAACATATGAGTTTTCCACACCAAAGAACAGCCACCAAATCACGTATATATGCAGATTTTGGGCCTATACGTCAACAGACCACAAAATCCAAGAAACCCTCAAGAAGGCATGCTTTCCTAGTTAGGGTGACCAGCTCTAGCAATTCAATTCTTCACCAAATAAATCAAATGAATGTTTGAAATGGGGCGCCCAAACATGAGGAATGCATTAAGCCAATACCCAGAATGGAAGACCAAGTGTGCACGAAGCTATGAGCAGATTTCACTTTTGGACCTGTTATAATAGTGATTTCCACAATTCTGGAAATGCAAATCAGACCTTTGAAACACCCACAAAACAAATCCAAAAACAACCAAATCGAAGCCAAGCAATCTCACACACTAAAACTCCAAACCCACATCAAAATACCAGAAAAATCTTCATCTTATCACCACCCAAATTCTGAAAATCGAAACTTTGTTGAAGCACAATGGGATCCCTGGATGGAACCACTCCAATCTGGCTAGGATGGATCTTTCACCACCAAAACCAGCTCAATATGGCGAGGGTTTCCATCCTCAACACGCAGCCAAAGTACTCTGGAAGCATTCCAACAACATACTGTTAAGTTGCCAAATAGAAGATGAGCAAATGAGAGCCAAAATGAAACTTTATAGAAAGAGAGAGGGAAATTAAGGCAACTTTAGGTTTGAAATACTTTTCCCTCCAATTTCAACACCCCCCCTTATGAGCCTTTTAAAATTTAATTAATTTTTAACACCTTATACCTCCCTTGGACGTCAAAATGCTCATAAGGAAACTATTTCACTTTTGTTGCCTTCTAAACAATGTTAAGTTATAACATTGGGCTCCAAGGTGCTTTTTACAATGACCACCAACCCCTTCACTTAAGTTATAAAGTTATTTTATAAAAATAACTTAAGTGACTGATAAAAAGCAAATATTAAATAAACCAACCTTAGACTCTCCAACGCCACATTAGGAAATGAACTTGTTGGAACAAGATAGGCCTGGGCCAATTACCCAAAATAGACTTACTATAAATAGCACTTCTAAAAATAGCAAGTACTCCCCCAAATATCAAACTGGCACAAAACTAAAGTACACTGTGATGCCCTATCACTTATATAAATAGTAAGTACTGAGAACTGGCCACTGCTAAAAATAGAAAGATGCCAACCACTGCAACTGCCACCATTGCTTTAAATAGCACTTACTAAAAATAGCATACTGCTAAATATAGTAAGTGACTCTAAACACCATTTGAGCACATTCTGAGTAGCCGTTGTAACTTACTAAAAATAGTAATTCCAGAAATAGGCACTGATTAAAATGCATGTAACCGCCCACCAAAGCTCTCTGAAAACCTAGAAAGACCCAAAAATCATACTAGCAAACTCCAGCAAAGAACCCCTGAAAAACAAACAAGAAACCTCCAAGAATTTAGGAAACCCTAAAAAATGCCTCTGAGTAGTCCACAGGACTCCGAAAATGGGCTATCGGCCAAACCCCATTTTTTAATATGTTTTTGGCGATATTTTTATGATTCAAATTCAAATTGCAATTGTCAATCTTTGATGTTTAATTGTCGAGAAATTAGAAAATCGCCTGTAAATACATAGTTATTTTATCAAATCAAAACATCTAGCATTATGGCAACTTTCACAAGAGCAAAGATTATTGTCAAGAGCATTCAAGAGTAGATTTATCAATTTTCTACATCAGTATTCAAGATCAAGATCATCATGTCAAAGTTATTTGCATTCATGAATGTTTTTGGAGCTAACATTGTGATGTAGGTTTCAAGCATTCAAGCATCAAATCAAGTGTCAAATCAAGCATTCAATCAAGCCATTTCATGCAAGATCTAATCCTTGGAGAGATGTGTTAGACTTCAATCCTCCAAGGGCAGCCATTAAAGGGTTTGGTGAGTTGCAACAAGCTAGTGTTTATTCCCCATTCCTTCTTTTTATCATTATTTCATTTCAAGATTTAATTACCAAAATGGGGTTTGACCAAGACAAACCCCCATTCATAAAAAGCAAACATTTTTTCCCTCTCTTTGTGTGTGTAGGTTTGCAAGTGAAGAATGATTGAAGATTGATCAAAAGTGCAATTTTGCAAAGTTGTCAAAGTTGTCAAGACACGAAATCTTACTTGCAAAATTTATTTCCGACTTTCCAACAGTGAGATCCAGAAGAATCGAGAGTGCAGATCCAGGAGTAGAGGACTGTGAAATCAGATTTTGGATCCCTGTAGCAGAACCCATTCGCCCTAGGGCGAATCACACTCAGCAACAACTTTTGGTGACTAGTAGACATCAACTTACCCTTCTCAGATCTGCCGAAAGTTTATTATTTCTGATTGTTTTATGCTTTAAATTGATAATTCAAGTTTCACATTGCATAATTGAGTTCATTTAGTATTTTTAGTTTTTCTCCTAAAAGTGCATTTCAGGCAAATTTACCCCGTCTTTGTCATAAGGAAAATAGCCAAGATCTCCAATAGGGTTGACTCACGTAAGGGTTGAAAGTCAATCCTACCTTTGGGGATCTCTTTTTCCCAATGAAATAAGGAAAATAGGTGCATCACATACTCAATCACCCCATTTTGGTGAACCCTATTTTTCCTTTGTTTCACTTACAATCCCATATATTTTCTCTCTCAATCAATTACTATGAACAAGCCTTCAATATCCAATATCTTTGTGTTCTTCTTATCATGCACCCCCTTCCCTAAGTGACTCTAAAATTCATACAACTCCACATTTCCATGATCCCCCAATCATGTGCCTACCATTCATTCCCAAATGGAGTTGTCTCAGAATAATTACCTATCATGTCGAGCCCTCGCTAAGTTTGCAAGTTTTAAGACTGTTTGTTGAAGCCATTGCCAACTATGACACCTCAATTCAACCTTCACATAGAAATCTCATGCCACTAAGGATTATGCCAAGACAAATGAAGGTTTGTGGGCCATAGCAAGAATATCCAAGAGAAAACAATCAACAAAGGTAATGTAACGCCAAGGGGAAATAAATGATTTTCAATTTTGTTTGTCCTCACATCCAACTCACCACACATCTAGCATACTTAGCAAGTCCCAACAAAAGAATCAACCCCCAATTTGTTCTTGCAAGTCCCTCCAAAGGAACATTCAACAATTGTGCCTAGCTCAACATGGATCCTAGTGATAGACGTGGCTGATAGAAAATTAGCAACACCAAGATATGCCAAAATAGATAAAGATAAGATCTATGGATCCCATCAAAGAACACCTTCAAGAATAGAAACTGCAATGCATCACATGCTTCATAGAATTGCCAAAACATGGATAGGAATGCCACACAAGCCAAGGAAGTGCAAAGAATAAAACACCAACCACCAAAGAAACTAAATAGTTGATTGAATTGCATAAGCAATAATAATCATACTATCCATCAAACTTCGTTGAAACTAAGATACCTCGTGTAACCTTGAAAAGAGACACCAACAAGGAATAACCTATAAAAATGCACTAAAATTAGAGTAAAAACCAAAATTGAATAGTCATTGTTTTTGGGTGACCCAAGATTGCCTATGGACCCAAATCCTCATGCACACCATAAAACGATGGCATTCATTCAAATTATTGCATCAATACAATACTCAAGTTGTTGAGCACAATCATCTTGCTTTGATCTCTCTTTTGTGATAGGATAATTGCTTGCAAGTGACTTTTGGGAGCTATGGGGTTCAATCATTAACTCCAACACTTATGATGGGTATTAGGGTATGGAATGGCTAAAAGTTTAACTCTGAAAGATTTAGAAACTTTTTGGGGTGCTAAAAAAGGTAACATCAACATCGTACAATGATGATGTCAACATGGGTGGATTGAGTCACAACTCAAAATATGGATGACATCCACGCCATACAACAATGGCATCAACATGGAGGGGTCAAAGTTGGATGGAAGTGTTAGTGTATTAAGTTTAATTTAGGGATAATTACCGTAGTGGTTTTATTTCCCGTATCGGGTAGTTGTTTACCCGTCACCTTTTTCATGGCTTTAAAAAGCTTGTACAATATGTAATTTATTCATCTCATTTTATTCACTCTTTTCTAGCAAAATGGCCTTGTGTTGCCTCTCTCATTTTCTATAAGGTTTACATTGCAGATGGTGCTCCTGGGAGGTGGATGACACCAACATGGTATTAGAGAAAACCATTCTACAGTCCTTCCTAAGAGTTTTCATCGGAGTGTTTGAGATCATTTATTTGCTTGGCATTTGAAATTTTTCAAATTTCAAAATTGCCTTATTTTGCCCTATTTCCATTTGTCTACAGTATTGTATGAAGGTTCGATGATAACTAATAGATTGAAGAGTTTGGGAAGTTACGGGATTATTAACATAATTTGTTGGAGTTGTTGCTTATTCTCAGTTACGGGCCGCTACAGAGCATTCTTATCGGGGGCTTTTACATAGTATGGTTTGCATTCTTCATTGTTGGCTCCATTGATGTTTATGTCGATGCCAACAGGAGACGATCTTGTTGGAGTTGTGAATCCATTGGTGGGTAGTTCATATCCCAACAGAACCAATATCGATGTGTGTTCATCCTATGCATGTGAAATGCTGGCGGAAGATCATTTGAATACAATAGAGACTGCTAATGGAGGATCGAGTCTATCCTAGGCATTGGGTAGTCTGAAGACATGGTCCATTGCCAACAACATTTGATCGCATTTTACAGGTTGGCAATGCTAGTGGAATACAATCTCCTATTTCTTTTGGGTGCAATTCTTCCTTTGGTGGCCGCGTTTTGGAGTTTTGAGAGGCACAATTGCTCAGACAGCATGGATTCAAATTTTGTGGAGGCTTCTATCTCCCTCCACAGGATACCATTTAATCTCTGCAGCGCGTTTTTCTTTTGTTGAAGGCTCGCTTCTGGAGGATATACTTTTAAAACTTTATAAAGTTTCCCTTAAAAATTTAGGGTTTCAAAGTTGCACAATCAAGTGGAGTGGGCCCCAGTTTTGAAGTTTTTGAAGTTGTTCTAGGAACATTTATCCTACATTGACAGCATGGAGTATGTTTTTGCTATTCATATAGCGTTGAAGTGGGTTTGCTTGATGTGAGCAAGTCTCACAAGAGGTTATCTTGTTTGTGTGGAATTTGTGTCAGCATGGAGATCAAGTATTGGGTTGTACCAAATTTTGCTGCAAATCAAGTTTAATTCTTTTTGGAAGTTTTTGAAAACACTATCTTTGAAATTTTGAAGAATTGTTAAGTTATAATGGTTTCTTTGGAGAAAGGGAATTTTAGGCAATGGAGTGATATTCTCACCCATCTTAGTGAGGAGAATCTATTGCCATATTTCTATAATGAAGTTCTTGTTCCAAACATACGTAGTAGGTATATGATTTGGAAAGGATTTAGAGCTAGAGTCTATGGAGTTATTTTTTAGCATATCAATGACAAGGACCTTTTGGATTCATTTTGTCATTTTGAGAGCCCTTATTGTCTTTGGACTTACCTTTGAGAATCATATGGATATCTTGATACTCCGCCATCTCTCGATGACCCTCCTTCCAATACCAGTCTGTCTCCTTGTTCTTCAAAGAAGATAAACCATGCTTGTGATCCTTTGGAGGTTGTTGAGACTTCAAATGAGGTTGTGGTTGCTTCAGAGGTTCTTGATTCTTTGTCAGAGATAGTTGATCCACCTTCATTGAGTACTTCCATCATTCTTGAGCAACAGGATTATGATTGTCTTCCTGATTGGGATTCCTATTTGTCGGACATTGGTTCCTTGTTTGTGGAGTCTCACATTTCAAATTTGGAGGACACATTTGAGGGGTTATCTCTCCTCTTTGATGACAGTTATTGCACAACTGTTGTCAAACCATTTATGTCTTTGGATATTGTTCAAGATCAGTTTCCAATGGTACCTTGTTTGTTACATCCTATTGTGATTGGGCATGTTCCTAACTGGTTCGTGGCATCATTTTCCAAGGTCTTGGTGACACATGAACAGATTTCAAAGACATTATCATACATCTTCATGCTTCCTTCTTTCAATTCCTATCCAGAATGGGAAGCATACCTACATTTGTACTTGGTTTTGTTTCTTCCAAAAAGGAGACAAGTTGTTTGTTGACGTTGGATCATGTTTTGTCTTTAGACACTTAGCATTTCTGCAAGTGATTACACATTGTAGGGGGGCTATATAGTCTCTCGCTTTCCCTCTTATGGGGGGGCCATTGATTGTATATACATAATGTATGTAGTTCTTCAAGGGTGTGATTGAGTCCTCCATCCGTGCATAGTTTTTTGTTTTCTTTTCTCTCTTTTGGAGAGGGGTTTTTTCCCATAGGGTTTTTCCCTTTTCTCCCGTTGTGAGAGACTTCTTTTTGCATTGTAAATGGGTACCTAACATGGTTGTGTAGTCGGGACCCATATTGCATCTTCATTTTTGCATAATAATTCTCCCTAAGTTTGCACTTAAGGGGGGTGTTAGTGTATTAAGTTTAATTTAAGGATAATTACTGTAGTGGTTTTGTTTCCCGTATCGTGTAGTTGTTTACCCGTCACCTTTTTCATGGCTTTAAAAAGCCTGCACAATATGTAATTTATTCATCTCATTTTATTCACTCTTTTCTAGTGAAATGGCCTTGTGTTGCCTCTCTCATTTTTTGTGAAGGTTTTCGTTGTAGATGGTGCTCCTAGGAGGTGGATGACACCAACAGGAAGGATATGCCAACATGACCAAGTCCGAACTGCTAAAACACTTAGGCAATTCTTTCAAACCAACAAAGGTCAGGGAAACAAAGATGAATGGAAATGGTAATCGAGGATGGAGAAGTCTAAAGGCACAACACTTAAAATGATTAGAGGCGAAAATCATTAGACCTCGGAGTTGCAAGGGAACGATGGAGATGGTATGAAGGTCAAGGGATGTCTAATACCCCAACTCCAAAAGATTTAGAATTTTTAATTGTGAAGGAGTGGGTTTTCGAGGAATCAAAGCATCAATGAAGATAGTACAATAATAATGGATGACCCAAAACTCCAACAAAAATAACGTGAAAAAGATTTACAGGGAAGACCTCGTCAAGGAGTCAAGAGAGGGAACAAGTTACCACCAAGTTCGATGACCCAACAAGGAACAAAAGGAATGATAGCACAAAGACAAGTGATCAAGAATCCAAGAATCAGAGGTACAAGGTGAAGGGTACTACTCGACAGCCAAGGTTGACAACCCAAGAAGAATCTAAGGCAAAATATGCATGTTTCAAGGTTGGGATGGGATTTATGACATCCCCAACATCCTAAAAGCCCAAACGAAAAACCCACACTTTGTAATAACCCTAGCCACTAGGTTATCGATTTCCCAAGTTGGACAATGCTATTTGTCAAACTATTCCGATGGTCTGCTACAAACGATTCGTCTTATAACTCTAAACCACTTGTATTACAAATATATATATATATATATAGATATATATATATATGCGTTACAAATGTCAAGGACATAGATAAACTCAAAAATAAAATTTAATTTGCAAGAATTTAGACTATTCCTCAATCAGTTTGAAATGCATATATTTAACAATGAAGTTGTAAGAGCACGGTATACTGTTGACAGTCAATTCTATATCATCCACTACACAAATAATATTATCCCTCCTAAAATATGATAATCCAACCTTTTTATACAAATATTATATTGAAATTATCATAGTTAAGTTTTGACCTGGGCAATTCACTAGTACAAATTTGCAGCTCACCAAACTTTGGTTCTAAGCAATTAAATCAAAGATCCCTTTAGAGAGAGATGGCACGACTCTAATCAATTGACAGCTTCAATACAATGACGGCTTCAACATAAATCATTGATGTCTTATTTCGTAGACCTGAATGATGCCTCCAACGCATTCCATATAACAATTGGTCACATAGTCACTTGAGCAGCGATTTGTAATATAAACTTGCTTTCCCATTCAACATCAAAGAGCAGAACGATCCTCTACCCAAAATCCCAATGCTCTTCGTCCAGCAAGTGTAACATAGAGAAATTGCTAAATTTCAATGACAGATAGCGATACCTTTACACAGCCATGGATCCACTATCGATCTAGAAGAAAAGACTCCAATGAATGTAGGCAAATGGAGATAATGCCAACAATAGCGAATATATCTGCAATATTAAAACTTCTATGCAAATAGATAAGCGGTGCCTGCAGGTAATTGAAATGTGAAATGAAATAACCCGATGTCTCCAGATTACTCACAAGCCTATGCTCATTGCTCAGGGAATATCTCATAAACGACACCACAAAAGTGTCAGGGGAAAAGATACGTGAAAATCATTTGTGAATAGGGAAAAGGTCGTGATTCCGCAATAGTTGAGGGATGATATCTCCGTGATTCTGTGTGAATCGATCATCCAAGTAGACTCATATAATTGGTATTTGTCTTGTTCTGTAACCCATCATTATCTGAAGACACTTCTAACCGGCACTTCAAAATTCAATGTCTACCCGATATCAAGTCTTGTGTATGCCTAACACCATAGCATATCTTGTTGTTCGGGTTGCAGTTAGTTCCCGCTATCGGAATAACTTGTATAAGACACGCGATGGTATTTACTCGCTTTAACTGCCATGCCCTTCATGGACATTATTTGATAATCAACTAATATATGTCAATCCTAATCCTTGAACAATATAAAGAAACTGCATCCAAGAAACTTTCAATCAATAAACCTCCCATAATTCGATCCTCCAAAACACAAGCTACGTAAGGGTTTTCGTCCTTCAATAGCAACCAATTTCTGAGAGTTTCCGTTCTTAGAATTTCCAATATAGAAAACCAATTCAATATTCCATGATGTTGAATAGTCCACCACATACTACCTTTAATCTCTGCCATCAACATTCAGTTGACGCAACTGAATTATTTAAATGTAAATGGCCTTATAAAGCTTTAGTTTCAATATTATAATATTTCATAAGGCCATAAATATTAATTTAATTAATTAAATAATTAAAATGTCTTCTAAGATAATTAAAGGCAATTTCAATATTTAATTAATTAATCTAATTCTTCTTTTTGGGCATATAAAAATTAGGGACATCACACTTAGACTAATTTTTTCAAGGCATGGACATGTTGAGGCTAGCAAGAAAAGTATGCAAGTAGAGATATCCCTGAAAAATACAAAAATAGAAGGAATGACCAAGCCTTAAAGTTTTTTTTTAAGTTTTGCCAACATGGTCACATGATAGACAACAGAGGGGTAACACATGATAGCCTTTTAGACAAAATTCAAACCTTGGATCCAAAGAATGTAACTACACAAATGGGTCAAACAAGTATAGACTTGCAAAATTTCTTAGGTACACATGGTGGAGCACCAACACAATCTTCAAATAATTGTACATTGACAAGTGGTTGTAAGCAACAAACATGTTTAAAAAGTGGTCATAGTTGTTGTACATCAAGTTAGATGTGTCATACATGAGGTGCAAAATTATCATTGAGATAGGGATCAATGTGGTTGTATTCCCATGATGATGTTCATACTACAATAATGTAGTGTTGTAAAATTGCACCCCACGGCAATTTCACCTGCACTTTTGCATCCACTTTAGTGTCCACTCCCCTAGTATTTGTGGAGGCTCATTTTTAGCCCTTACATCAGCCTTTTCCCCTCCCAGGATGCTCAAGACCCCTTTTCAACAGCTACCCTCTTATGTCAGCTTTGCGTTAAACCTTGTGTTTTCCTCGCTCCCACCATTTTTAAGCGCGATTTGACAGGACACTAGCGCTCCGCATGAATGTCTGCGCATTGCACTAGCATCCTACAACATTTCAACATTCAGACAATCATTTCTGAGCATGTTGCCACTTGTCACGTACTTTGGTCAATGGAAACAACTCGAGACACCTTGTAATGGCTCAGGAACCTTCTTTTCCCTGCTTTTCTCTCTTTAAAGTCTATCTTTTCATTCCTATTGCTCTCTCTTAGCCATTCTCTCTTGATCTTTGGCTCTTAATCTCTCTTCTCTCCCTCTCTTGGGAAGTCTTTCTCTCTTTCTCTCAAGTTTGCACAACTCTCTTGCTTGCTACAACACTCTCACGTTCTTACAACACTCTTTGCAACTCTCTTGGCTCTCACAACTTTCTCTTTCGTTCTCTCTCTTTGGCTTCCTCAAGCCTTGCAATAATATCTATTTCTTATATTATGTCTTTGAGCATCTTGAGATTTCTCACATCCCTTGTCTATGCATTTTACTATCTTGTCTATTTATCTTTCTATCTATCTGTCTATTTGGTTGTCCGTGGAGGTGGAGACACCGAAATAGGGGTTTGTCTAAACAGCCCCAACATTTTCTCTCGATCTTATGTGTGCAGGTATTGAAGACATTTACTTGCTAGAGGCTTCATTGCTTGGTTGGTTGTGAGTGTTTTCTATCTCTTTCTTCATTTCATCATCTACATTCCATTTAATCTATATTTTACTTAGTCTACTTTATTTTATTTTAGTTATGTTATTCTTTGTCATCTTCCTTGCATTCTTGAAAGTTCCTAGTAATCAGATTGTTAGTAGTCATTTAAGTTGCTTTATGTGATAGTCTCGTTTTCAATCTGTACGAGACACCAGCGCGTTGCGCTATCATCCTTGGGCCGTGGTGTCGTCCTTGGTCGAGAGCTTGTCAGTTTGTCTAGAAAACCTCTATGATCTACTCTTCTAATTTTGGAACTCTCACCTTTTTATCATGTCACTTGAGCTTTATTCCTTGAGGTAGTTGAGGACCATTTGCTCCTTGTAGACTCTTCTTGTGTTGGGACTTGAGGGTAGCAAATTTCCTCCTCTACAAATACAAATACAAATGAGCAATGGGATGGGTATACCCAAGATGATGCCCATCTTTTTATCAAATCAAGGACCTAAGATTACAGGTTGCAAGGTTTGCAATTGGTATAAGGCACAAGAGGTTAGGCTATAGTTGCAATAAACAATGTCCACACAAGCTAATCAATAGCAAATGTATAGCAAGACAATATGTTGCAGCAAGTATTGTTGGATACCTTCACAATCAAGATGCTCCAAATCATTTGTTGGTCGCCTTTAGATCAAGGTGGTTTTGTTGGGTCTTGTGATCCAAATAGGTTTTGTTTTATTTAGTTTTAATAATGTATGAAGCATTCATCTCATTTATCAAACACCCCTTTCCTTGTTAGTGTTATATTAGTAATGCTTTGTTAGTAGTAAGTTGAACATGTAGGTAGTCAAATCCCATGAAAACAATGGGTTGGCTTAAACTTCCCTTTAGCAAGTATCAGATGCAATGAAGTATTGCAAAACTCCAATCCAAGATTGGGTCAATTCCATGTTGAATTTGACAAAAGAGATGTCAAACAGGCAAAACTAAGATCAGGTCCAAGGAGAATTTGATGGAAGTGATAGCCAACCAACAAGATCAAGTGCAAATCTAGGGTGAATATGACAAAAGACGTACCCAATAAACAAGGCCAAGTGCAGTCCTTGGTGAATTTGGAAAAAAGAGATACATAATGGATGAGGTTAGGTTTAAGTATGGGGGAACTCAAAGAAAGAGATACCCAGAAAACAAGGTTTAGGTCAAGAATTAGTGAATTTGGCAAAAGTGATACCCAACAAACAAGGCCAAGTAGAAGCCCAAAGTGAATTTGACAAAATAAATACCTAAAGAATGAGGCTAGTTGTGAGCATAGTATTGAGATTCAGACCCATCTTTGAAATGGAAAACACATTTTTAGGTGAATTTGTATAACATGCCCATTGTTCTCAATAGTAATTCTACTAAGTTTTACCCACATGTAAATTGTCTATGCATCCAGTATAATGAGCAATAAAGAATTTATTTTCTATTCAATAATATATGCATCATTTGAAACATAACTTTATCCAAACTTTTCCATTGCATAATCAAAGAATCATTCCAATAATATAAGTATGATTTAACTTTACATAATATATTCAAGATAACATTCACATTTACAAGTTCCATATAGATGAACACATAATTACATACATTGCTTCAACAAGCTTACAAGAACTAGAAAGACAAATGGTCCAGAATGTCCTTCTCCCAAATCTTGGCTGCCAATTGCATGAGGAGAAGCATTACTCAAGCGCTTTTCTGCCAACCATGGACTTACTATGGTCCCCCGCACATCTACCAAACTTGGTAAGATGGCCCTCCCTTCGACGAAGAAATTGGTTTGGTAACCTCATCCTTCAAATAGCCTTTTCGGAGCATAATGATGTGTCCTACATATCTAAAGCTACCATAATGTCTACTACCTCATGTATGATTACCTCAGCCTAGAATGTAAATTGGATCACACAGTGAACTAATAGTGTAGACAGTTGCTACCTACACTACTTTGGCCAAAGATTCATCACCCAATAACTTTGAGTGAGGTCATCTATTCACCACATTTAATTGCCCAATTTGTATTGACCATTAGTATTCTATTCTAAGGTTATCCCCCTTCTCGTGGATTATCCTAACCCTAGGAATAACCTTCCCGATAACTTATATCTAATTGGCATTGCTATAAGAATCACAATACAACTCTATCTTATGCTACACAACTAGAGTGTTATCATACTACCTATAGTACTTGACATTCTACGTATAGTATAAACAGTATACAATCGTATAAAACCCTTTATACTTAGTATAAATAACTATATATGTATAAACCCAAAAGAAAGGTTTTCCAATACAAGAAACAATCAAAGAACATTCAAATGACATCCAAGCATCAAAACACGCATAGAAGACAATCTTTCCAACATGGCAACATAATAAACAATCTTTCCAACATAATAAAAAAGGAGTAGAAATCAGCATGCCTATTTAAAGCTCCAACCAATTAATCTTCTCTCCTAGCTTAATGGCTCAAGCTCGCTTGCAACTTCCTCTAAGAACAACCCAAATTCCTCTACTAGCTTCTCACTAAATCTCTCAACAAAACCAATGTAAAACAACAAAACAACTCTTTAAGTCACAAACTCTCAACTCACTTTGCACAAAAATTGCAGCAGAATAACACAAAGAAATCAAATTGATAGGTGTAAAAATTGGTAGAATGAGAACCTCTATTTATACTAAATTGTGAGCAACCAAAGACTACAAACAAGTTAATATTTCTGCCACATTTCTAACCTTATGTAACAACTCACCAAGCTAACTTACAGGTTTGCAACACATAACAGTCCTCTCCATTTAAATGGCTAAGTCAAATTGTTACAAGGGACAACAAGACTCTTTTACTGAGTCAAATTAATAACAAGCTCACAAACAAATTTCCTAAATCGAATTCCTTCACATAATGCTACCAAGTTTACTCTTGACTGAGGCTCAAGACTATTATCAGACTTGTGTGCATTTTGTAGACTTCTTTTGCATCCCAAACACTTCCAGATTGGCGCCACATTCATAAGTTGGCACCCCATGTTAATAGCACGGGTAGACTTATTCCTTTATGCTTTAAACTATATTAACTTCTCATAAAAATGTATACACAGCAGCTTTCAATTCCCTACATGCCTCTTACTTTGGTTGACTTGGTTTTCTATTGTTTTATGCATCAGTTTACCATGCTTTAAAGCTGCGCCATGTATTATCATATGCGCCTTTGTTCTCTTAAGCGCTTCTCTATTATTAGCAATAATAATAGCGCTATATATATTGCACTTTAATGATTATCACAAATGGCATTCAATCATATTATATATATATATATATATGCCAAGAAACTCTATTTTGGGAACATAGACAACGTACCAGTCCCCGTACCCAAAATTTTCGATGAATCATTTACATATAAAATAGCCATCTCCTTATTTAACTCACGTACACTAATTTGATTGGCGTCCCCGTCCCCGTACCAGTACCAATACCCTGCGTCTTTCGGCAACTATGTAATAATATATATATATATATATACTTTTCACAAGGTTTAACAAATACATTAATTATCGATTATCAAACACATAAATATAAAGAATAACACTACATATATATACATATATTTATATATGTCACTATATTACTTTCCACATATATACTAATATATATATATATATATACATTAATATCTTTCTAAAATACTCATACTCATAACCACTGATCAACATATATACACGAAATGTATACATATACATAACACACACACACACACACACACACACACACACACACACACACACACACGTCACCTTAGTCCAATCCATATTCCCATGCATATGGGTAATCTGTCCATGAGCATGCATAGATATGTATACTCATGTACGGATTCACTCACATGTATGAGTTTATCGTAGACACGTACATATATACATTTTATGCATATATTTCATTGATATAAAAGTAAAACACACAAGGAAGAACTTCAACTCAACATCAAAACTTCATCACATTCTTCATTCCAAACGTTCATAAAAACAAGATTGCAAACCAATATAAACATTCACAATCAAAACAAAAGATCACTTACCCATTACCCAAACAGACTTGATTTAACTAAGACCAACTAGGGCGTGAGTGTGTGAATGCTCAGTAGAGCCGAATTAAAGGTTACCAAACCAAGTTCTTCTTCTGAATGATACTTCCCCTCTCTTCCAGAGGTTTGAACTTGTTCCTACATTTAGCTTAGTTCACCATGATAGTAGTTAGCCGAATCAATACATTCATATGAATCACATATATTTCTTATACAAAAATCATTATAAAACATTAAATTGAATCAAGCATTCATTCATCATATTTCCATCGGATTTCATAAAAACACATTCACATATATTAAAACAATTTACCAAACTAGGTAATAGTAAATAAATAATAACACACGGGATGTAACAATTTGAGTGACAAGGCTCCCCAGTGGACATGGCTGAGTGCAAGTCCCAAGTCAATTTAATGGATAAGATTACTCAACAGACAAGGTTTGCCGCAAGTTGCAAGTAAATTTAGTGCCAATGACCTATCGGACAAGTGCTGCAAGTCGCAGGTGAATTTGACAGACAGACAAGGTTTACAAGGTTACCAAACAGACAATGCCGAATACAAGTCCCAGGTGGATGTAAACATTAAGATTACTCAATAGGCCAGGCAAGGTGCAATCCCAGATAAATTTGGTTGAAGATTACTTGAAAGATGGGGGCGATGCAAGTCATGGGTGAATTGGAACAACAGATGCAAGTCCCATGTGAATTTGGTGGAATAGATATCCAAATAATAGAGAAGGCTAGGAGCAGGTCGGGTTGAATTCTACCCAGAAGGTACGAACGATCAAAGCCCCGAGCAAGTCCTAAGTAAATTTGGCTGGTAAGGATGCCCTCCATAAAGCAAACATTAGCTCAAAAGGAGAATTTAACCAAAAAATAAATAAATTAAGTACAGAAACAAAAACAAATAAACAACCCCTAACCTACTAGGGTTTCTGCTCTGGGGGGGCTTACCTCGACCTGCGGCGGCAAAGAAATCTTTCCACGCGGCTTCCATTTGACAGAAATCGTCCTCCGCAGGCAACCCCGCGGAGACCTTAAATATCAACCCCTCCACGTTCAATTCAAAGCCATCCATCTTCCCGACCACAAATCTCTTCCATTCATCGTACCTCTCCTGCAAGCTCCTCCTCTCCTCCCTCATTTCTCTCTTCACGGACGACAAGTCCCATAGAAAGAGCGTCCCTGAGGCCACAGGTTCGAATCTCTTCCTCTTCTTGAGGTCCCTGAATTTTTCGATCACCAGATGTTCGTCTGACAGAACGATGGAAAGCGTTTCGCGTATATAATTGACGAGAGACATTTTGAGCTGCCATTCGTCAATGGCTTTTGTGGAGGAGATGTCTGAGCGCGTGAAGGAGAGGAGGAGTTTCAGCCTCGGAACGAGTGACAGGCCGCACTCCAGATTTATTGCCTCTGTTACCTCGGTTGTCTCTGCCGCCATGGATTTTTGGTGGAGAAAAAACTGCGCTAAATATTTAGATTTTTGAATTTAAAGTGTATTAGAGGGATGCATATACATAGATATATCTGTGTGCTTTTGTGTGAAATTTAACGTGCAAAGGTGTGTATATATATATATATATATTGATTTGTGTGTATACATAATTTTGTGGGACATAATGTTGAAAGTAGGTTATGTTTTTTTAGCATTTTGGTTTGGTTTGGCTTGTGTATTTGTGATTGGATCAATTATTTTCCTTGATACTATGTTTCATGTTATATTTTTGAATAAAAGTTTCTTGTACTTATTGTGGTTTTTTAAGTTTTTCTTATTTCTTTTGTTTATATTGGAATAAGAAAATTCAAAAGATGCGAGGAACTGTTTTGAGAGCAGCAACAACATAAGATAAGACAAATACAACTCAATCTTGCAAACAAGATTGTTTTGTGTTCAGAGAATCAACATGCATACATTTAGTTTGAATTCAAGTTGTTGTATGAGCAGCAAAAGAACAAGCCGAATACAACAAAGATACAGTTATATAAGCAACAACCATAGAGTGATTATGGCAACAAAATAACCAATTGTCACAAGAAAGAATAAAATTCTACCTAAAACAACCAACACTTATCAATCAACAACAAATTTTGAGCCATCAAATTTGAAATAGCAACACACCTATGTCATAACATAACCACTACTAGCTAATCTTCAAAACCCCTATGTAACTAAATTAAGTTAAAGTCAATTGGTGTGGTGGAGAGAGCTAATTGTGACACACTACCTATCCTTCAACTAACTAGAGTAGTTTATGAAGATCACAAATAATTCTCTTAAGATCATTGTTGCATTGTAAAATATCACAAACTACTACAAACAAATTTGTAACTTGTAGAGAGATTTCAAAAAAATATTTGGATCTTCAATTTAGAGGGGTGGGGAGGTGCCAGAGAAGATAACAAAGCAACAAAACTTCCAAATGAATTTGAGGATGACCTACCTGAACAAATGAGTGAGAATGTTGTGAAGAGGGGAGATACCAAGAAGCATAATTTTCAATGTGCAGTCATGTTGAAAGAGAGCGAGAAGCAAAGAGAAAAGGGAACACCAAATCTTACGAGCATGAGAGCAAAACCAAAAGGCATGTTATATGGATTCAACTTTGGTGCAAAAAGGACATGATGGTGGTGGATGAAGAAATTTGGATGGTTACCGATGGGCAGCTTGACATGAAGGATTTTTTATGCCAAAAGATAAGATTAGACATTTGTTTTGGTCTTCCAAATTTGGTGGCTAAATTTAGTTTGGATTTTGTCCAACTAAGTTTGCACCTCCACTTAGCATTAAAGCAAGCATAGATAAATTATAAGGAGTTGTCTACAAATAGTTGTAAGGGGAAAGTAGCAGTTGTTGCACTTATTAGGTCATCTCCAATATTTCAAGAAATTATAATTGCAAGGGGAGGATAGTAGGAAATAAAGTTTGAGAGGAATAAGTTATTGGATTTGGAGAAGAGGTTGTTTGGAAAAGGAGGCTAGGTTGAATTGGGATTTCAATTTTTGTCAAGACTTCTAATTGAAGGCAACCGAATCCCACAAATCTTGAAACACTTGAATTCCCTTTTTAAATAGGTTCTTTCCTTTAAAACCCTTAATGGTGCCTACGGGTTTTCCCCATTGTTGAATTAGGTGATTCCACCACATGGAGGAAGTTGCAAAACTAAGACCATGACTAAAAGATTGATCATACCAAATTAGCTGAACTTTGAAGCAATTTGCTAGGATTTCCAAATAGAGTTGAATGGCACAAACCCATGAGTTTTATAAAAAGGACCCAAGAGGATTTTATCATTCCAATTCACCATGTCCCATGATTGGCCAACAACAATAGATTGAATGCATAATTGAACCAAATTCTTCTAGCCTAGGGCCTCCCTTCTAGTGCTCACACAATCCACTTAATGGTGAGGCAAATTCCTTGGATATATGGATCAATAATCCCCAAGCCTCATTTGTCCTAAGGCTAAATGCAACGTAACTAGGAAATAGAAGGAAGACCTTTCTTATTGCCCTATTTTTCCCTTGAACAAAGCTCCTAATCATTTGGGTTAATTGGTTGTAGTTATTTTTGGAGAGCATCCATCATGATGAAATTTAGATATGGATAGCCAAGAGGATTTTATTGGCAACCTAGATGTGGCCAACCATGGAGAAGTATCGATTAGTCTAATGCATAAGCTTGCCTTTGAATTTATTCATGAACTAATTCCACATATCTTTGAGGTAGACTCCAATACTAAAGGGTATACCAAGGTATTTGGTGATTATATATCATGCTTAATTTATGGCATTCACTAGGGATCCAAGGGAGATGTAGGTTAGGGAAAATCATGATCTGAATTCAACTTTGTGCACAACAAGCTTGGATCCTAAGATTATACCAAAAAGTTCTAAATTATTTAGAGTATGAGTCAATTCATGAGCTAAATTTTGGATAAACAACATGCTATCATTAGCAAAGTGGGAATTAAGCACTTCGTCATTACCAGAAAATGAGATACCATGAATAAGTTTAGAAGATCTAAAGCATCTTGAAAGAGATAACCAAGGGCATCAACTACTAAAACAAATAAAAATGATGCAAGGGGGCAACCTTTGAGGATAGATTTTTTAAGGGAAATTGGGGGGACAAGGCTCCATTAGCAGCAAATTTGGCATTAACATCAATGAAAAACATTTTAATTTGGTCACAAATATTGGGTCCAAATACTAGCCATTTTAACATATTAAGAATGAAAGGCCAATGGATGTAATCATAAGCTTTATCAGAATCTAGCTTGATAATTAGAGTGTCTTGGGTAGATCAGTGAGCCCATCCAGCAGTCTCCCACACAAGTACCAAGTTATTCTAGATAAATCTACCTCCTAAAAAATATGTTTGGTTCGGCTCCATAATCTCTTGGGTTATATACTTTATTCAACAAGCCAAGGCTTTGGCAATGATTTTGTAAAAGGTGTTAAGGTAATAGGTCGCCATCCATTCATGGTGTCTTCATTTTTTCCTTTAGGGAGAAGCTTAATCAATCCTTGATTTATGACAACCCTTAATGAACACCTTCAATGTACGCATAATAGAAATCTTCACAAATGTGCAGCCAAAGAGCTTTATAAAATTCAACTAGAAGCTTGTCGATTCCTAAACTCTTCTCCAAATCCATATTATAACTTGAGCCTTGTCAATATCTTTCATGGAAAGGAGGCAGTCAATGTATTTACTATAATCAGGGTCTATTTTACAAGGGATACAATTTCTAACACATTCTTCAATAATGGGAAGAAGGGGATCTCCAATAGATTCATCAATAAAAATATTTTTGAAGTGCTCATAAGAAGTTTGTAAAATAGAAGATTGGTTGGTTTGCAAGGAGCCATTGACAAATTTTATATATTGGATATTTGCTCTTTTTTATGTTTGTGTTGCAAAAAGTGAAAGAAAAATTTAGACCCTCTATCCCCATTCTTGATCCATTAAAGAGAGCACATACTTGGGCTCCTTCTTTTGTAAACAACTAGCTTTTAGAGTATTTTTTTAATTTTAACAACTAATTGTTGGAAGGAAACATTAAGGGGATTAGAAATTAGAAGACAATGACTATGTTCCATATAACCTTTAAGGGATTTTTCAAGTCTATAGCATTTGACAACAACTATATGCCCATAATCACAAAGAAACAACATACAATAGAAAATGGTTCTCTTCATCCAACTAATCCACTTACATGTTGGGTCTTTGGTTCAACTCTCTAAGTTGCTAAAAGGCCATCAATTCAATCTTGTTAATTTAAGTGGGAAACATTTAACTTGTAAGAAAGTTCATTGGGGAGAGTGTTAGGAAATCTGACATTAACTTTGCATTCCTATGTCATTCATGTGTCTCCACATTTCTTGGAAAGTGTTATAGGGGACATGAGAGGAAAAACATTTAATATTGGTTTCTATGATAAATTGTAATTATATTTCAAAGAGTTGAGCACATGTTGGTGATGGTTACAAGAAAAAATGGGGTTCAGATTCTTTCTAGGCATTCACTTTTGGGAGTATGAAAAGTCATGAGTTGGGCACCCAAGATTGGAAGGTGAAAGGTTGTCCTATTGTATGATCGAAAGAGTCATTGGGGAGTTACGGAGCATCTGAAAAGGAAAAGGATTTTTTGGCTATCGGATAGGCACCCGTGTTGGAGCAATGTAAATGTTATTATTTTACTATCATGTATGTTGTCTATCCATTATCTTAGGCATGGTTTTTGCAAGTGGTTTATTGCCTCTTGTTTCAAGTTACCACTATGGTTTTCCCTCTCATAACTTTCTATAAATTGGAGCCATGAGATGGTAGTTTTATGTTGATTTTTAGGTATCTATGTGTTACTAGATTGATCAAAGAATAGCAGAGAAGCTCGTATTGTTGTATACTTATCTCTTTACAAATTAATAATATTCTTGCCTTCTTTCTTGTGTGAAATTTTTTCTAGAAGGCTTTCTCCATGTAAATCTAGTGTTATCTATGGTTTGTTGTTTTATATCTAATTATTGAATGTGCAACCACATATATATCATTTGGTTAACCTAATTTTCAAACTTATAATCACATTCATAAGTTGTTGATGTAATTTATTTTCATGTTGTTATCAACAAAGAGGAGGGGAGTTGATGAAGGTAAGGGTGGTAAAAATGGGGAGGTGATCAAAGAGAGTATTTGAGGAATCAAGATGAACCAAAAGGCCAACATGAGAGGGGAGAATATGATAATTATGGTAAATATAGAGTTGATCTCGTAGACAATTAAAAAGTCCTAATTGATACTATGCATTTGATTTTGATTAACCAACACCATTTCCCCCTAAATCACTTCAAACTAACCAATTAATTAAATAATCGATATTATTTAGTTAAATTCATCAACTTCTGTTATTAATCAAATAATTAACTTTATTAGATTAATTCACCTTTTTTTGACCAATGTTCATCATATTTAATTATATCAAACCATTTAATTAAATCCCCCTAAAGTCCTCTCATTTGATTAAATAAATCAAATTATTTAAAATCAAATGTCATAAATCTCCTAACCCACTCAAATTGATTAATTATGAATTAAATAAATCCAAATCACTCTCTAATCATCATTACCCATTTCTCTAGCTTTTAACTCCCCTAAAGTTAAATCAACCCATGGTCAACTAACCAGGTTGCATATGAAATTCATTTCATTTAATTATCTAATTACCTTATTTACCCTCACAATGGCATATTCTTAAGAATATTCCTCCCAACCACCCCCTCATTCAATTTCCCTCCAAAAGCCTCTTGCATGCCCATGAATACCTCTTACAAAGGTATTTACTCCCTCTTACATGCCATCTTGTCTAGCTTACAAGGGAATTAATCTCTCTTACATTCTCAACAACATTCTCTTACACCCTCAACCATATTCATTTAATCCTCTTACATCCTTTTGACTATGCACATTCCCCAAAATGTGCTCCACCTCTATCCATTAGCCTTGTGATAAGTGTCACATTCCTATTGGCTCCCATTTTAATCCCACATTCACCAATTTCACTCACTCTTCAACCCTTGAGTCCTATAAGTAGAGGCCTCTTCTACTTGAAATGGATCCATGTAATGTCCCCGTTTTAGAGGTAATTTGATTTAATTAATTTAATTAATTAAGTTGTCCAAAATAATGATTTTCAAGAGGATGACTAATTAGTTACTTTAATTAAATCATTAAGTGGTATTAAGTTAATTAATTATAAGGTTATCAAATAAATTAAAATTAAAAGGTGACCTTATATTTAATTAATTTAATAAAGTGACTTGATTTTAAAATATATTATAAAGTCACTTAAATAAAATAAAAGAATATTCTAGAAGCTTCTGGAGAAATTGGGGAAAAAGAATAAATAGACATCTTGGGCTTCATTCTCAGCAGGCAGATTTGATGTTGTTGTTGTTGATTGTCAATTCATCTTGTGGAGCCTAGGGTTTCTGCAGATTGCTTCTTATCATAGGAAACGGAAACTTCCTATTGATAGCAATTTTGAGGGTGTGAAATATCACCTGAATTATTGCAGCTGTGGGAGAGGTTACTTCAGACTTCTCATTTGCACAAAATTTGTGGCCTAAGGCCAATTTTGTCTATTTCAGTTAAGAAGCTTTGGGGTGATATTTATTGGAGTCTTCATCAGCTAGAATCAGTATTGCATATTCAAATTTTTACATCAGTCATACTCAGATTTCATGTCAGCCATCAACTTCAAGCAAGGAGGCCTACACTTGCATCGATTTCACTCTTGATAAAGGTGCTTACTTACTGGAGACATTTTGATATTGAAAGTCTTCATCATTTGGCATTTTGGAGGACGACTTGCATTGGAGGCAATCTGATTTTAATATCAGAATTTTCAGACCAAAGTGAAGAGCCACGATTTTGCATAAAGCTCCTTCAATGTGGTTCGATTTTGCTAGAGAAGGAAGGCGCTTAGTTCTTGACCATGGCGACTCCATTAGGAGTGATTTGCTGTTGAATCAAGCTGGATATAATTTAATTTCTGCATCATTACCAGAAACAGGGGCGGCTGAGTCTGCAGTTCGAATTGGCTTCAAGAAGGCATCATTTTGTGTGTTGTTGGATGCTTCATCATCTTCAGCTATAGGCGTCACAATTCCAATCAGGTTCCCTTCATTATTCATTATAATATCATTGCATATTGAAGTTTTTGGTTCCAGCTGTAGGTGGCACTTATTATCAGCAATTAGCATATGTGATATTTATGTAACTTGCCAAGAGTCTTGGCTGAATAGAAATCATCGTTGTATTAGAAAAGTATTTGCATTGAAGAAGTAATAAGGAGTTGTTCACAATAGCTGTTATTATGCTATCCATCCACATTATAATCAGCCTCAGTATTTGCATGCCAAGTATTTGATAAAATGCCTCATGGCTGTAGATGCATGTCATGTACTTAGTTCTTCATTAGAAAGCATTTGAATTGCATAGGAGCATTTTAATTCATCTTAAAGCCTGCATAGTAGTGATAGAAGTTTATTTAGCCTTCAAAATCATTTGGTATTCGTTCTTGCATCAAACAACAAACTGAAAAAACAACATATCAGCCTCTTCATATATTGCATACAAAGTGTTTGACGAAATTGCAAAGCAGAAATTGAAGTGTTTTAAGGTCATTGGAGCAAGGTTCATTACAATCCACAATCTCTCATGCAAAGTCATTATGCCTCATTTCATCCACCAATCATCGAATTGTTATCACTATCTCTTTTGAGGGAAATTGACATTTATCAATGCACCATTTTCATCTCACATCTACTTGCATCTTCATCATTTTACCTTGATTCACATCACCACTTTGGGAGTAGGCCTCATCACATTGCATCAACTTGATCTCGAGCTTATCAATCCTGATTGGGAAAGAGCCACTTTCCAAATCAAAGTGACACCAATCCCCTATGGGATGAAGTTTGGGTAGCTTAGATTAAGATTTTATGCTTGATTTCATGTTTACTTCATGTCTTGAGTTTTGTTTTCATCTTATTTGCATGCTTGAGAATTTCATAGGGAATGATATTTGTGCTTATTTGAATGACCAATGCTCTTGTGTTTGTCTATGTGTTAGCTAGGTTCAGATCATCATTCATAGATCCAAATGACTCATTTTCTTCAAAAATCCCTCACAACAATTGGTCCAAGTAAACTAGTGTGACATTTGAGCATTCATTTTACCCAAGAGAGGGCCATAGACTCACAAGATTATTTTCGGACATGGGGAATGTCTCTTTGCATCTTTTAACATCTTTATTCCTAGAACATCTAACATGGCATCTTTGAAAGACTTAGGACCAGTTGGGGATGTAAGGTGAGGTGAGGAGGATGGAATGGAAGGTGAAAGAGGTGTGTTGGCATTGGAAATGGCATGATTGTGAGTGGGATGGGTAACAATAGTGGAATTTAGATTATCTTCAATGAGAATAGTAATAACAAGGTTGAAACTACTTGGAGGTGTTAGTTGTTGGCATGATTTACAAACAAGGTAGTCTCCACTAAGGTGGCCTTCTCGACAACCATAAAAACAAGTGTTTTGGTTATTAAGATACATGATCCATTGTAAAATTCAAACCTAGGCCCAATCAATTAAATGGTGTCAGGTAGAGGCTACATTAAGTCCATCTCAATGCATGCTCTTGGTTAAACATGTAAACTAGACATTTATCCATATGGTGTTTACACCATAGGATCTTACCTAATTGAGATTCAATGTCTTGCAAAAAGGGGTGGAAGGCCAAGTTAAGGAATATAAATTCTACTCACATAGGGTATTTAAATTTGGAAATTCTTTTTTAATGGAAATCAAGATCCAAAGTTTGGACATAGTAGATTTGGTTGTAGATTAATCCATGTGTCATATTGCAATGTTGGTCAAGCTCAAAAGTGTAGGATAAATATCCTCTACCTAGCCTCCTAAAGGTTTCTATAGCCCAACCCTTTGATTCCCAATTATTATGGGTCCATTTTAAAAATATTGTTCAAAAGGGATGCCTTTGAGGAAAAATAGGATAATAGTTTTAGCTTTCCAATCAAAGATAACATCAATAATGTCATCGGGGAGTTCAAAAGAAACCACTTTACCTTTAGTGCCTTGTAGGGTTAGGGTTTCAAAGGACCTAGTGTTTTGTGCCTTATAAGTTGAGTTTTCCTTGTGGTGTGCTACAAAGCTTTCAGGTGGTGAAATTATGGTATTTTGGCATGACTAAGTAGGATTGGAGAGTGGGAGCCCTACTGACTGTATCTCCATAGGAGAAACAACAACTAAATTGATCGACACATGACTAGCATGTGATTCCATCTAGTTTGTCTTTGGATTTATCACCTTTTGGAAAACCTCACTCCCTAGCTTTCTTTTCATGTTGAAGATCTTAGATTTCAAGCCCTTGTGGACTTTGACTATATTTGCATGTGTAGATTCATAAATATTAACCATGTATGTGTTGGTAGTGGGCGAAAGATGACAAGTTAGGGTTTGCAGTTCCATTGAATTCGTGTTTTTAGATTGTCACAACTTGTAAGTTTTCTTTCCTAACTAGAAATGATGGCTAATCTTCTACATTTCTTCTCTTGCAAGTTTTTTCTTATCATTACATAGTTTGGGTCTTTATAAATGGTCATCAACCACAGCTGATTCAATAGTTGTTTTAGGGATTGATGGCTTAGATGTATGCGACTATGACATCTCTAAAGATGTAACATACCCCAAAGTGATAACTAGATGATTTTTTCATTCAACAATAAATTAACACATATCCCAAACTAGTCATGTTATAATCCATGAGAATTAGTAATATATTAGATAAAATATGCATCTCTCCTAAGTACAAAACAAGTACCAATAATAAAAATAATATCATTCATAATTTTAATTTATAAAGGGTTCAAAACTACAACCCTCATAATGATATAAAAAATAAGCCATAAGACAACACCACATGTACAAACCAACCATAGAGCACCCTGCCCAAAAATAGAACAATATGCATACCAATAAACATGCCACATGACTTCTTTTAGAAATATCTTAGCTAGTAATGATGGATGGCACAATAAATGCATAAATAGCATATGGACCTTCTACTATCAAGACCACTATGTCATGTCCCCGAAACCATAACATCAAAATACCAAATACTAAGATATTGAACTAATATCAAATATAAAAATACATTTTAAAATATCATTATAATTATAATTATCACCGATAATATTATAATTATAACAAATGAATATAAAATATAAATGTTAATATTATTATTAGTATAATCTTTATAACATTATAATATTAAAAACATTAACGAATATTATGACATAATGAATAATAAATTATATAAAATTAATATTAGAAACAAACACAAAACATAAAATAATATTATAATCATAACCATCACACTAGAATATAAATATTACTTATGACCATTATAATATTTTAATATAAAAAGAGACATTTGCAAATTTAAATTTAGCTAACTATCGAGCACAATAGCATTACCTTGAAAACTGATTCTATTCACCGGGTCCCAACTTACTTTGCATATATAATTATTTTAAGGATTGCAACGATTATCGGGACAACTATGATATTGCAACCATCAAATGATTCACCACCTGTTATGAAACTGTGAGTATAAGAAGATTGGCATATCCCGTGGCGACATGGTGACGTAACAAAGTTTAAATATCTTTCAGTGTTAAGTCTATTGGCTTGGTCACCCTGCAACAATCAAGCACGCCCATTGCTTCGTCTTCTAATTTAGCCATTCTATGGCGACTTAATGCTGTTAGTCTATAGCTTATCAGCCTTGCCGGATCATTATA
>VDFB02049217.1:116216789-116341009 GCA_007258455.2 Sequoia sempervirens | reverse complement strand
AATATGGTCATAATCAATTGAAATCAAAGGAATGTTTTCAAATCTTTCTTCCTCATTTTCATTGCATATTTCTGAAACAAATAGTGGCACTGTATCCCATTTACGAACATATCCAAGTTCTTCGTTGTTGCATGCATGATTAGAGTTTTCTGCAATGCCCTCAATGCAAAAACAAGAGTAATCCCTTGTGTATAATGTCCATCCATGGTGACTATCTGAACTCATAACACAATGCAAAGATCTTGTTTTGTCTACCCTCTTGCATTTATGCATTGATCTTCTATCTACACCTAGATACATGTACAACAACAAACTCATGTGAAAAAAATGTATATATATATATAAATTTTAAATTTAAATAAATTCAAATTTTTGAAAATGTAATTTATTCATACCCGATATCTCCCAAAAAAATCTATGTGGAATGTGTTGGTTTGTTCTCAAAGATGTGCCAACCACATTTGATGGAAAGTGTTTCTTACACCATTCAACAACATCATGTGCGTTGTCTATACAATCTTCTAAATAACTCATTTGATGCTTTCTTAAAGCTCATTTGATGCAAGCTCCTACTCCATCATGCTCACCCTTTCCATGCCCACTCTAAAAAAAACTCCAAACATGTGGTA
The DNA here is from genome assembly GCA_007258455.2 of Sequoia sempervirens. NCBI lineage: Eukaryota > Viridiplantae > Streptophyta > Pinopsida > Cupressales > Cupressaceae > Sequoia > Sequoia sempervirens. The sequence goes on along the minus strand of VDFB02049217.1, from coordinate 116,340,380 downwards.
TATTGTAGATTTTATGATATCTACAAAGTGCATAGAATGGTCGTGAATATTTGAATTGTGTCACACATCCATCTGACCAAACAAAATGATTTTCAAATTTTGCACCCCTGCTTCTCAAATTCTCAAATAAATTGTAAAGCAGTGTTGTACAAAAATCATGTCATTCTCTTTATCATCACTAATATAAAAGTGATATTCTTTCTTAATGGCTTGTTCTTCATCTGTACTCTCAACACCATCCATTTCTGATTGTGCATGTCAATAACACACATGAACCATAATAATGATCTGCTTTGAAAAGTAATATTCTGATTGAATCTCCTTTTGATGTACAAACGAGTAATTTTTTGCAAAGTCAACTACTGATAGCACTATTCCAAGTGGGAAAGTATCTCTCAATGTTTGGAATTTTTGTGCTTTCCACTTAGCAAAAAAGTAATGTTGCATGTATGGTTGTATCAATTTTTGAAAATCTTCCATAAATTTTCCAATAGGAATCTCCTCTTCTACATAGTTCAACCTTGTGGATTCTTTCCCAAAATTTGTTTGAAACTTTATATACTTGTACCTGTGTGAGTAAAATATGTGAATAAGTAATAAACCACACAATCAATGAAACATTACATTAGAGAATTCAAATAACAATCTAATCAAATTAAAACAAATAAAATCTCTAAAAAAATACCTCTTACAATTTACTATTTTTGTTAGGTCAGTATCTTCATTTCTTGAAGGAAATTTAGCCAAATTTCCACATGTTTCACAAATTCCTTTTATGCAATTTATTTGAGGTCCATTTTCATGATCACATAACATATACTTTATTAAAAAAAAAATCTATTTAGGAGGTGAATTTTGAAAACCACAACTTTATTCTCTCATCTTTCGAAACACCTGATAGTAGAGATCAAATTCAATATGATAACAACAACAAAAAGTTTCAAAAAACTTGTTTATCTTCACATAATATGGCTTTAACCTTTCAAAAATTGTTTTCCCAATCTTTATATGAGGATATATATTACAAAAGTTCATATACATCTCAAGTTGTGTTATGTCTATCCAATGTTTGATATGATTTTTATAAATACCATGCCTAATCCTGTGTCTCATAGCATCTCTAGTATTTGATGATGGACGAGTCTGATCATGCCAAAAACTTGAGATCAAGTTTTTAACATCTTCAATCTTGTCAGAATGGGGAGCTCTACACATAATTGCTCAATTTTCTTCTAAACTTTCATCCAAAAGCTTTATCTTTATCTCATATTTTATTAGTGTGGTTTTACTATAAACAATTTTAGCCGAAAGTGTAGACATTTTTATTTTTCTTGCTATATCTTGATTTATAATAGATGTCAACATGACCCTTCTTGTAGTGGCCTTATCCATTGATCAAGATCCTTTCCCAATGGAATCTAAACCCTTTTTAACATTTTGAACAATATCCTTTTGTAATGTCGTGTTTCTTCTTATTTGATGCCAAATGTACACCCAACAATTGTAATGACTCTTTCAGCTCATTACGAAGAATTAAATGTGATAACAATTGGGTATTTTCAAGTGTTTCAAGATGATTGAAATGATCATTTATTATTCCATTTACAGATTTAGTCATTGACCTCTTTCTCTTATGTGTAGGTTGGTCGACATAACATTTTAGTTTCTCCATATCCATTTCAAGTAAATGATCTAAATTTCTATAAGAAATTTGTTTCCTCACCTTTTCAGATAGTTTTATATGCTCTTCCATACAAGTAGAAGGAAGTGATCTTGAACCCTCTCCAACATACATTCTTTGAACTTGGGCCTCCTCCCTATCTTCAAGGTCCATGTGTTCTTCAATGGATTCATTTGATCCAATATCTAGATTTGGCTCGACTTCAACATGAGAACTTCCTGCTTGTTAAGCCCTTTCTACATGTCACAATTTTTTTTGCAGTGAGAGATGATGCTATATAAGTGAAGTTTATGTATGCAAGCAAACAAAGTGATAAGACATGATGCTATTTAAGTGAGAAGTTTCAACTAGTTTTATATTCTCATTCATACTAGTAGAAGGAAGTGATCCTGACCCCTCTCCAACAAGCATTGTTTTAACTTGGGTCTCCTCCCCATCTTCAAGGTTCATGTGTTCTTCAATGGATTTGTTTGATCCAATATCTAGATTTGGCTCGACTTTAGCTTGTGAATTTCCTACTTGTTGTTTGAATTTACATGCAAGCAAAGAAAGTGAGAGACTAGGAGCTATTTAAGTGGAGTTGAAACAAATAAAATCAAATATTTTTTAACTTAAGAATTCCATGGAACAAAAGCAATTGGAAATATATGATAAGGAATTTCTAAGGTAATGTCTATGCAAGATGATTATTTTTTAGTATTAAAGTTTCCAAGTTAAATCTAACATGGTTTTCATAATTGGAAATATATTTATAAGGAAAAAAATTTGAGGTGTTAATAAAAGTCCTAAACACACACTTGAGAGAGAGAGAGAGAGAAGAAACAAGCATGTACCTTGTTTCTTTCTATGAGAAATTTCCAAGTTTTGTTCATGCCTCTTTTGTTCTTCTTCTTTTGACTATTTTCGTTGAGACGTATTTTTTCTTTTTCTTTGTTGTCCCATTTTCTTCTTCCATTTAAATATGGCTCAAAAAAAATCCTCTACCAACTTAGTTAAATTCCTCTCCAAAATTTGCCTTGATTGATAAAAATGAAAAGTTGTCTTCTCCAATATTTTCCTCCTTGATAAATGTGAAAAAATATCTTCTCCAAAATCTGCGCTCCAAGTGATATAAATGCGAATTAATCTTGCAATTTGATATGTAATAATGAAAAATAAGCTTATGGAATAACTAGATCCTAGTTTAAATGAATCAAGTGGTAATCAAACAAGTTATTTCATTGTGGAGTTTGTTGTTATTTAATGTATAGGTATGCAACATAGAGTAATTTTAGAATTTTGTTCCTTGTCAAAAAGATAATATTCCTCAAGCTTGATACCAAAGGTGCAAGATTAAATCTCAACCAATGAGATAACATTGTGCTTAATAAAGTGTCTCTTAGATAAGTTATGCTCATTTCAAAGTAAGGGAACAACCCAATATATAGTAGAAGAAAATTTCCATGGTCATTCTAGTTAACCAAACACACCTCGACGGTTCTAAATGAATAGTTGAGATATTTTCATTTGTAGATGTAGAGAGTGTAAAACAATGATTTGAGCACATAGAGGTATACTTTGAATTGAATTTTCTTAATGTTTCAAAGAATAAAATTTTCCTATCCTAAGTTGAAACTAGCAAATTATGCATTGAATTTATTTAAAAATCTATAATTTTATATCCAGTTGTAGGAAAGCATGATCATGTTAAATAATGGTGTAGATTAAGAGATTATTTATGAAATAATTTAACATAAAATTTTATAACTTAGTGGGAAAGTGTTTTAAGGATGATATAGTTATAATTAAGGATGATATAATTATATTTTTTTCTCAACTCCTCAATGGTTCATGTTGCTTAAGTCATTTTTAAAAAATAGGAGTTTTGTGTACCACAAAGTGATGAACTTGATTTGTTCTTATTTTGTATCAAGATTTTAATTTCATCATTTTTATCAAATTTTAAAACTAGAAGAACATGTGCATTAATAAATAGGCTTGTAAATACACTCATTTATAAAGTATCATTAGTTTACTTGCTTGGGAGTCATTTATTTTATAATTTTTTACTACTTACTATAAAATTCAAGGGGGGTGTGTGCAAAATATTTATTGTGATCAACACAAATGAAATTAATTATAAAGTGGCATTGATTTCCTTATCTTTGGGAATATAGGATCAAATGGGATGTTGTGATCAAATGAACTAACATAAAGTTTCACAACTCTAGGGGATTATATAATAACATTTGGGACCATTTTGATGGTCTTTGTTTGTGGATTCAACGTCAACAAAACTTATTTCAATGTGCATTATTGATTTTTGGCTAAAATGAAATAGTCTTCTCCTAAAATTCTACTAGAGATCAAATGTATAGCATATAAGCAAATTTAAGTAAGAGATCATCAAATAAGAAAATGTGTGTATGTCATATAAACATTTAAACATAAGAAAATACATACATACATGTAAATAGATTCAATGTATAAACATAAACATGTTATAAGCAAAGAGGTCATCAAATAAGGAAATGTATGTTAGAGATCAAATGTATATCATATAAGAAAATGTAAGTTAGAGATCATCAAATGTTGAATACTAGAGATCATCATATAAGAAAATACATGTATTAAAGATCATAAATCTAGTGCAAGGCCTAATATGAATGTTGAATCCTAGTCAAATGACCATTTGAATGAGAACCTTGCTCTGATGGATGTGTTGAGCCTTGCAAATAAAATTGTGTACATAATATGTTCAATACATATAATATATTAAATAAAGTTTTTGAAAGTTATTTTTAAGAATGTACTTGTATTTTTAAATATCTATCTAGATCTATACATACATATGCATGTACATATACATGTGTATATATAAAAATTTAAAACTCACATGTCCACTAGCAACAAAATCATCCACAAAGTCAGGTCGATGTACACAATATGGATGAAGGCTAGGAGTGACATGAGGTATATCCACCTACAATATATATACATATATATTAGTACATGAATATCTAGTTAAAACTAAAATTTAAAAATAACTAAAAAAAGAATTGAAACATGTACATGCACATCATCCAATATCGGATGACATAAGTCCTCTGCAATAGTCGTCTCCACCATATCAACCAAATGGTCAAGCGATGAGTCAACATCTACATCCATCTAATCTATCTCATGTCGTTCCATAAATGATGAGTGGAGAGGACTATGCAAGTGAGATGGCATCGACGATTACAAACCGAGACCAATCAACATCTTAGTAAAACACATAGTCTGTGCAACAATCAAATGATCTGTATGTGGATCCCAATGTGCACTAGTTTTGGGTTGAGAGTAATGGGATCCTAGATGTGAATGAACTCCATGTGACAAATGATCTCTAACATGCTCTATATCGATCCCATAGTCTGATGCGATGAAGGAATATTCCTCCAAGAGTTCCTTAGCCAAACAATGTAGAGTCATGTGTGCCATATCTCCTATAAGTCTGTCAAGTTGTGTGGCAGTAGGGATACCCACTGCTGTAAAAGGATCCATGGTGGTCCACTATGCCACAAATGGTGAGGCACATGAACATCTAGACATCAAATACTAACCTACACAATCAGTAGATATCCTAGTGGTGGCAGTTGCAATGTCACCAACAGTGTCAATTTCTTCCTTTTGGGAAGCAATGACAACCTCATCTACTCTAGGGGCCAGAGCTAGGTTGAGAGTAGGAGACCTCTTGCCAACCAATACCCTAAACACTGGGGCTGTTCTATATGCTCCATGATAGGTGGGCCTATTGGCAATCTTTCCATGCCCCTGACCAGCATATGGTGGAATGTTCAGGTAGTTGACTTCGGGGCCCAAATGGACCTCAGCATACAACTACTGAACAAAATATAATGGAATTTGTTCATTGTTTGGATATTGACCCTGTGTTGTGAGAAATCATAGTTATATCAATGGGGACATAGCATGATCCACACATATAGTGACCTAGTATCCCCTCACCTTACGTTGATTTTGATAGAATGGAAAAATAATGTTTTTTATCATTTCTTTGGTCACAGTATCATGTATTTTTTTAAAGGGGACCTCACCATGTACTTCTTCCCGCATACAGGAAAGAATAACAACTTTATCAGGGGAATATGCATTAGTCTGTCCAAGTTCATCTCTAATTTTTTCTAAGCTATGTAATATTGACATGCAAACTTCTGAATATATCCCTGTGTTTGCATCGTCTACTAATGAGTCTCTCAATTTCTTAATCTCACTAGTAGGATTTGCAAATAAATATTCTGGAGGTGGAACATCTACATTTTCCATGTTATATATGTATGTACACCTAAAGGAGCAATGATACCTTGGTAAATAATATATCTAGATCTAGGGAATAGAAATTGAAAATAGTTCTAAATAAATTTACAAGTGTGCACATGATATATATATATATATATATATATATATATATATATATATATTGAACATATAGGACCTTGCAAACAAATATAAAATATGCATCTTAAATCATATTTATATATGCAAGATAGTATCCCTAGTAATTTGAATGCTACTTAGGATGATAAATAGAGAATTCACTAGTACAAATAATTCATCTAATCATCAATAATATTTTCATACCATTAACAAAAAAACATTCAACATCTATCATAGTTTTTAATAATCAAAACATTCAAATTACTATATTGCACACAATGTTGGATGTTGTGGTTGTGTTGCTAATATGTGGTTGTCATTGATGTCAACACTATTAGCATTATTGCATTAAAGGTTGTATATGTTGAGGATATTGAGAAAATTATTAAAAGAAGAGTTACAAGTTCCCTGTGGAACAGTGAAGGTCATTAAGGTGTCTTGTTCTATATGTTGAAGATTATTTGTTGTGGTCTAAACGGTTTGTTGCTGAGAGTATCTAGTTCATCTACTAGAATTTTCAGAGGTTCACATAAAGTTTTGATCATGCTATGAATAGTTGTGTTTTATCAGTGTTCCTAAGTGAAGTTTATGTGTTTCTGGTAATTTTTGTTGTTGTGGATGTTTCTTTGTTATTTATTGTTGTTTGTGGATGCTTCTAGATCATGCTCTATATTTATGGCATGTCCACATTGATTGGTGTGTTCACAGTCAAAGATTTTTCTCTGTGTTTGGTTTTTCATGTTCTTGGCTAACATGATGGTGGTAGCGTGTTGTGGATCTTCAAGGTGAAATTAATTGAAGTAATTTTGTGTTGGAGTTGGTAATTTGGGTCTCCACTATGTTGTGGCCGAACTTAGTGGATTCACATTGCAAATTTAGTTGTAAATTTGGGCCGACTTTGAAAATATGTTTTATATTTCTGGTCGACAAAGTTGTTGATGTAATTTCATGTTGCGGATATATAAGAGCGATTGTTTCATTAGTGTAAAGTATGCTCGGTATGCTCCTATGTGTGTATGTGTGAATATCATTTGATTGCAGAGGAGAGTGTGAAGAATATTGAGCAGAGTATGAAGAATATTGAGGGAAGTGTAAAGAAGATTGAGCGAAGTGTGAAGAAGATTGAGAAAAGTGTGAAGAAGGTTTTCTATTCTTAATTGGAATTGTAATTAGGCTTGTGTAGAAGCTATTTTCTCAGTTCACAATTTGGATGGTTTTAATCCAAATCTTTCTTTGGATAGTGAGTCCTCTTTTGTATTTAAGTAGTGAGCTCTAGGCAGTGTGCCTGAATGCATGTGCATTCCCATTATTCTTATACTTTTAATAGGGTATAATCTTGTGGACTAACCTCCACCATGGTTTTTCCCCTAACAGGGTTTCCACGTAAAAAATATCGGCGTTCTTTGTGTTTCTAATGTGTCAATTGTTCATGGTTTATTATTCATTCATCAGATTTGAGATTAAGTTAAGTCAAGATTGAAAAGTTTAAGTATTCTGTGACAACTGATTCACCTCCCCTCTTAGTTTTCTATCCTTGTTTTTCCAACAATTGGTATCTAAGTAGGTTCCTTTGAAGAAGTTTAAAAGCTTGAGGTGATCTGAGATGGCATCATACAAGAAGGATAGTCCTAGATTCGATGGAACAAACTATTCATTGTGGAAAACTAGGATGGAGTGTCATTTGAGGTGTATTGGTGAACCCTTCTAGAAGATTACAAAGAATACATATGTTATTCCTATGAATTGTCCTTTCACTGTTGATGAGATTAAAGAAGCTAAGAATAATTTTAGGGCTATGTAAGCTTTGTTGAGTGCTCTAACATATTCAGAAATGACAAATGTGATAGGTCTAAAGAAAACCCATGAAATGTGGATGAAGCTGGAAACTTTGTATGAAGGAGATGTGCATGTGAAGATGGCTAAGCTATAGAGTTTGAAAGGAAAGTATGAAAACTTGAAGATGGGTGAAGATGAAAATATTTCTTCTTTTATGCAAAGAGTAAATGAAATAGTGATGGGTATCAGATGTGTCGGTGGTACCTTGGAAGAGGAAGAAATTGTGGCTAAAGTGCTTAGATCATTGCCTCCCTCCTACAAATCAAAGGCTCATTCTATTGAAGAAACTAGATCATTGCTGAATGTGACAAGGGATGCACTGATTGGTAAACTTGATGCCTTTGAGTTGAGTGAATTTGGTGAATTTGTTCCCAAGACTGAAACTACATTTAAGGCTACTGTATCTAGAAGAAACAAGCAAAGATATGATCTAGGAGAGAATTCAAGAAAGACATTCAAGTATGAGGAAGAAATGAAATAGCTTGAAGATGAAGAAAGAGAGGTGGAAGAGTTGGAAGCACTGATTGTAAAGAAAGAAGGTAGAGGAAAAGGTAAGTATAAAGGAAATCTGCCTATCAAATATTTTTCTTGTAGTAAAATAGGTCATTTTGCATCAAGGTGTCCTAAAAGAGTTCCTAGGTCTAAGCCTTACAAACCTATATTTCAAAAGAAATGTTATTTTTTTGAAGAAGGTGTGACTGATGAAGAGTTTGATATAGAGAATGAAAATTAAGATGATTGGGTTTTCATTGCTATTAAGGAAAATAGTCCAATCGCTATTGAATTTGCTAAAGTTGAGAAAGCTCTTGCAGCCCGAATTGAAGAAAAGGATGAGTGGTTTATTGAAAACGGATGCTCACATCATATGACTAGTGACAAAAGAAAATTTGTAAGTCTAGAGAAGTATGATTATGGGGTTGAGAGATTTGGAGACAACAATGCTTGTGTGATTCATGGTAGGGGATCTATTTGTCTTGGTGGTAAGCATAACACTTATGATGTTCTTTATGTTGAAGGCTTGAAGCACAATCTGTTGAGTGTTGGACAAGGGTTATGATCTTCAGTTCAAAAATGGAAGATGCAAGATACTTGGAAGTTCTAGAAATGTAATTGCTTCAAGTAAATAGACAAAGGGTAATATTTTTCACCTGAATGTTGCTAGTGAAAATTTTCTAATTGCTCAAGTAGATGAAAGTTGGTTATGGAATAGGAGGTTGTGTCATGTGAATTTTGATAACATTGTCAAGGAAAGTTCCACTCAAGTAGTAAGAGATCTACCTAAGTTAGTGAAGCCTGCTAACACAATTTGCAAGGAGTGTCTAATGGGAAAATAGAGTAGAGTTTCTTTTCAGAGTAAACAACATCATTCAAATGAATTACTAGATCTAATACATATTGATCTATGTGGTCCCTCCAAATTTAGAAGTATTCATGGAGAAAGGTACTTTATGCTTATTATTGATGATTACTCTAGAATGATATGGGTTGCTTTCTTAAGAGAAAATGTGAAGCATTAGAGAAGTTCAAAAGTTTCAAAGCTATGGTAGAAAATGAGAAAGGTTTGAAAATAAAATGCTTAAGGTCGGACAAAGGTGGTGAGTTCACCTCCAGGGAGTTTAATTCTTTCTGTGATGAGCATGGAATTAGAATACAGTTATCTGCTCCCCGAACCCCTCAACAAAATGGAGTTGCAGAGAGGAAGAACATAATAGTTCCAGATGCTTCTAGAACAATGATGATTGAAGGAAATGTGCCTCACATCTATTGGAGTGAAGCTATAAGCACTGTTGTGTACACTTTGAACTAGGTAAATGTAAATGGTAATTTTGGTAAGACTCTTTTTGAACTATGGTTTGGTTATAAGTCTACTATTTGGTATTTCAAGATCTTTGGAAGCAAATGCTACATCAAGAGAGATGATGATGTAGGAAAGTTTGATGCAAGAAGGGATGAAGGAATATTTCTAGGTTATTCTACTAGAAGCAAGGCCTACCAGTGCTACAATAGAAGACTAAGAAAAACGGTTGAGAGTGAAAATGTCAAAGTTGATGAGGATTCTGCTAAATCATCCAAATATTGTGGATATCATTCAGATGAAGATGATACAAACAAAGGGAAGAATTTTCAAACACAAAATCAACATCAAATTGTACCATATGTTCCGATAAAACAATTTCCATTTGTTTTGGTAAATCAAGGTAGTCAGGAAGCAGAAACAAGTGCAAGTGTAGAAGAAATAGTAGAAAAATCAGAAGTTCGAGAGAATCCTAAAACTCTAAGGTATGTAAAGCTAAATCATTTTGAAAATAAAATTATAGGAGACAAGAATAAAGGTGTGCAAACTAGAAGGAATATTGCATAAGAGTATTGCCTGATTTCCAAGATTGAGCCTGAAGATGTCAAGGAAGATTGCAATGATGAATATTGGATGGAAGCTATGAAGGAAGCACTGATGTAGATTGATAAGAGTGATACGTGGATACTTGTTCCCAGACCTAAAGACAAAAATGTGATTGGTACTAAATGGGTCTTTCAAGATAAGCTGAATGAACAAGGTGAAGTGGTCTGGAATAAAGCAAGACTGGTATGTAAAGGGTATTCACAAATGGAAGGTATTGATTTTGAAGAAACCTTTGCCCCTGTTTCTAGAAATGTAGCTATTAGATTATTTCTTGCTTATGATACATATAAGAACTACAAGGTCTATCAAATGGATGTGAAGTCATCTTTTCTGAATGGTGAGCTAGAAGAAGAAGTATACATTGAACAACCAGATGGATTTCAACTGGCTAAGGAGGAAGACATGGTTTTCCAATTGAAGAAAGCTCTCTATGGACTCAAGCAAGCCCCTAGAGCCTAGTTTGCTAGACTGGATAAATACTTATTGAAGCTTGGATTCAATAAAGGTACTACTAACAACAACTTACATTTCAAGTTGGATCATGAGAAAGAGTTAATTATTGAAGTCTTTGTTGATGATATTATTTTTGGAGGAGATGATAATCTATGTATTAAGTTTGTTGATGAAATGAAGAGTGAATTTGAGATGAGCATGATTGGATAAATGAAGTTCTTTCTTGGATTTCAAGTTGCTTAGTTAGACAAGGGGATCTTCATATCTCATTCTAAATATGTAAAAGAGTTGTTAAGAAGTTTGGAATGGATGACTCAAAACCTAGTGGTACTCCCATGGTAACCAGATGTAAGTTAACCTAGTGGATTGCTCTACTTAACTTAGAATAGACCAAGAATTATGAATGTTGTATGTATGGTTGCCAGATTTTAGGCTGATCCAAAAGAATCCCATGTGGCTGCTATATAGAGAATTTTTAGATATCTGAAAGGAACGATTGATTTTGGGCTTTGGTATCCTAAGGATGATGATCTTACTTTGAATGTATATATTGATGCGGATTGGGTAGGATATGTAGATGACATGAAGATTACTAGTGGTGGTGCTTTCTTCTTAGGGAAGAAGTTTGTGTCATGGTTGAGTAAAAAGCAGAATTCCATTTCTCTATTTACTACTGAGGCAGAGTATATTGTTGCTACAAATAATTGTACTAAAGTGATGTGGATGAAACCGATGTTGAAATATATCAAAGTAGTATATGATGAACCTATTGCCATATATCATGACATCTCAAGTGCAATTAACATATCAAAGAATCTAGTGCTACACTCTAAGACCAAGCATATATCAATCAAGTTCCACTTTCTAAGGGAGAAAGTGAGTGAGAAAGAAGTCAAACTGGAGTATGTGCCTGCCAAAGAATAGATTGTAGACATTTTTACTAAGTCATTGTTGAAGGATAATTTTGAGTATCTCAGAGGGATGCTAGGGGCGATTACCCCTCTTGATATGAACTAGGATGCATTAATTTGCATCAATCTATGTATTTCATGATCATATTCTAATCCAGATTGATGTTTTCATGGTTGCTACTCAAGGGGAGTAGTCAGATGTGTAGATATGTGGTTCAGAGCTTGTATGTGGGAAGGTAATGCTTATCTTTTCCATTGATGTTAAAGGGGGAGAAGAGCAATGTGAAAAACATTTCTTGGGGAGAAGAGAAATATGAAGAAAAGTCAGAATCTAAGGAGGAGTAAGTGTTGATTGAGAGTTGTGTTGATGGTATTTTTCACATCATGTGTTTCCATCAATGCCAAAGGGGGATATTGTTGGATGTTGTGGTTGTGTTGCTGATATGTGGTTGTCATTGATGTCAACACTATTAGCATTATTGCATTGAAGGTTGTATATGTCGAGGATATTGAGAAAATTGTTAAAAGAAGAGTTATAGGTTCCCAGTGGAACAGTGAAGGTCATGAAGGTGGCTTGTTTTGTATGTTGAAGATCAGTTGTTGTGGTATAAATGGTTTTTTGCTAAGAGTATCTAGTTCATCTACCCAAAGTTTCAGAGGTCCACGTAAAGTTTTGATCGTGCTATGAATAGTTGTGTTTTGTCAGTGTTCCTAAGTGAATTTTATGTGTTTCTAGTAATTTTTGTTGCTGCGGATGTTTCTAAGTTAGTTATTGTTGTTTTTGGATGCTTCTAGATCATGCTCTATCTTTGTGTTACTTCCACATTGATTGGTGTGCTCATGGTCAAATATTTTTCTCTGTGTGTTTGATTTTTCATGTTCTTGGCTAACATGATGGTGGTAGCATATTGTGGATCTTCAAGGTGAAATTAATTGAAGTATTTTTGTGTTGGAGTTGGTAATTTGGGTCTCCACTATGTTGTGGCCAACCTTGGTGGATTCACATTGCAAATTTAGTTGTAAATTTGGGCTGACTTTGAAAATATGTTTTATATTTTTGGCCGACAAAGTTGTTGATGTAATTTCATGTTGCAGATATATAAGATCAATTGTTTCATCGGTGTAAAGTATGCTCAGTATGATCCTATGTGTGTATGTGCAAATATCATTTGATTTTAGAGCAGAGTGTGAAGAAGATTGAGTAGAGTGTGAAGAAGATTGAGCGAAGTATGAAGAAGATTGAGTGAAGTGTGGAGAAGATTGAGAAAAGTGTGAAGAAGGTTTTATGTGCTTAACTGGAACTGTAGTCAAGCTTGTGTAGAATCTATTTTCTCAATTCACAATTTGGATGGTTTGAATCCAAATCTTTCTTTGGATAGTGAGTCCTCTTTTGTATTTGAGCAGTGAGCTCTAGGCAATGTGCTTGAATGCATGTGCATTCCCATTATTCTTATACTTTTAATAGGGTATAGTCTTGTGGACTAACCTCCACCGTGGTTTTTCCCCTAGCAGGGTTTCCATGTAAAAAATCTTGGTGTTCTTTGTGTTTCTGATGTCTTGATTGTTCATGGTTTATTATTCATTTATCAAATCTAAGATTAAGTTAAGTAAAGCTTGAAAAGTTTAAGTATTCTGTGACAACTAATTCACCCCCCCCTCTCAGTTTTCTGTCCTTATTTTTCTAACACACAAAACATAATCTAAAATAGTTCTAAAATTTAAATTTACAAGTGTGCATTCTAGTACAAAATGTGGCATTAAAGACTTAAAAAATCTTGATAAAGGTTGCATCTAAGATTTATTTCCTAGAACTAGTAATAAAGGGAAAGCATCATTACTTAACATTTGTGGTCATGTAAAATCAATTTAATCATTATTGAAGGTACAAATAAGAGAAGAAAATGAGAAATATGATAAGCTTGTAAATATAATTTCTAAATTATTGAAGCAATATTTGGATAAGGAGGAAACCAAAAAAATAGAAATATTCCTCATATCCATAAAGAAAATTTTATAGGAGGAAGGGGCATGCACATAATATTTATCATGAAAGTTACCATACAATGTACAAGAACATGATACTAAGGAATAAAGGTTTCTTATAAGTACACAACAAACCTAGATGAAGATTTAACCCTAGTACAAAAAGAAAGAAATAATGAAAGAATAGGAGAAAATGAAGATTTAATCTTTGTACATATTTTTTCTATCACCCCAAATCTTCCACCAATATAAATTGAATTAGTGATTAATCAAAATACTAAACTTTTAAAAATTGAGAATTGAATAAATATTAATACGTTCCTTCACTTTCACCTAATTGATTAAATTGATCGTATAATTTAAGTTTTAGTGAATATAATGAGGTCACATCTCAAATTAACTATCAATTACCTAAATTATCAACTTTTTGAGAAATTTTGTGATTTTGTGAATATGTGACTTACGACAAGAATAAATATGTCAAAAACTACTAAGGTGATATTCTTCTCATGCCATTTATTGAAAACCCATATTTCACTTGGAATAAGATCATTTGTATGGAATATTAGGTATCATAGATGAAGAAAATGTGATTTCTTTTTTTGGTCTCATCTACCATGGGTATCTTCAAATTTCTTGATCATTCCTCCTACTAACATTTTGTCTAATTTTATCTCAACTCTTGCTTTGAAATTGAGGTTTTAAGTTAATATTTTATTTTCCTTTATGGTTTGGATCCTTCTTTTAGTTCTTATTATTTTATTTTTTCCATTAATATTTTATTTTCCTTTATGGTTTAGATCCTTTTTTAGTTCTTAATATATATCTTTTTCCATTAATTTAATGTTTGAATTTAGTTACAAATTGTCTACACACCTATTCCAAATATTCCATTTCATGAATTTTATTGGTTCACCTTATCTTACATGCCAAAGTCACAATGTCCTACTCTTGAAATTAAATTCCTACAAAAAATTAAGGAACTTGGGATACCCACCTCCCAATGGTCTTGGAATGGATGTGCATTTACATGGAGAAGGATTTCAAAAGGCTCATGGTACTTGTGGACCCCTCAAAGGAATGATATATAAAATTTGGTCTCTAGTTGTTGGATTCTAGTATGGATGTGATTTATAAGGTGGAATTCTTAGTTGAGACTCTCAATCTTCCATTGTTGGTTTCTAGTTTGATTATACAATATGAGCCAAGTCTTAATATAATGTTAATTCTTGAAAGAATGTATATATTATTCTCATCTTAATTCTCACACAGAGTTGTCTTAGTCAATTTCTCATATGAGTTCCATATTTGTATTTTTTTCTTAATATAAAAACATGTTTTATTTCATTAATTAACCTATCTATTCTATGTTACAAAGGATTCTTTTATTTTAAATTATAAGTATATAATTCAAAATTAATTAGTAATTCAAGATAGAGTACACACAATATTTAGTTAAAATAAAATAATATTCTTATTTCCATGAGAGTTATGTAGAATGGTAGCTTGATGTCTCAGAAATATTTCTTTGATGTACTAGATTTTTATCATTACATTATGAGTGAATCATCTCAATTATATAGCCAAGCACATGAAAAATTTATAGATTGGAAAGAAAAATAATCACACATTTATCATATTTTTATATGTATAAAGTTTCTACCATCAAACTATTTATACTTATAGATTGTATAAAACTATAAATTTAATCATTATTCCTAATTTATTAAGAATCAATCTAATAAATTTTGACTTCATATTGTATACTTGTTATAAACATCTCACTAATCCAACCATACATTTTATATATGTTGAAAAATATATAATAACAAAATACAACTTCTAAATATGATAGTAAATCCAATCAAACATGACCCAAATGTAGGATAAAGACAATAATCTTAATCTATACCATTATTTTGAGTTTGGTTTAATAGAAATTGTAAAAAAATTATAATCCTGAAAAAAACAATGAATACACTAAGGATCATTTTAACAATGATAAATTAGTGTCTAAGATTGGCCTAAAAAATTATAATATTCAACATTCTCATTACAAATGATATATGAAAACTAAGGATCATTTGGTTATATATTTTCATAGATTTAAAAGTTGAATATTTATTACTATAACATTCATTACAATTAGATTTTTAAATAATATTATGTCTTTGAAATTTGTTATGTGGATTTTAATGTTTTTTTTTAAATTTAAGTTAGAGTAAGTAGAATCTAATGAGAGACCTTAAAAAGATTCAAGTAATTTATGTTTTCCTTAAAAATACGATTATTGAGATTAAATAGATAATTGATTGTATTTTGATTTCAAAATTGGAACTAGTTTAAAATTATAGAACCATATTATCCTTTGATACAAAAAGCTATGTCAAGGATTATTTGTATCTTCCTCATAATTATTTTTCACATATTGAATATTGAATAGGGAGGATTGTGTGGATGATTCGGAAGTTGAAGCAAAGATTGGTTGAGATCGACAATGAAATATAGGTTGGATATTTTGATATACTCCAAAATCCTACGAATAGAGAAGATGGTGAGACATATTTTAATATACCTTCTCTTCACTTCTTCTATTCAAATGCAACCTCTCCAACCAATATATTGGATTGCAAAATAAGCAATAGATATATATGAACTTACTCCTAATCCTCCTCCATTTACCCCACCATTAGATATGCATATTGGTATTCACCTACTCAAGTCTCATGACACCCTAGGTGGCTTTGTGAATACATCAAAAATATTATGCATGATGTCTAAGATTTTAATTGTGATGGATTGATATATTCCAAGAATTTATAAATGAAGTATATTGATATATATGTATTTGTTTGAGTGTTCAAAATTAGTTAAAAAATTTCTTTGAGGGATTTATGCAAATATGACATCTTAGAAAGATAATTTCATGTCATTTTGGTGTAGGTCATAACTTAGCTTTTAATTTATCATTTATGGGAATGACATCTTCGAGAAGTTTATAGAAGGCCATAGATGGCCCACTTTTTAAATTAAATTTAGTTATGAATTTGTATTTTTTTGGATGTGCATTTAAATTTAAATTTGGAGAGATATTTTGGTGAGGAAAATATCTAAGAGTTACCACATTAAATTATAAGTTAAAAATTACCTTATTTACTCAAAATTCCTTTGTGGACTCTCTTCTTTTCTTTGAATAAATGGTTCAACATGTTAAAAATCCATTAGGTCAAGCAATATATATGAGATTCAACTTATTTATCCAAAATGAAAGGTTAAGAAGAGGGGTTGCCTCTTTTGGGATTTGAATATTATATAATTTGAGGATCTTGAGAAGAGGGAAGTGAAAGAAACCAAGAGGGTTTGGATTGAGAAGGATTTGGTAAAGCTTGTGAGAATATTGGAAAGGGTGTTCTATCAACATATCAAATCTCCTTGGATTTTAAATTTTACTTGAGATAGTTCTCTTGTGATATTTTATTCCTTTCCTAGCTCTACCTTTCTTTGAAAATAATGGTGTTATTATATTTATGTTATTTTTATGTTTGTTAAATAATATGATTATCACAATTGAATGGAGCCTTAATATTTTTGGCTAATTTACTCTATATGCATATTTATTTAAAATAATGGACAAGTCTTCTTTATGTTCTTTAAATGGTTTTTGTGACTTTATAAGGGTCTTTTCTTTGGATTTAAGCTTTAATTCCTTATCCAAGACCTTTATTTAGATCAAGAGAGATATTTTATGTATGTTTGAGGAAGCCATATGTGTACCTAATAAGTTCTTCAATGTTTCCATAAATTAATCTTGAGTGTGTATGTGTATGGATCCATTGTTACAATCTCTTAACAAGGTGGGGTGATTATGGAGATCATTCACATTGTTCAAGGGGTGGCTATAGTCTCACTAGCTTGGCACATGGTAGCTTGCAAGCCATGAAAAATTGGAAGTCTTATCAGATAACATCAATATTAATTATGTTCCTACAATTGTGTTTCCTTCTTTAACTTTCAAATCTCGAACAGTTTCATCTCCTTCCCCATGGCTTAAAGAAATTGTAACAAATAAAAGAAAAAAATATCAAGTATATGAACCAAGTTTTAATGTAGTATCTAAATTGCTAAGAGCTACTTCTCAAGTGAATAAATCTCATACAAATTCTTGGTTGATGATTGAATCCTTTGGTAAATTGTTTGTAGAAATTAATGAACCCACAATGGATTAAATTGAAGAAAATATTGCATAAAAATATTGCCAATGTAGAACTAGGTCCATCTATGCATGAAGGAGATATTCACAATGCCCAAATATTGGTTTCAAATTTGAAAAGGGTCTTATGGAATGCCATGATTCTAACATATGCAGCAAATGGGTTTGTTGAAAAGGCTTTAGAAACTTTCAAGCAAATGCAATTGGTAGCTATAAAGCCAAATTCCACAACATGCAACAAATGAGTTTGTTGAAAAGGCTTTAGAAACTTTCAAGCAAATGCAATTGGCAGTTGTAAATCCAAATTCCACAACATGCAACAAATGGGTTTATTGAAAAGGTTTTAGAAACTTTCAAGCAAATGCAATTGGTAGCTGTAAAGCCAAATTCCATGACATTTTAAAATGGGTTTGTTGAAAATGCTTTAGAAACTTTCAAGAAAATGCAATTGGAAGTTGTAAAGCCAAATCCCATAGCATTTTATGGGCTTGTTGAAAAGGCTTTAGAAAATTTCAAGCAAATGCAATTGGCAGCTCTAAAGCCAAATTCCAAAACCTTCACCCTGCTTGTGCAAAAATGGGAGCTTTGAAATAGGGTATATCAAATTAAAATGGGAGCTTTGGAACTGGGTATATCAAAATGGGAGCTTTGGTCTCATGAAATGCTATCATACACAAAAAAAATTATGGAATGCTATGAATAAACATAAGCACAAAATGGATTTGTCCATTTAGGGTTTAGAAACTTTCAAACAAATTCAATCCAATTAGCCATGGCAAAATAAAACCAACCTTGAAATCATTGTGGAGGTTGAAGGTGATGCAAATAGCTCTCTCAAGGTGGTATGTTGAATATTTTCCCACCAATTCACCGAGCATTCACTGCTTCAAATGCTCCAAGTTCACACTCGCCAGAAAAAAAAAAAAAAAAGCACTATCGATTCGATAGTGACAATCTTTTAAAATGCCCTATTTCAGGGGGTTCGAGCAAACACCCGTTTGATCAAACCCATTAAAATATTATAAAAACGTTGACTTTAAAATGGTTTGAGCGAACTAGTAGCTCACTCGAACCATGGGGTTCAAGTGAATGCTTTAATGGGTTTTCTCAAACCTAAGGGTTCGAGCAAACCCCTTGAATTATTGAAAGCATGCAAATGTCATTTTTCCTTCCTCCTTCAAAGTGTAAACCACTTATATGGCTTCACCCCTTGAATGAGAAAAACAAAACAATAAAATATGAAAAGTACAAATGAAGATGATAAAGTAGATAGATGAAGGCTAAAGTAATGAAGATGATCTCACCAAGGTGCTAGTTCACCAGCTAGTTCCAAATGCACGTCCACCTACACACAAGAAAGAGGGGAAAAGTGTTGGGGCTATATAGAACTCTGCCTCAGTCAGACCCTCATTTTGGTGTTTCCAACTCCATGGACAACCAAATAGCAACGAGAGAGAAATATGTAATAAAGAAGTAAAGAAATTAGAAGGTGCTATAAAAACTACAAAACAATAATGTGCTACTAAACCAAATCACAAAGGAAAGGAACAAAATGTTACCATCTCCACCCAAAAGCTCACTAGCCAATGGAGGAGAAAGTAAACTTGGAAAGGTCACCACAACCTCAACTATGATGAAGGGAGGTCTTGCAAGACTCCAAGCCCATGCTGCTATGGCTTGCTTCACACTTTCTTTGCAGAGTTGATGGAGTATTGTTGCTGCAATGGAGTGTTGAAGTGTTGCTAAAGGGTGAATAGAATGCTGAAAATGCTTGAGAATGTGAAAGAAGGGTGCAAGAGCTTGTGAAGAGATCAAGAAAATTTCTAGAGGAAACGAGATGAAGATGGATGAATTTGAAGGAGGAGTGGGAAGAATCTGCCATTTTTGGAGTCGGTTGGTCGAAGAGGGATGTTACAAATTGACCCCAATCGAAAGTGTAATGCCTCTGCCAACTCCAGACATAGGAATCCATCAAGGATGTAAGCGTTCTGTGCAGAAATTTGTGCGTCATGTGCATGTCTCCAACAAATATTCTCTCACTGACACAAGAGACATACACCAAGTGGAAGGAAGGTAGTTGGGTGGTGTGGAATTTCTCCTTTGGATTTGATTTTCTAAGGTGAAGGTATGTGAAAGGGGAATTTGCATAAGGGGTGAAAATTCACTTTTATACAATTTTGTGTCATTAAATCACCTTTTTGTAGGTATGTATTTTGTGTATATACCATGATTATATACCATGAAATTAAAAAAACCATGGTAATAACCACGGTATTACACATAACCATGCACCATAAGCAAAAAAACCCATGAGCCTTGGCTTTAAATATTCTCCTTTAGTATTAAAACAAACCCATGTTAATTTCTTTTCTTTTAAAACTTTAATTTGTTTTTTAAAGTTGATTTCTTTGCTTTTAAGTGACCCTTTCCCAATCCCAAGTTGATAAGCTCCAAGATCTTGATGTGAAAATAGTGATTTTGATGCAGTGTGGTGATGGATTCAAGCTAAAATGCCATAGAAAGCACGTGATTGTGGATGAAAGAATGAGTAGAGTAACAATGAATGAGATTTTGGATCCATATTCAATAGAGGAAGCTTCTATTTGTAGGAGAGAAGGGTTGAAGAATGGGAAAATTTGAGCAATGTGGGACTAAGATGGGATTCAATAGCCAAGTGACAAGTGTCACAAGGCTAATGAAAGCCATGGGGATATGTGCTCACACATGTGTGAGAACATTTTGGGGAAGGGATGTAAGGATGGTGTTAATGCATAGGTGGCTTGTCTAAGAGGGGTATAAGAGAATTTAAGGAATATGGTTGAGGATGAAGGGAATGTTGGTGAGGATGTAAGAGGATTGAATGCCCTTGTAAGAGACAAGATGACATGTAAGAAGAATTGAATGCCCCTATAAGAGGCATTAAAGGCATTTGTAAGAGGCTTTTAAATCCTTTGGAGGGAAAGTCAATAAGTGGGTTTTTGAAGGAATATTTTCAAAGAATATGCTTTTGTGAGGGAAAATAGGCTAATTAATAATTAAAAGAAATGAATTTCATGTGCAACTTGGTTAATAAACCATGGGTTTATTTGACCAAGGTGAAGTTAAAAGATAGAGAAATGGATAATGAAGATTAGGAAGTAGCATAAGGTTAATTAATTCAAAATTAATTAACTTAGGTGGGTTAGGGGTTTTATGACATTTTTAAAAATGATTTAGATTTATTTAATCAAATGAGAGGAAATAGGGGTTTTTAATTAAATAGCTTGATTTATTTAATTAAATCATGGGATGAACATTAATAAGAAGAGGATGAATTAATCTGATAAAGTTAATTATTTGATTAATAGTAGAAATTGATGAATTTAACTAAATAATAAAAATCATTTAATTAAATGGTTACAATAGAAGTGATTTAGGGAGAAATGATGTTAGTAGTCATATTTATATGTGTAATACTGATCAAGACTTATTTAAGTGTCTAGAAGTAGGATCGAGATCTCTAATAGGAGGTAGGAAAATTAAGTTCTTGTTTAAGAGCTACAACATGATGGAATGAAGGGTATTAAGTAGAGGGATAAATTGTCTATTCCTCTCTCCAAATGTATATGGATTTGTTGTCTTTATAGAAGCAACTTGGGTGTCAACATGTTGAGTTGGTTGAGGGGAATTGAGTTTTATAAATCCCTTATTTGGTTTCTCGAATGATTGGTAGTTGGTTTGAGGCGTGGATTTAGATTTTTTAGGATGGTTAGAAGGAGTTTTCACTTCATGACTACTAACCAAATTTTGATAATCACAAAGGGTTGTACACAATTTTGTGGAGGGAAATTTCATCATCCCAATCTTATATTGAATCTTATTTTGTAAATTTTCAACAAAAATTCATTGAAGATTAGGATCGAGAATCCTAATGTTGATTTGTAAGTAAAGCAATTGATAACAAGCAATATAGTCAGTGACCTTTTCATCACCCGTTTTCTTACATTTCATTAAATCTGCTAAGGTTATCTTAGGACCCATGTGCTCTTGGAAATGATTAAGGAATCAACAAGTTCATTGAATGAGCATATTGAGTTATTCGGTAAGGAACAAAACCATTCCAAGGCAGTGTCTTTCAAGGATCTAGGGAAAATTTCAGCCAAGAGTTTATCCTCAAAAATGAAGTCACTACATAAGGTTGTGTATGCGGAAACATGGCTAATACGATCTCCTTTCCCACCATATTTCTCAATATAATAATCTCTATGCCTTGTGGCATTTGTGTTCTCAATATTTGCAAGGATAAGGGGTTTCTTTCAACATATTGTGAATGTTACGAGACTTTTTTCCCATGAAAAGAAAAATACATCACAATTAAATAATGTAAAATTAATTAGCGAATATTATTTTTCTGAAAGGGTGTGGCTTTTGTAACCACCCTTTGTAATATTTAATAAACCCATAAATTAGTTGAAATGAGGAAAAAGAGAGAAAAAGGGTAAGCAAAGAAAACAAAACCCAGAATTTGGAAGGAACATGAGAGTGAAGGTTTAGGTACTGGCCGACATTTAAACATTTGGAGAAGGGGCACACAATGTGTGTCCAACTTGGGGTGCAACGTACACCTGAGAGTGTCCTAGCCAGGGCCGTGTTTATGTCATAAAGACAGGTTGGTTTTTTGCAAGAACCGATTCCTACGGGGGTGTTTGTGCCGAGAAAATATAGGAGCCTATAACTCTATATCTATGTGTGGGATAGTTGTTTCTAGAACTATTAAAGATATGTATCATCTTCATTGCAACATGATTTAATTATTCTCTGTGTTAATTTATTGTCTATTATGAAATATTTATTTTGTTTTGCACATTATTATTGAAATTTTTAATTATTGATGCTCCTTTTACTCATTAATGTTTTAGTTAATATATGTCTTTTACTAATTAAATAAATTGTAACATTCATTTCATTTCTTATTGCTGGGAATAATTAGGTTATGCTTATTTCATTGTTTGGAAAATATTTAGGTTTCAATGAAGGTTGGCCATTTTGATTTTGGTTCAATGTAGCAATTTGTTGTTGGAGGGATGAAACACTTTGTAAGAGTTGGTTAAGGACATGATCATTGTTTACATGTTTTCAAGTGGAGGTGAATATGGTGTAGTTGTATATGTGTTTAGAGGGCAAGTGAATTATAAATTTGTGAAGGGAGATGGGTTAGGAGATATGAGATTTGAATGCACAAAGCTAAAGGGATTCCTAGTGGAAATACCTAAGGTAGTATTGATATTGCTAGTAGGTTGCATGGTTATAGTAATAGTTGGATTAGTGTATGTTGGAATAGAGGTCATGGTTGTGGAAGGGAGAATTGGATTTCCACCTTGAATTTGGGTATACCCCAAAGCTTGAGCACAACTAGTCATTGTAGGGACACGTTTATCAATAATGTGAGATATGCTACACAAATTATATTCCTTATTCATTATGAATAATTATCCTTATGTTATCTATGATAGGAATCATAGTACCAACAATGTATTCATAACTCAAAAAGTTTTACAATTTGTCTAATTCTTCATCCAATTTTCTAAGGTCCTCTGGAGGGACATTAGCAACCATTGATTCAACATTAGTAACATTAGTTGATGTTAAGGAGGTCATTGGAAATGAATTGTCAATGGTATGGTCCATATTGAGTTGACTAGTGTCAACACTATGAGTGAAAGTGTTGGAAAACCCAAGATCCATGATGAGTGATGTCATAGGATGGCATGAGTTTCAAACTATGTCTCACAATAGTATTGTTAATAGGACACCAAGTTGTGAAGCTCATAAAAGTTTCACCTAACCTAAGGTGCACCTAAAATGGAGAATAGGCACTAAATAAATGCAATAAACATTCAAAAATAAGAAATGTAATGAAAAGAGATAGCCATTTCTAGATTTTAAACAAGATAATGTTTTGATTATACTATGTAAAAACTTGAAAATGATGTCTTTTAATTCCAATTCTGATTTTGAAATGCACTTGAATTTGACCAATTAACCTTAATGTAAATTATTGCAAAAAATAGAAATTTTTGGAAATTGAAATAGGAACCTGAATATAAAAAACAAAGAATGTAGACTGAGGGTTTTAAATTCCCATAAATTCAGAAATAAGCTTGATCAAGGAATCATTAACCCATTGGAGAATGGTTCTTGTGTCAGGTTTTTAAAAACTTAAATTATATATTTTTGAGTTAATGTTTATGTTTTTAGATTTTGGTTGCAAACAGGTAGTTACAGTTTTAGATTTATGGAAAATCAGATCTAAATGCAAGTTTGAAATGATGTTAAATGACAAGAAAAAAGAACTAATTTGAGATGAAATTTTGATTCTATTTTCTAATTTAAGTGAAATATCATACAATGTTATGCAAACACTTTACAAAATTGATGATTTGAATTTTTCAGATTTTAAAGAATGAAAAAATGCAAACCTAAAACTATAAATGAGATGCAAACTAATGAAAGTTGAGAACCCTAAATAAGATGCAAATCAATGCAATACAAAGTAATGTAAATCCTAAATCTAGGGTTTGAATGGACTCCAAATTTTAGAATTTTGTTGTACAAAGTCAAGTTCACCAAAATGAAATATAGAAAAATAAGGTTTGATTAATTTGAAATGGGGAAAATGGGGGTACGATGGACCTATTTCTCACTATTTCATTAGGAAATGATGTCCACACAAAGAATTGAATTACAACCCTTAGGTGAGTCAACTCAATGAGGGAATCTATTGATTTCCTTATGCTTGAGGATGGGGGTATCGACCTAAACAAAAATTTTGGGAGAAAAACTAAAAATAGAAAATCTACTCAATTATGCCCATTCAAACTTGAAACAACAATTTAAAGGTCAATACTAATAGAAACAACAAACCTTTTATAGATCTAAGAAGAGTAGAACACTGTGTACTAATCACCAAAAGGAAGTTTTGGGAGGTTGTTTGGGACTCATTCACTTTGGGTGAATGGGTCTCTTCTTAGGGTTTTCAACCAAATTTTGGGAGCCTTTGATGTCAATCTATAACTTATGTTTGATCTGGGTTTCAATATTGGAAAGTTAGCAATCAGATCTATAGGTGAGTTTCTATGAATTGATGACAACTTTGATAACTTTTCCAATCTTGCTCTTTAAGAGATCTTTAATCCTTCTTCAACCTAAAATATGCAACACAAAAATAAGAGGTAATTTCTTTTTGTTTTTGGTGAATGGGGGTTTTCCTTGGTCAAACCTTGTTTCGGTAATTAAACCTTGAGTTGAAATAGTGAAGTGTGAAAGGAATGATGAATGAACAATGCTATGTTGCAACTCACCAAACCCTTGAATAAACCTTTGAAAATATGAAATGGCTTCAATGGATGTGGATCTTGATTCTTGAATGCTTTGAATTGATCTTTGAAACCTACATCACAATGTTAGCTCCAAAAACATGCATGATGCAACAATACTTTGACATGATGCTTTAGATCTTGATTGCTGCAATAAATCACTGATAAATCCACTCTTGAATGCCCTTGATCATAAACTTATCTCTAAGAATGCTTGCATGAAAACTCCTCTTGAAAAACTTAGACTTGATTTGATAAAATAACCTTGTATTTATAGGTATGTATCCTTAATTTCTCAAAAATTAAACATTACAAATCAACATGAAAATTTGAATTTAGAGACATCAAAATACTGTGAAAAACATAATTTAAAATTTAGGTTCAAAATCTTAGGGTGGACCCATTTTCCCATGGGTGAATGGGTCTTGGGTCCCTATTCCTAGAACACACATTGCTAAAAGTAAAGTGTTATGTGTTGGCATTAATTATTGTCAGGTTTCCCCTTCATAAAATGTAATTTATTAGGCTCGTAGATGTAATATAGGGCTTATTAAGGCATAATTAAGTACAATTTAATTAAGAGGGACCAAACAAAGTGTGCAATGTAAATGAGTACATTTTCTACACTACAATTAGTTTGTCATTATTTAGTCCTAACAAGTATGCAACCATACTACATTCCAAATGGAAAATTGAGCCTTATTCAACCATTCAATTAATCAATTATAGTGCAAATATAGATAACATTAATAATTTATAGTTGCATCAATTCAATATTCAAATAATCATTTATAATGCAAATATGAACACCATTGATTAAAAATTGTATTAACTAAATAGCCATATAGGCTTACAAAAATCCATATGGACATACAATGTCACATATATGTAATACATAATATATATTCAAAAATGTCATATAGGCATACAAAAAAGGACCCTAATTCATAGTCATTTCCCTTTAGGCGAAGGAAATAAATGATGAGATGCCTTTGACTATCGAGGGGATGGAGATGCATACGATGGTTATCTCCTTCATAATCATTCACTCGACTTCCTGTTTAAAGTTTCTTGGACCCCACCTAATACAACAAAAAGTATAGACATTACTATATATATATATAAATCAAATTATAGAATAACACATAACAAAATAATCACTTACCACATACAAATAATCACTATGTTCATCCATAACAGGGGAAAGATCATGATCTGGAGTTATGAAGCCTTGTGACAACCATCGAGATATCAATTAAAATACAAATGAATATCATTTGAATTTTCAATAATAGATAGATAAAAAATAAAATATAGTTTTAAATTTTCTAATCTACCTCATACCTCTTTCAAAGGTATCAAAATTTCTACTGTTGCAGTAATACCATGCTCCACTATCATATGAATATCAGGAGGATTGTCTACTTGATCATTTGAAAATAAAACAACATTATTCAATTACCAAAACTACCTGAGTGAAAGTTGTTTGTATTACTTGATATTGAATTTTTAAATTTATATTTAAATGGTTTAAACAATCCAACAGTGATAACGACCCAAATTTACCATTAACAATTCCTTTACATGTAATATAGATTCCATCCCAAGACATGTACAAGAATGATAGTGCTCATAAAATTATTTAATATTACTGATAAAGGTTTCTAATAGCATGGTGTGACAAAATCATAACCTCAAATATTTATATATATTCAAGCATTACCATGTCAAGTATATTAAGTGGCATAAAATTGAAGGATTTGTCATGGTTTTTAAGACTAAATTTCTCCAATCATTAAATTTTCATAATGTGGAATAAAATATTCTTGTTAAAATTACTAGAGTATTGTGATCATATCCATGTAAGCCAAGAAGTCAAATGAAGCAATAAAGTAAATCTAGATATAAGATTACTCAAACTGATATCATGCTAGAACCTATCAAGTGAATGATAAAACATCAAATTGACCATAAATAAAACATATCATAGCATAGGAAGCCATCTAGAACATGTAAGCCAACTAGGACCTATGAAGTTCAAATCAACTCACCAACCATGATATATTCCCTCCAAAGAAGATGAAAAATTGAAAGAGGGTAGAAACTCACTCAAAATATCAAGCTAAAAAGGGGGGCTTTATTTTAATGATAGTATAAGGGAAAAATACTCACCAAAATAATATTACCATTCATATAAGGTTCAACTACACATGTGATATTTATAATTATTTACTAGTTACATAACTTTACACTTGAAATTGTCATGTAATAGGGAGATGGAGGATTGCTAGAAGTAGGGTGAACACTGTGACCTTGAAATTTCATTATAATAATTCAACTAATTTAGTTAGTCTTGCATTTAAAAATTAAATTTAATAAATTGAATTAAATGAACTTGTTGACATTTACCTAACTATCAAAACTAAACTTATCACTCAAGAGAGCTTCTATCATGATCATCTAGGATCTATTGTAGATGTAGCCTAGGCACATGCATCCTGACTATCCTTAGGATCATAAACACATAGTGGCCCACAAGACCACCATAAATGAGGTGGAACTAGATGCCTAAAAGACTCTCCCGCCTCACCTTGCACTAGAGGCCCAATATGTTATATAAGGCTCTTAGTGAGAGAGATAATCGACTATAAGGTCTCCACCTCAACACCCTCCTTCACAATGGAAGGGATAGTCACATGCTCATAGTCTTGTCTAGTGAGTGGTATCATTAGCCAGTGTGTCAAGATGTGCCCCCACTTTTTCCTATGTGATCCCCCACCTATACCCCATAACTCCTACATGTAAAAATAATTTTGGATTTCATTAAGGACAAACTCACAATAGAGTTTCCTCAAAAAGTATTGTGGTATCTCATTGTTATTGCATGAAGAATGGTAAAATACATCTACCATCTATCCTAAAAATTGTTCTTTATCCCTTGGTGATGGAACCAATATATAGGGAATCCCTTGCATGGATCGTGTAAGGGTTGATTCATTTGTGGGTTGATGAAGAGTGCATACAAGTCACATTTCAATTTTTTGTCTTTAACTTGTTTATATGATATTTTTTTGCATAAAATTATTTTTGTTCTTTCCTCTTGTAGTGTCCCTCCGCCTGTGATATCGTCATATTGTTTTCAATAGTGGGAGGTAGGGTATCATTTGATTTTAATTTGTTTTATTGTTATTTCTTTGATTAAATAAATATTATTAATAATTTATTTAGTTTAAATAAATTAAGGTGAAAATATTTATTAAAATAAATATATTTTATTATAACCAAAAGAAAGATTAAATTATTAAATATTTATTAAATATTTAATAGTTGATCTACTTGGTTCATATATTAAAGAGTCAATTATAAAATAAAATGATAATGGGAGTAATAAATGATAATAAATAAATTATTTTGCAGCGTTGTAATTAATAAATAGTATTATAAAAGTTGAGTCATGAATTTGATTAGTAAATTGGGGTATGCCTTAAAAAAAAAAAAATTTGCTTGTGGACGGTTATAAGTAATAAATAGCAAAATTTGTGGGAAAAGAAGTAGTCAGGTCTATTCAGTTACAAATTCTAAAATTAGAAGAGGCATTAGATTTTCATTATGGAAATTAGTTACTTCTAAATAGAGGAATGATGGGTGGTTCCTCTTCTTGGGGGGGGATAGCAGGAGAGGCCGTGGGAAAAAACCTCATGCTAGCGGATGCTCAACGGGCAGCAGGGGCTCGAAAAGGCAATGTATGCTTGCAAATTCGATCCTTAGTGCTATTGCTTGGGTAGTGCATCTTGTGCCACCAGATGGAATAAGGACGTGGCTAAGGTAAGGGATGAAGTGTTGTTATTCTTTCTTAATACTGTTTTGACATCTCTTGCATGGAAGTTGGCAAAGGTTTAGGAACAGAGTTTTCTGTCTTGTCTTCAAATACTTTATGCATGTTCTGAAATCATCCAAGACATAATAGGAAGTTTAAAGGTTTAGATAATCTCTCTGATTTTATTGTCAACTAGTCTCAACCGTAGCACTTGAACATAATAGGAAAGTCTAAAGATTTAAATAACCTACTTGATTCTTCTGACAATTTATCGCAATTGCAGCACTTGAAAATAAATATTGTCAATATACTAACATAATAGAGAGCTTACCTTTGATCGTGGTGAAGTTTATCTTCCAAATTTCAAATCTGAGCGCGTCTCTGGAAACTCGCCACTAAACAGAAATGTGCCAAGTTCAAATAAAAGAAAAGAAAAGTTGTACTTTATTTCCTCTACTCTTAAGTCACGTATTTGCACCTCACCTGTCTTCTTCCCTTCAGTCTTGTGGATAACATTTGGGATTAGATAATAATGCGAGTAGATGGCGATATTTCCAAATTCTAAAATTCTTTTTTTTTTTTAATTTTCTTGGCAACCTGTCACAGTTACAACGTTTAGAGTTGAGGTATTGTACAGAATTAAAGTCTCCTTGAAACCTTTGGTAACTTATCACAGCTGCAACTAGTAAATTAAATAATCTCTTTGGTTTCATTGATAACCTGTCACAGTGGCCCACTTGAACATGGTAGGGTGTATAGATTTAAATTAACTCTCTGATTCTTTTTGCAACCTGTTTCAGCCGTCGCACCTGGACATAATAGGAAGTGTAAAAGCTTAAATAATCTCTCTTATTTCATTGTCAATATGTCTCAACCACGGCGCTTGGCCATGACAAGAAATTTTTTTAAAGGTTTGGGTAATCCCTATGATTTCTTTGTCAATCTAACGTAGTCGTAGCACTTAGAGCCAATAGAACGATAAAAGATATATGACACATAGAGTAGCGAAGGGAAATATGAAGAAGAGAGTATTTTAGACGTTTACATTAGTTCACATAATGATAAGTTAGACAAATTTACAAATAGAAATTATTATGTGTGGAATATTGGTTAATTAATATTAACAACAGTATGAATTGTTGTGGAGTCCCATTAATAATGGTAAATATTTTGATGGTAGATTATTTCTTTATAATGGAGTTAGTGGAAATGATGATCATTTTTTTATAAAGGTGCTAGTAAAGAATGGTTCTCCTCTTAGCTATAATTATATAGAGAATAGTTACTTGTGTATGTCAAATGTTAGAAAGGAATGTTCTCTTGATTGTAAAATTAAATGATTTTACTATATAATGAAAATTGGTAACACATAAGAATATTATGGAAAAGAGTTATGCCTTTTTATAAATGAA
This sequence comes from Sequoia sempervirens, assembly GCA_007258455.2. Taxonomy (NCBI): domain Eukaryota; kingdom Viridiplantae; phylum Streptophyta; class Pinopsida; order Cupressales; family Cupressaceae; genus Sequoia; species Sequoia sempervirens. Next base: position 116,309,905 of record VDFB02049217.1, on the reverse strand, counting down.
TAAGTTCTTACTTCATAGTGAAATTAGATGGTCATATAGTTTTAGTTAAGAAGGAAACTAGCATTGTAATGTAGTGTTGGTGAGATTAGTTATCCTCTTAAGTATAATTAGAGTATTAATTGGCTAATCATGTTTATATATATGTATATAGTTATAGGAATGATTATAAATCCTGAATTGGAATAAAAGAAATTGGTTGAAATTCTTTTATAACTTCTTTTATTTAATACAACTTTATGATGAGCATAGTGAGATGTTAGTAAGGTATGTGAATATAGCCTTTAATGAGTTAAAACGATTCCTTATCAAGTGAAGAGTCAAATCGTAGACGATAGTTCAATTGTTCTTTGAAGTTTATTGCTTTTGATTGTTGGGTTAGCATTCTGAGTGTGATAAAATATGCCTTGAGATAATTACGATATGTGATTATAGAGTTCCTTTATTTATTTTAAATTAATTCTTATTAAACGAATGGATAAATTGTATTTTAATGGTCATTGTTCATTTAAGGGTAATTTGGTGTATCCTATTTGTGGTGCCCTCTTTGGAATTTCTTGGCTTCGGAAGTGATTTCATTCCATTGGGTTCGTGTCCTTTTATGAGTGATTTGACATATCCTTTCATTGTGACTTTTCTTGAGTTTACGTGAGTTGGGGATCTTCTTTAAGTTAAATTGTGTTGATATTCGTTTAACCTTACATGGTGAATTCTTGGTTTGTTTTGAGTTGTGGGGATCTTATTAATTGAAATTGTGGTGGAGTATTTTGGATACTAATGCAATGCTTGGTTGTGATAAGTTTATGCTTCTTATTGTATGCAATCTTCCCACTTGTACTATTTTGGTGAAACATTAAATTATATTGTTGTCATGTTTGTTGATTTTGTCAAAGGTCGTTTGTTTACCAACTGTACAGGTATCTTGTGAGGAGGAAATTGAGGTCTCCCTTGGATGCCTAGTTGCATGCTTTTACCTTTGTTGTTGAAGGATTGTTTCTGGATGGTTCCGTGTTGGTGTGAATGCCTTTGGAGATTAATTTTGATTCAAGGAATCCTTTGTCATTTAATTTGTGTTGCAATGTAATTGGGAACTCGTATTTTGTTTATGAGTTGTGGGTAGTTGCTCTTCTTGGATTTTTGATTTATTTTGTATCAAAGTTGATTATGTAGTCTGGATGGGGTTGTTGATCTTATTTTGGTTTATTCACTCATTATATTTGAATTGAAAAAAAGTTCTTGTGGCCTTGCAATTTTTTGTTGTCAGTTCTTTGATGGGGAAACCCTAGTGTAAACTTTATGAGAGTCTTCCAGAGGCTTGTTTTATTTTTATTGTTGGTCAATGTCTCTCCTTTTATGTGCCCTTGATGTGGCAAGTGTTTTGGTATCAGGATTTTGAAAGGGTTGTACGAGAATTGTTGAGACTTTGATTATGTGTTTATAGCGGGATGGGTAATGCCTCGCATGCTTTTCTGTTGTGATCTAATGTTCTTGTTATGTTGTACAACCCTTGGTTCTTGGGTTTGATGTTGTTGGGTCTCTAGGGAGAGTGGCTCCTCATGGGGGCCGATGCCCCGTTTAAGGGGAAGGGCACAGGATAACCCACGAGTGAGTTAGTAATCAAGTGAAAACCTAATAATTAACTTAGGAGGGTTGGGTAGTAATATCATTGTAAGATTTAAAAATGGATGCCTCATCTTCATTAGTGCTTCCGCAGACTAATGGAAGGCTGAGAAGGCCGTGGTTGGCAAGGTCGTGACCTCATCTTCACGAGAGGTTTATGGCTCCACATGAGTCACCCTATGGACCGGCCCTCCAGTTGGGAGGAAGGGCACAGGATAGCCATAGATGGGACCGGCACCTCCAGTTGGGAGGAAGAGCAAAGGATAGCCCATGTAGGACTATGCGATGACACTCTCCCCTAGTTGCCCAGGTGTTTTACTTTATTGTGTTCCTCTGGAAGTATGTTATAGGAGTTGGTTTAGATTGTGGTTGAATGGACTTATATTGATTTATGGAGTATTGCCTTGATACATATTTGGTGTACTTTGTGGTCTTGTATGATCTCATTGATATTTGACTTATGACCTTGTACTCTTATGGTACTGTGATATGATGTTATTGTATTGTTTAATTGCAATTTGGAATTGTATTATGTTTAGTAATTCAGTTTGATTTGGAAGTGTTTCATGATCATCCTTTGGTTACTTGTTTACTGGTCATTGCTTTGATTTATGTGATGAGATTTATGACTTTAAGTTATTATGTTGACTCTTGGATGTTGTTGATTATGTCATTGTAATCCTTGAGTTTTATGATACTTCTGTATGACGTTGAGTCTTGTGGTTCCCTATTTGGTTGTTCTTGGTTGAGGTCTCTTTCTTGTCAGCTCCTTAGCACGGGGGGTGGGTCTTTAGACCCATGTGGTCGGGTGGAACGTGCTAAGCACCCCATTGGGTCCCCAGTCGAGGATCGAGAGGTGCGGATTGGTGCTGTTGCGGCGACCCCAAAGTTGTATTTGTCTTGGAGCCAGTTATGATACTTTGTATTCATCTGTTTATTTGTATCATGTTATCTTGTTGTATGGTTTCCGTTCATGATTGGAAACACTCTTGTATCATTGTACCTCTAGAACATTGTATTGTAATGTAACATTAAACCTTGTGTGGATATTGGCCATGGCAGTTGTTATTCAATGTTTTGAGTTAATCATGTATTTGTTGTATTTATGTACACAGATGGTTTCTTAACAATGATTTATCATGTATGTGTTACATTTGTTAATGTTTACTTTGTTATGGATTATATCTTTGGCTTTTATTCTTTACTGTCGTTGTGTGGATCTAAGTCACATAATGACTCCTTGTGTACCCCAAGGGATGTATGTGTTAGTGAATCTACTTAAATGAAAATTCATGTCATGACTTAATGTGTATTACATGTATGTTATGTTAACTTTTAAAAAAAAATTGTGCAGTAATTATTGTTTAATTGTCCTTTGGGGTTCGCACGATGGGGCGTTACACCTCTTGTTAGACCAATTATTTATTTTCTTGCTAACTAATTCTATGTGATATTATGGATTGCAATGATTGAGCAAGGGTGATCCTATGGGAGTTTGTTCCTGCAATATTTCTCAACCTTGTAATTAACTTCTCAAGTTCATTTCTATTATTTTCAATTTTCTTAATATGTTTTCTTGTGTTCCTAGAGGATCATGAGGAGTTCTAGGAGGTTTTTTTTGAGGTTGTTATTAAGGAGGGATTTCATGATGATGTGAATTGGGATTTTCAAGGTTTGGGGGTGAATAATTAATTCTTGAAAATTAAAAAAACTTTAATTAAAAATAAATTAAATCTACCTATTTAATATAAATTTGACCTTAAAAAGATTAAAAACTTACTCCTTTGACCTCCTTGAAATTTTGGCAGCATTTTGGTGTAGCTTTGGAAAAAAACTAGCTCTCCAAGAATGTGAGTGTATTTTGTGGCGTTTGCGGACCATGGGAAAAGGAAGAAATGTAGGGAAATGTAGACTAATATTTTTTTTCTTTTTATTGATTTACTAATCAATAACACGAGTGTATTATAACATGCTCACATTATGGCTTTGATGGGGCCAAAAAGTGGGGTGGCCAAGTTTTTGTCCCCAATCTTTTTGCACCTGCCCTTGGGGTTGGATTAATAGAAGCATGTTTTGGGAGACTATTATGAAAGTGGAGAAGAAAATAAATATTTCGGTAAGGGGGAACATGATTTGGTGATAAGGAAGTACAAAGAGATAATTAAGAAAACAAAAAGGAGAAAATGATAGTAAGGCATGGTTCATAGAAAAATAGGTCTATAGGCTAAAAAAATCTGAAAATTTGGTAGAATAAGAAGAGGTAAGGGTTTAAGGGTTGGATAGGATGAAGCTGGATAAAGTTATTGGAAAGAAACTCATGAAATATGTAATTCAAGGTCTTTCTAACTTCATCCAATTAGAGTTAGCTTGTGAACAAAGGGAGATAGTAAGTTTAGATGAGGAGGAAGAGAAAGGCAATTTTGGTTAGTTAGGTTAATTGTTTGATTAGGGTTGGGTTAAGGAGAAAATTATAAGTTATTGGTGTTCTTCTTGGTAGAACTATTGGTTTCTTGAGAAAAGGATGGGGCTAAAGAAATAAAGGCATTAGAGGTCAAAGAGGAGATACTATTAACATGATCTATCACCTATATATAATCATACAAGGTGGTATAAAGTATTATAAAATTTGGATACTTATGAAAGAGATTTTGATTGTGGCCATTTGGGAAAATATTCCAAATAAATACCCTCTCGATATTAGAGTTGAGAAGAAGCTAGGAGATCTATGAAATAATGCATTGATAATAGAAGATAAAATCCATCACCTTCTCATTTGTGCCTTGATTGCAATGTGTAACATTGATGAAATTGACCTGCAATCCTATTTTAACTTGAATGTATTCCATGAAAAGATAAGTGAGATAGAGGAAGGAATCGGGTATGTGCAAGATCATCATGGAAAAAATAGGCCCTTAAGTGGCAAAAAAATTAGAAAAATCAAAGTTAGGAAACTTGACGTAAAAATTTGAATAAGTTATCTATATTATTTCAAAAATATGTAAGAATAGAATCTCTAGCAAATTGAATGTAGTTTTTAAACTACTGGGTTTATTGAAATAAAGAAAAAATCTATTTGGTGAAAATTTGAAATTTCAATGCAACAATACTTAAAATTCAAGGAAAAAATAAGTAGTTGTCTATCTAACCACCCTAACCACAATAAAATGATAATATTTTTTTATAATATTTTAGATATAATTAGAGGACTCATTTCTGAATGTGATGCATATTTTTTTGTAATTTTTTTTCCAAGTAAATAATTAATTATGAATTTTTATTACAACTTTTAAAAATATAAAACTTGTATGTCTAACCACCTTAACTTGGTCAAAACTTCATGAAATTCAATTTTTTCTTTTATAATCCTATAGTATGTGAAACATGGAATGTGACGATGTTTCAGATTCAAAAAATGTAATACTGTTTGAAAGATATAGATATTTTTCAATCAGCCTATCAATCAAGACTTTAGTCGTAATTAAAATAGAAAATGAATAATAATTATTTATTAAAATCAAAGTATAGCATAATTTATATTGGTGGAAAGCTAAGAATCTCTTTTAAAAACCCTTTTCGTTTCATCAATTTTGAGTAAAAAAAATTCGCCAACCACATACCCTACATATACCCATCATATCGCCACTTTTTGGCCCATCATGATCCTGCACATACCCAATCCATAGAATATATGTAGAAAAAAGAGTAGAACCTTTTTAAGACTTTTTCCTTAATGAATAGAGAAAAAGCTTTGCTATGAATTCATCATCAAAGTAATAATCAATGTATATTTATCTATAAAAGATTGAACATGTATCTTAGGAACACTTATACAATTATACATGTATGTCGATGTTTAGTATGATGAACTATGGTTCTTGTGGGTGATTTATTACTGATAAATATATTATGTTGTGGAGCTTTAAGGTTTCATCCTCCAATGTATAAACTGATGGGAGAACAAATAGCTAACATTATATTATTGATATTTCTTGAACTAGGTGGTAAATGATAGGGTTAGGGGCATAGGTTGGGACATTGAGGCTAGGTGAATGCAAGAAGTTGGATCCATTTTTTGGCCAAAAAGTGGAAGTGTTTTTTCTTGAAAAATCAAAGTTTGTCATAGTTGGAGTAAAATTTTGAAGCACTTACACATAGAATCTTATGAAAGTCTAGTAATATGAAATATAGTATTTCAAGTCTAATTTTTAAATATGTAATTTATTCTAGTACCCCGATGATACAAGTTAATTTTTCATAGGCATGTACAAAAACCACTTTTTAAAAGTCACATTTTTTAGGTCCATAACATTCACATGTATGGCCAACATAATTTTACCTAAATAAAAATATTTTTCTAATTTCTTTTGGGGAAAGATGTGAATTATAGTGAAGTTTAATGAATATATTTTTTTATAATTGTTTTTCAAATATATTTTTTTTATTAATTTTGTATTGGTCCTAATTGTTGTTTTTGAAAATGCCTCATGTACAACCAACATAATTTGAGATAAAATAATCATTTTTAATTTTATTTTTCACTATGTAAATAATTGTGTGTAGATTGATGGCATATAATTTTTTTAAAGAAACTTAAAATAATAAAATTTATTAAAAAATACAAAAACTTGGCATTTCAGGTCGATTGATCAGTTTTCTCAAAGGTTAATTAATAAATATATAAAAAAGTAAAATTATAAAAAAAAATTACGTATTTTAAAACTAGACATAGTTATGTATAATGGGTTTTAATTTTGTGAAAATTTTCTAAAAGAAAGTTGTCAACCATATTGCTAAAGTTGGTTTTTCTCTTGTTGTTTTCATAACATTGTACTTGCAAGTCCAAAGCTAAGGGGCATGTTTTCAAGCCTAAGAAAAAAAAGTCATGGGTTTTAAATTTTAAAATTTATGAAATGTGTACCCATTTTAAAAAGGAGTGGAAACATTTGTCACATCCCCGTCAAAAGAACCCTGACATCATACATTGTGTGGTCAAATAAGTTAACACAAGTAAAAAATTTTAATCATGAGTAAAGGCACAATAAACTTAGGGATGACTATGCATTTAATCATGAGGAGAAGTGAAGTGGAGTCGAAGGGGAAGCCACATCTAGATTGGAAAAAACCCCTCAAAGAAATGTGGTCTCATGGAGTGCAGAGGTTGCAGAATAGGCACAAAATGGATTTGTTGAAAAGGCTTTAGAAAATTTTATTGGTAGGCATGAAGCCACATTCTAGAGCTATTGCTAGCATCCTCCCCACCTATGAGGAAACAGTATCCAACTTTGCATGAGCCTTGAAAAGGATAAAGTTGGTGTTTTGTCTAGTAGAAGAAAAACAGAAGATATGAACATCCATCGAAGCATAAGGAAGGAGAAAAGTTACATAGGCTTGGTTTAAAGAAGAAATATAGAGGAAGGGAATAGGGGAGAAGTGAAAGAGGGAAAATACTCACAATCCTCTGTTAATATGCCAATTAGAGCTTTGTTTTTGGAAGAAAAGGCCAAATGAAAGGCGTGAGGGAAAGAACAAAAAAACTTGGAAGCAAATGCAATTGGTCTAAAGAAGTCCACTAAACAGAGGTGGACATGAGAAGAAGGGAGAGTATGGCATGGATGAAAAGAGAAGGGGAAGGAGTTGAAAGGGTGTGGGAGTAGCTTTTTCTCAAGGCAAAAGTAATAGAGGTCAATAATAGTAGAATATAAAAGGGGAAAAGGCAGAGGTAAGACTCGAGTCTACAATTTATGTAAATGATTTCTTTGTCTAGGTGAAGATTAATTACAGATCATCAAATTGGTATGAAGTTCAATGTATACATGAGGGATTATGGTATTTATCTTAAACTCAGTCTTTATTTTGTTGATTTTGCAATATCTTGTAGTTATTAAGAGGAATCACATATCTTATCCTTCTAAATGAGAAAGTCCTATATTTTTTATGTTTTTCGTTTCATTGAAATACTTTATTAAACAATTTGTTTCTATGTAATGGATGAATAATATTTATATTATTCTACTAGTGGTGGTTGTGCACATATGAATATTGGGTGTAAAATTATGTCTTTTGTATAGTGAGCTTGAATAAATATGCTAATGATATCTTTAAATATTTGAAATAAGGTTACTTTTCTAGAAATATATGACATATAAATATACCCACACATACACACTTGATTAGTAACCAATACTTCAATGTTATCTATGTCTTATTTAAGGAACATTAAGATTATATATGTCAGATCATTATTGTGGGTTGGGAATTTGGATTTACTTTCCCTAAAAAGGGGATTCTCATACTAGTTGTGATAAAATCTAGGCTAAGACTCTTAAACATTATTAGAGAAATTTCCATTTATACCTATAATTGTAGGTTGAGTCAATGTTGTGATAATAGTAAGACAACTATCTTAAAATAGGTTACACATTGACTATTTTGTGAAGGTCTATCTATATAAATAAAATTCTCCATGGAAATGTTTTAACTTTGTATATAGGGGTTGACCTACAATGAATCTACCCTAAGATGGAATATGCTACACTATTTGTATTATATACTTTATCACGAATTATATGTTGATTAGATACCATTGCTTTGTAGGGCTATAAAATATGCTTTATGGTTTCCTTTAATGGTATCATTATATTATATTCATGATAGAAATGGTCATCATATGCTACTCTAAAGGTTAATATTAACCATGTAGATATAAGTTAATCTTATGAACCTAGTACTAGAATATATGTGTGAGTCAATATATTGCTTGTTTACATATATTTAAATAAACTTCTTGTAGTAACGGGAAAAAGTAGTATTTTCCCTTGCTTGCTTGATAATTGACATTAAAGCTAAACTAAGGGTGTCTTAGAATAGTTTTGTAATGTGTTGTACACATTCACACTATTCTAGGATCTTTATTTGACTAAAACATTCCTTAATTGATCCTTTGTAAAGGTGTTGTAAAGTGTTGTAACACACTTTCACGTTTATTTAGGTGGTCTTAATCAATTGTGGTTAATTGGATTTATTAACCCCCTTTTTAGGCCTTAATTTTGACACCTCCCGAAGATCTATCCTGGTAATCATAATTTAAATAGCGAATTATTTCATTGGAAAAAATTTGGTCATGGTAAGCTGAACTAGGACCCATTCGCCCTTAATGGCGAATGGGTCCTCCCTTAATCTGACCCCCCTTTCTCAATTGATCTAGAATGGGTTTTTGGCCTTATTTCAGTCTCTCGAAGCTTGGTCCTAGAAACTTAGCCAGGACCCATTTGTCTTTGGTGGCAAATGGGTCCTCCCTTAATGAGACCCCTATTTTTGAATTTCATTCTAGCAAGAATTTAATTATCTTTTTATAGACACAAAAAATGTCTTGAATGATATCATACACTTGAATTAGGTATACTAACATCATTTCCTCTTGTAATCCATCCTCTTTTCGCTAAATTAATTGAATTATCCTATCTAATTAATTAATTACATCATTTTCATCTATTAACCTAATTAATTCAAATCAGGTTAATTCACCCCCTTTCGCGCTAACACTTCATCTAATTAAATTACATAAGTCAAAGTATTTAATTTAATTCCCTAAGTCATCTCATTTAATTAAATAACCCTAAGTTATTTAATTAAATATCATTTCATCTCCCCCCCCTCTTTTTTATTAAATCATTTAATTTAAAGAATATCCTTTTAATTCTTTTAATCCCCTAATTGTGTAATTAAACCATGTTTAATTAACAATTAAATTAATTTTCCTCCAAAAGGGGAATATTTCTTATCTCCTTTTTGCACAATTAAAACTCTCTTTTAATTTGAAAAATATCTTTATCCTCACCCATAAGAATATTCTCTCTCCTCCAATCATCTCACTTGGCTTCTTCAACAAGCTAAAGCTTTAACCTCTTGAGCAAGTCATTTGGTGACATGTGTATGCAGGTCAAAAGTGTGTTTGTTTGGAACAAATATGAGCCCTTGATTAATTCTCATCTTGCATTCTCATCTGTTGATGAGAACCCATGATCCATGCCTCTTATTTCCCCCATCCTTGACTGTTGATTGACCTTTTTGATCTCAACTCTTCATTTCTCATTTGCTCTCCTATAAATAGGACACTATTTGGAGACAAATGGATCCATCTTTCAATTGCAAACTTATGTTGTTGAATTCACTTGCACTCACACTTTCAATTTACTCACTTTTAGTTTATTTTACTTCATTTTAGTTGCATAATAGCTTAAAGCATCCATTAGTGGTTTCCATGCATCCATCTTAGTTTGTTTATAAATTAGGGTTTCTATCTTTTAGCTTAGAATGAGATTAGATTAGCTTAGCAATTGCATAGCTAGATCAATTTTAGCACAAAATCATGTTAACTTAGCTTGCATCATGTTTAATTTAGCATAAATTAGGTTTTCATCCATTTATCATAATGGTTTCATCAATTCTCTTTTGTAGAATCGATTGAAACAGGCTCACTAATCACAGGATTGGGAAAGGGTCGTTGTTCCACATCAACATGACACCAATTACAAAACAGGATAAGTTTTAAATGGGTTACATTCCATAACACTTTGTATAATGACCTACATCTTTCAATTTGGATTAAAACTAAACCCCTTGTGAAGTTTATCATTATACCCCCTAAACTAGAAGCCCTTACTATGAACCCTTGTTTAGAATCCAAAATCCTTAATATTTGTTGGTGTAAGAATGGTCATTTTGAAGCCGCCCCACATTTGTACTATTCAATTATAGAAACATAAAAATCCTTTTGATCTCCAAATTTTAAGGATTTTGAGATTTGGTGGTCTCAAGAAGTGTGTGTCAAGGAGGGGAGCCAATGTCACCAAATCTCTAATTTTTCTCATGGTTTAGTTTTTGGAGAAATCCAAGTGGGGACTCAACAAGTATAGCCATTTTGAACCTAGGGTTGTAAATGATTGTGAATTAGTTTAATACTTTACTTGGTTCCAAAACGATACAAAAACATTCACTATCTTCCTCAAAATTTCAAACACTTTGGCCTAAATATGAATACTTCTTGAAAATGGCCTTAATATTACTTGTCCCAAGGATTTCTATCCTTAGAGATTTCTAAATATCTTGAATTATTTCAAAATCCATATTTTCCAAAGACAACATAGGCAATTATGGCTTCAACCTCGTGATTCTCAAAAAATGGATATTGTGAAAGTTATGGTGTTTTGGACATAAACATTTAGTTTGAAAACTTAATCAAGACAAGTGATTGTGGTAAAATAAAATCATTAAGCAAGATAAATTGACAAATGAACCCCACATGACTATTTAGAGACTGATTGCTCCCATTGAACAATTTGATCTTTTAGGTGCTATAATTCAAGCAAACTTTGAAAACATTAATGGAGAACAAACTGATCTCATTAGCAATTTGAGAAGCTTCACTTTTGAAACCAAAGAAACAAATACCTAACTATGGAGAAACACAACAACCATTTTAGAAGAAGAAGAGGAACAAGCTGATATTGAGGCTGGAAGGCCCACATTACCACCACTCGCATGGCAATAAATGTATTCCTTTCTTCCATAAACTTAAACTATTTCTAAATGATCTCACGTAAAATCAGGATCCCTAAAGTAAGGTCTACAGGTCATCATTTCAGACTTAGACATCTTAGTCCAAAAGCTCTCAAGAAATACCTTTGGGAACTTCATGAAACCAAAACTAGGTTGGTATACAACTTTTACAAATGTGTTTCAAGACACAATCCAAACTTGTATTCCTTCTATTACTATCAAAATCCTGATCTTTTCCAACATTTCTGATTTCTCACATAATCACGACCTTGAAATCCCGTAAATGATCCATCACAAAATCAAAATACATAGGGGAAGATCTACAAATCACCATTACAGACATATGTATTGTAATTCCAAATTTAGTTGGAAGTGGGCCTTAATACTTTATCACAATTGCAACCTCTTATTGAAAAACCATTATGCACAAGCTAGGAGGAACCAAACAAATTTACACATCCCCATCTATCCTCTCATCTAAGTCAACATTAGTCTTTAGGATTTGAAAACTTCAAAGGTATAGCATCATTCCCAATACCTTGGTCTTGTCAAAAAAAAAGTTCACTTTAAGTCAACATTGGGTCAAACATCTCATTCACCCCTTCATCAAAATTTCATCCTCCACTTCACCTATCCTTGCAAAAAATTTAATATACCAATTCTTTGTGACTTGAACATCTATCAAACCAACCCCATAACTTTTCTATTTTGTAGGTGAAATGTATCTGTTTCTGTGCATTTAGTAGAGTTAGTTATCATGTTTGAACTAGTTTATCTTGAAGGTCACGAGGCTACCCTAAAGATTTACAAGTTCAACATCCTTTATCCCAACATCAAAACATCAAACTCAAGCCAAAAGTGTTATCCCAAAGTGGTTGCAAAGATCACTTCCCATATCACTTACCTTTTCATCCCCCATTATCATCATTGCTCCAAAAATACTTAGAGCATCCCTTTTACCTATATTTGAGTCAACTAGAGAGTTCAAACATCACAAATCACAATACAACTCTCCCAAAGCTGACACAAAATTTATGGTAAAGACTAGATCACAACACGAGAATCATGGAGAAAACAAAAGTTACATTTAACTCAAGTGATCTAAATCCTTTAGAATTTGATCTAAGTCAAGTCAGACCATCGCAACAACCTTCATCCCCATCAGGTTCATATGAGATAGAAGATATCACAAACAACCCATTTGAACTCACTAGGGTAGAACTCATGGAACATCAAGCCTTTGAAAATGTAGCTCCTATCTCCCCATCATTTGTTACATAGACTTTGACACAGGGCTCCATAACTCCATCATTAGGGCTACATCAAACCTACATTCCCAATATTGTAACAAGCCTTGCTCAAGACTTTGGTCATGCTCTTTCATTTGAAAACAACACACTTGTGGGAACACTTGAAACCAATCCCCCATCTCATACAACCACTTGGACACCTACCTTCAGTGTTCCTCCCATCTCCGAAGATCCTAAACAACCATACACACCTCTCAAAATTCATTACTCCACCATGACTTCCACATATTAGGGACATCCTTCTTCATCCACACCCATGAGTACCACAAGTGTGCCTACCATCATGCAAAGTAGTGCAGATCAAGTATCTTAAAACAACGTGCAAGGGTATATATATACCATACCATAGAGTCAACCCTTAAAGAAAATAGGGACATCCTTACCCAATCCTCCAGTGGGTTTATTCATACCATTGGTTTCACAAAAAACACCCATCGCATCCATTCTCAACTCATCCCAAAGCAATCCCTTGGTAACAAATCCTGCCAACACAGGTAATACATTATCTACATCCCTAACACAAGGGAACCCTCTAGAAATGGGACAAGGAAACCTTTTTAATCAATGGACTCAAGGTCCTAGTGTTTCATTTCCATAACAAATTCTAATGGAACCATCCTCATATTTTTTGACAGTCCCCTTTACTATGCCAAATCAAACAGGATCTCAAACCTACATTCCTCCCCCTCAATCCACTATCTTACAAGGAATATTGAACCAAGGGAATCTCCCACCTCTCATCATCAATCCATTATCCACTCAAAACATCAACACCCAAAATCATCCATCGATGTTCCAACAACCACCTAATCTTGCATTGCAAGAACATGCCCTAGCTTTATAGCAAGCACAACAAGCTTACTAGCAAGCTATCCAACAATATCAACAACAAAAACAACAACAATAACAATAACAAGTAGCAACACAACAAGCAACCATAGAACAACAACAACATCAAGCTCAAAAAGTAGACTTAGCACAGCAACAACATCAAGCTCAACAAACAACCTTAGCACAACAACAACAACAACAACAATCCCAACAAGCAACCTTAGTAGCATAACAACAATAGAAATCTCAACAACAAGCCTTACTAGCTCAACAGTATGCCCAACAACAACGACAAGGTTCCTATTATAATCCTCAATCGAACATCGTCAATCTAAATGCATTAGGGACATATACATCAATACCCCAATCACCTTCACTAAATCTAACACCACCATACACCCCATACAAGTCATCCATCATCCCACCATATGTTCCTCCACCTTTAACCTGCAAGACAATCTAGCATCACAATTTGAAGTGCTCTCACAAGAAATACAAGACCTTCACATGGGAAAGGAAAATAAGCTCCATACACAAAATTTGTGTCCATATCCATTTGACCAAACATTGCAAGGGTACCATTCCATCCTGGTTTTGAAATCCCCAAATTTGATAAATATAAAGGGAGAGGAAGTCCCATGGACCATATCAAAGAATTTAACGTCATGTGCATGGAGGTGGCCTACAATGATTCATATTTAATGTGCCTCTTCCCTCGAAGTTTAATAGGTCCTACTATGGATTGGTTTTCTCATTTTCCTCTTGATATCAAAAATTTTCAAGAAATAATTGATAAATTCATCAATCACTTCGCCTTCAATCTAGACATGGACATCAGTCTAGAGGAATTGTATACTCTTAGGAAAAACAAAGGAGAAACTTTCACTAATTTCTTACAATGGTGGAGACAAAGAGCTAGTAAAAGCAAGTGGCCTATTCCCAATTAACAACAAGTGGGAATCATCATAGAAAATCTATATCCAGATCTATCATTCCACTTGAAAATTCAGTGCATCACATCTTATGATGAGCTTTCCCCTAGAGCCCTTAACATTGAGAGAGCTCTAATCTCACAGGGAAATACTCAAGCTTATAAAGACAACTGCCCATCAACAAGTTCAAATGACAAGCCTCATGTTTGGGCTAAGAACAAGAATGTAATAAATGATGGTGTGGTAGATGCTAAGGTAATCCTAAGTGCTCCTAGACCGAACAACAATCAAGTTGTTAACATCCAACCAAATGTGCAACAAATGACACCTTCTCAAAATAATCAGATCAATAACACTGAAATGTAAAGGCGAACCCCTAACAAGAGCAACTACCCTAAATGAAAGTACACACAACTATCTAAACCCATTGAGACTATCATGAAAAGTTGGTAGAGTCAAATCTAATAACACTTCCCAACTTTGAAAATTACCAAGAACCATAAGAGAAACCATCTTGGTACAACGAGAAGGACCTTGTGATTTCATAAGATCAAAAGACACAAAACAACAAACTGCATGAGGCTCAAAAACATTATCCAAGGCCTCATAGAGAATGATATCGTATCTATTGAGGTGCCAACTAGGAATCAAGACCTTAAGATATACAAGAACCCTATGCTAGATCATAACAAAGAAAATAACATTGGGAAAGCTAAGTATTACATGACTATGCAACATACCTATTCCAACGTAGTTGCTTCCTATGATAGTGTCATTACTGTCATCACCATCAAAGGGCATAGTGTTGAGTGTGGAGTCACCACACGATGTGGTAAAGTTACCATCCAAGGAGTCCCATTTCAATCTAGGACACAACCTACTTTTCCAACAACAAGTACAATCTTGTAGAACTTAAAAAGACCACCACATAGATATCAATCCTAGAAATGTTGAGGCTATCACCCGCACATAGAGAAATCTTAGAGAAAGCTTTATCAGAGTCATCCATTCCCAAGGATATCGACATCGATCAATTTTAAGCTATGGTAGGCCATATCGCTAGTCATCTTCTCACCTTCTCTAAGCAAGACCTATCATCACAACCATCTCATAATCATGCCTTACACCTTGAGGTTGTCATTCATAAGAACAAGGTCAAAAGAATCCTAGTAGATGGAGGTGTTGCATTGAAATTTTTCTCTCTTTAGGTAAATAAAAAATTGGGCTATTCAAAGGATACTATTGAGAGGACAAAGAGTACCACCATCAAGGCATATGACGATCAAGAATGAGTATCACTAGGAATCATTGCACTTCCCATCCAAGTAGGCCCTCCCATTGTAGAAACTACATGCCAAGTGTTGATCTTGATCTTCCCTATAACATCCTGCTTGGTCGACCATGGATCCATGCTTTAAAAGTTGTAGCCTCGACTTATCATCAATGTGTGAAGTTTCCTTTTGAGGGCAAAGAAATCACCATCCATGGAGACCTTGAGCCTTTTTACTACTGCAAAATTCTTGAAGCCAAGTTCTATAAAATCCCCAAAATGCCCAAGAATGATGAGGGACCTACACCTTCTGCCTCATTTGTTGACCCATCATCCCTTGCATCCACCTCATAAGCAAAAACATCTATTGTGCAAAGTATACCCAATGTCAAAGCCATAATCGAAGATCATGATTGTGGGAACTACAAGCTATTGAAAGACACCTTTGTCTTAGGAGAGTTACCTATTTCTCCTTAGTCTCATGGGAAACCCGCATTTAGCACCAAAGAACCTGAAACAATCAAGATGGTAGCTACTACCTTCACCAAGTGGGGTGATTTGAACCAAGAAGATATCAATGAAGAAGATATCTCTAAACTCCTCTATCAAGATGAATGACATGTCCTTGTTCTTTCCATGGAAGATGATAACAAAGGCTTGCAACTCATGTAAAATTGGGGATATAAGAAGAAAGAGAAGCTAGGATAGAATGACAATGGTTTAATAGAACCCATTGTTCATGAGAAATGACTAAAGAATCTTGGTCTAGGTTGTACCACTAGCAAGGTCACCCTTATTGGCAAAGGAACTTTGGCTAAATGAGTCGAGGCTTCCTCGAGGATTCCTCTTGGTTAACTACATTGCATGATACGACTTTAGATGACTTCCCCCTAGATGTTACATACCTATTTGAGAAAAAAACCCTCTTCGTGATATTCATTACATCCTTTGCTCCAAATAATCAACTAACTGAAATATGCCTAGTCTACCCACAACTCATTGACATGGACCAACAAGGACCACTGATTCTAAATTTATTCAAAAATGATGAAGCGGTCTTAGAATTCATGGCACTCTATGATAAATTACCATGGGAAGATCACAAAGAAGGTTTTTACATAGAGCTAGATACAGAGGCATACTATGGGGAGATAATTGAATACTGCAGTCGCAAAATTGATGAAATGCAACTAACATGCAGATCTTTACGTGAAAACCACACTATGGCACTTTCTAATCCTAAAAAAGTAAAAAAATGGATGCATCCAATGGTGAAAACCTCTCTGAGGCACCCAAGGATGAGGGATTCAATCTCCCCCTTAGTGCAATGCATGTAGAAAAGTCAACAGTACTAGCAGAAAAGGCCACTCTAGTCAATGTGGGAACAAAAGAGGCACCTAAGATCACTTTCTATGTTGAATCCTTGTTGAACGAAGAGAAAAGAGCGAAGAGATAAATTTTCATGGTTATACATAGATATGCTAGGACTCGACCTAGAAGTGGTTGTGCATAGCAATCTATCCTAAAGCTAAGCCAATCAAGCAAAAGTTAAGGAAGATGCACCCTCAGATAACACTCTTGGTTAAACTTGAGTTACATAAGCTTCTTGATGTTGGATTTATCTGAAAGATAGATTATCTTGAGTAGGTTTCAAAGCTGGTACAAGTCTCAAAACCCACTGGGGGCATCAAACTATGTACTAATTTCAGACTTGAACAAGGCATGCCCGAAGGATGATTTCCCTCTTCCCAATATCAACCTCATCATAGAATTAATAGCTAGGCATGAAATGTTGTCACTCATGGATGGTTTTTCAGGCTATAATAAAATCATAATCGCCAAGGAAGATCAACATAAAACTATGTTCACTTGTCCATGGGGAACCTATCGTTGGAATGTGATGCCCTTTGGGTTAAAGAATGTAGGAGCAACCTATCAAAGAGAAATGGCCCTCATCTTCACAACATGATCCACAAAACAATCGAAGATTATGTGGATGATATTTTAGCAAAATCAAAGAAAATAAGTGAGCACATACAAGTCTTAGGACCTATCTTTGATAGGCTGGAAGAATAAAAAGTAAGGCTAAATCCAAAAAAGTGTGTCTTTGGGGTCACATTAGAGAAACTTATTGGCTTCATTATCTCACAAAGAGGGATAGAAATTGATCCAACAAAGGTAAAATCCATCCTCGACAGGGAACCACCACAAACACTAAAGTAGATGAGAGGATTGCAAGGAAGATTGCAGTCCATCAGGAGGTTCATAGCACAACTATCAGATAAAATCCACCCTTTGTTGCATCTTCTCCACAAAGGGATAACCTACTTGTGGGATGAGAAGTGTGATAAATCTTTTCAACCAATCAAAGACTATCTACTAACACATCTAGTACTCATGACACCAATACCGAACAAGCCATTAATCCTATATATCTCAACAACACCAGCAGCACTAGGAGCTCTTTTGGCACAACATGATGAAAATGGAAAGGAAAGGGCCATCTACTACATCAACAAAAATTTGGTGGGCTATGAAATAAACTATTCACCTATTGAGAAAGAAAGCCTAGCAATAGTTTTTTCTTCACAAAAGTTCAAGCACTACATGTCACATCAAGTCAAACTTATTACAAAAATTAACACATTGGAATACCTGTTATCCAAAGCAACTCTCATAGGGTGAATGGCCAAATGGGTGATGATGTTAACAGAGTTTGACATATAGTATGTAGAGTGCAAGGAAATCAAAGCACAAGTGATCAAAGACCAACTAGTAGAAGCACCTATCTATGCTAAAAACCCTTTGATATCTAAATTATTTGATGAATCAATGTTTCTTATCAATCTCACAGCTCAATAGAAGATGTACTTTGATGGATCATTCACCTAGCATGGATCAGGAGCAGGAATTATTTTCATCACCCCTCAAGGTGATTGCATTCCAAAGTCATACGGTCGGCTATCATTTCCTTGTTCTAACAACATTGCTGAGTACAAAGCCCTAATCACATGCCTAAGGATAGAGGTTTAGTGGCAGATACAAGAGATGAAATTTTATGGAGACTCACATCTGGTTATCAACCAAGTCAATGATGAATATCAAACTAAGGATGACAAGCTCACTCCTTATAGAAAGATGGTGGAAAATTTCAAAGACCCTTTTATAGGCATAACTTTTGAGCAGATTCCTCGCATGAACGAAAGACCAGCATACACCATGACAACAATTGGATCACTACTAGACATGCCGAACAACATCCCCCAATGTGAATTATTGGTAGAACAACTTCTCATACCAACTTTAAAAATCACTAAATCAGAATTTGCATGTGTCATTGTTGGTCCTAGATCCCCATACTAGCATGAAATCTTTACCTACCTAAGCAGAGGAACCCTCCCATCTGATATCACCTTGAAGCTTAACAATACCTTTGTTAAAAAGGCATCCTGATTCGTGATCCTAGGTGATACCCTTTACCGTCGAAGCATCAAAGGGGCATTGCTATGATGTCTTAACCAAGAGGAAGCCTTGAATACTTTAACAAAGGTACACGATGGCATATGTGGGTCCCACTCTACAGTATGATGTTAGCTAAGAAACTATTAAGGATGGGGTACTATTGGCCAACCATGGAAAGAGAAGCTCATCAGTATGTGCAGAAGTGTGTCCAATGTCAATAGCATGGAGATTTGATTCATGCTCCGGATCAAGAGTTACAACCCATGATCACACCTTGATCTTTTTTGTAGTGAGGGCTTGACCTCATAGGAAAAATCACCCCAACCTCATCCAACAACCATAAGTTTATCATAACCACCACTAAGTACTTTACTAATTGGATTGAACCCATTCCTATGACATATATAATGGGGAAGCAAATTTCCAAATTTATCCTGACTATCTAATCTACCGTTATGGTGTTCCAGAAACCCTCATCTCAAATAATAAAACACCCTTTAAGAATTAGAATGTGAAAGAGTTGTGTCAAAGATTCAACATCCAACATCGATTCTCTACCCCATATTATCCCCAGGCAATGACAAAGCTGAGTCTAAAGACAAAACTGTCCTAAAAATCCTAAAGAAAACAATCAATGAAGTTGGTCGTGACTGGAATCTTCAACTAAATCCCACTCTATGGGCCTATCGAACCAATATATGCACACCTACATGTGCAACTCCTTTCTTCTTAGTCTATAGATTAGAAGCCATCTTGCCTATTGAGGTTGATCTCCCATCATTATGAGTGTCACTACAAAATCTAATCATAGATGAAGAATATAAAGTATCTTTGTTGAATGAGCTAGAATTCTTAGATGAGCATTGTCTTGACGCACTCAATCACTTGCAAGTATATCAAAACTGACTGAAACAGAGCTATAAAAAGAGGATCAAATGTCGATCTTTCCAAGTAGGGGATATTGTCCTAAAGAAAAATTAGAAGAACCTTCTAGATCAAGACAGTAAATGAAATATTGAGCCTAACTGGCTGGGTCCTTTCATCATCACAACAAGCTATAGATCAGGAGCATATCAATTATCAACACCTAAAGGTGAACCCTTGTAGGAACCAACCAACAACTTGCATCTTAAAAAGTTTTATGCCTAGTCTTGAAGGGTGTAAATTTGAAAAAATAAAATAATCAAAAAATGATCAAAATCCAAAAAAATGAGAAAAAGGATTGCAAAAAGTAAAGAAAATAATCATCCTCTAGTGAAAACACTTCAGTGGTGCTTTGGGCAAGTACCTTGGTGAAAACCTGGCAAACAAGTGCCTTGCATAAATAAAGCACCTCCATCTATTCTTTGGCTCTTTTTCCCTATCATTCTTTGCATCATTTCTCCCATCCATCCATCACCTATCCACACCTTTATCATAGCTTGATATTGTGAAGTACCACAATCCCTTTAGTACTACTTGGCATATTCTAAAGGTCAGTTTGTCCTGCCTATATGGAAGTAGTCTAACCTATCACACTGGGGGGACTACATTATGGATCATAATCAGGTTCTTGTATATCTTGCGGTTATCAAAAATTCAAAAACATTCATAAAATCTCATTGAAAATACCAAAAAAAATCGTAAAACATTCATAAAAAAAAAAATTTAAAATGGTAAAATCCTATACAGCTAAAATCCTAAACATCCAGAAAATTCTAATGCCAGAAAATATAAAACATCCAAAACATATCAAAATCCCTAAAAAGTTCGAACATAAAAAATCTAAAAAAGAGTCCCCTAGTTGAACTACATTGTCTCTAAGCTTGAATGTAGGCAAGGCCATCATTGATGTGCCCCTGAGACACCCTAGGTCAATCATTTAGAAGTCCTTCATAATAAGCTGACATCTCTCAAATGTTCATATCTTGTCTTGTTAATAAGTCGAGTCAGTCGAACTATGTGGTATCTGTGTGTATAACGTAGGCAAGTCTTATCTTTGATTAGCCCTGAGACCCCTAAGATAGGTCTTTGGGTTAGGTTCTTGGTCAAAATTTGACAAATCCCAAAACATCCAGATAACTTCGAAAATCCCAAAAACATTCAAATATCAAAAACCCCAAAAACATCCAAATATCGAAAAACACAAAAAAATCAAATGTTGAGAAAACAAAAAAATTAGAAAACATTCAAAAGACCTAAATAGCCTCAAATATCTTAGAGAAAACCCTAAACAACCTCAAATAACCAAAAACAAAAACATTCACATAAACTTTCAAAAAGACCAAAAACAACCTCAAAACATTCAAAAATACCAAAAACATTAAAATATTCCAAAAAAAATCCGAAACCACCCATCCCATCTCACTTTCACTTGAAATAAACCTCCACCCGTATTAATCAACCATCACCTTCAACCTTTGGCAAAAAAAATAGAAAACAAGTATAGCAAGTTGTAGAGTGAGAACCTAAGTGTCAAAATCTAAAGTCCAGATCATAGGTAAATGCGTTAGTGAAGTGTATATCAAACAACCATCTAATCAACATCAAACAACCATCTAATCAACATGTCCTAGGATCATCATCCTAACACCAAACAACCATCTAATCAACATGTCCTAGGATGTAACCTTCCTGCAATGGACATTAGTATCAGACATCCCCTTAGTTAAACTTAAACTGGGCAAGAGATATAGATAACATTAACTATTTGTCTTTGATCTTTTATTATGATTTATCTTAATGACCCATTCTAAGGACCTCTTGATGTTGTCTATCAAAATGATTTAGAGAGAAAGGAATGGGGAATCAATCATGATCTTTCATTTGTTGTGCTTGTGGGTACTCTTGTAAAATAATCTTGGTGCATACTTGCTTAGTTGTGTGTAGGGAATTTGTTTGGAGTACATTGTTGACTATTGTGTATGATTTGGTCCAATATATTATAAGCTTCTAACTTACATTCCAACGAGGTTTCCATATGTCAAGGTGTGAACAGGAACTATCCTATTTGCTTGTCGAGTCAAAGTCCATTACACTAGATACAATGATGTCCTGGTTATCAATACCTTGATGCATCGTGTCTATGTTTTATATCAAACAATAAGTAATGACAAAAAATCCCAATCCTGAAATGTGAGCAACTCATCATCTTTCATTCATCCTCATCATGCATGTCTCGTCACCATCTCTAATAAAGTCTTGGTGGATCATAGACTTTTTGGATCTTTTGAAGCAATCATCAAAATCAGTGGTCATTCATTCTTGTTTCTTCTATCTTCTCTCTGCACTAACTTGGTATCATGATAGTCAACAAAAACATCATTAATGCATCCATCTTGCATCCAAAAATCATTAGCATACATGCATTTCATAATCATAGAATAATCATAAAACATCCATCATGCACCATCATAGCATATCACACCATACATCATACATCCCGCATTATCATCTAAGTTGTGACGAATAATACAGATATTTTGTTCTAAGCATCTTAAATCATTGCATAAGCATACATCACATATCATATCATGAAGCATAACATCTGCATTAACCATCCATACATCCATATGCATACATAATTATCACATTATAAAACTGCATAGAAAATACACAAAAAAGAAATGCATCCATAACATTTGAATCTCATATCATATCACATAACATATCATGAAAAAATATTGAAAAATAATATAACATTGCATCCATCTCATTCCATCTCATGTATAATCGTAGATTGTATAGGCATCAAAAGTAAAGTGCATCCATACATAATCAAATATAAGCATCTCATATCATATGCATCATAAGCATGAAATCAGATGAACACATCATATAGAATCCGTATCTGTATCATATATATATCAAAAAATGAATGTCATGGTACAAAATTTGGATCAGTATATGTATATCAATCATGAATACAATATCCACGAGGCTATAAAAAAGGAGCCCATGAATGTATATCTGTGTGAAAGAATGGGGAAACAAAGTCAAAAAGTGTCTATACAAAATCAAGCTAGCCCTAATGGCTGCTACCCTTTTTGGTCGATCCTCAGCCCTGGGTCGTGCATCACTATGTTATGAATAATCAGGTTGTCTTAGTGGAGTTGGCACATCATGGTGGTAATGCATCCTATAATAAGTTGCCTTTGTCACAGCCTCTCTGTATAATCTAGCAGATATAGTTCTGCCCTAAGTAGTTGCTGTGAGGGCCTCTAACTACTTCCACCATTTGATCTCCTAGTCTCTCTTGGCAGTGATAGCCTGAACCTGCTATCTCATGTGTTCCCTCTTTGTTGTGATGGCCACCACCTATTGCCTAGCCTGATCTCACTCAATAGTAATAGCCAAAATTTGTTGGCGGGCCTGATCCCACTCCCCTGTCAAAACCTGCACCTTTTGTTGTAGCTGTTGGATCTATAAATCTCCTGGATCCGATGGTGGTGGTGGTGGTTGAACACCAAGTTGTTGTTGAACACCAGGCTACTACTGTACGTGCTATTATTGTGCAAGAGGTTGTTGTCCAACTGGTGGGGCCTCTAGAATTTGTCCATCTCTGTTGTCTTGACCACCCTGTGCTCATCCTTTTTCGGCTCCCCTACCTCTAGGCCTCCCTCGTGGAGGAGCACCCAAGGGATCTATCAAATGCTAAGGAGTTGTGAACCAAGCATCGTAAGCAGGCATAGTCTATGCTACCACTTAACCCTACTCATAGACTCATGGCTAAGCCACTAACTATCTAAATCCATTTACCACCTCTGGAGCTAGAATAGTAGGTACCCATGTGGGAACCTCATGAGAAGACCTCACAAAAATAGTCCTATAAGTATCATCTAGTCTGTCTTGTTGCTCTCCAAACTTTCATCCCACTTTTTTTGGAAAGTATTGCTCGATGATGGTATGCTCGTGACCCTGCATGTATTAGTTCTATCTCATGAAGAATAAATGTTGAGCATCGTCATACCATGGTGGAATTTGTAGCCATGAATGCCACCTAGAAACTGTCATGTCGTCTAACACCCACCGCCAGTAGGGGATCCCAATCTATCCACTATGCCACAAAGTGATCACACCTCTATACCGCCAGATCACTAGATCATCTGGCTCAATGTCTGCCATCTGTACTATCAGTTGGAGCATAGTGATATGCTTCCATGCCCAAATATGAAGTAGAGTCACCCCTGCACCAATGGCTCACCCTTCACAATAAACAAAGTCGTGCATGTCATGATATAGTGAGGCCAACATCACTGGTCCCTATGCAAACAAAGTCCTCATGTAAAGCATCTAGTGCCATGTCAAGCCCCATCCTAGGTTGAACCCTCTTTTGTGTCTGTTCGGAGTAACCAAACTTGAAATGATGGCTTCAATGATCAATCAAAACATAGGAACGTGACCTCTATACATCTCGAGGTCGATGTATGATGTGACTAAGGCAATGTTCTCTAACTCCATCACCTTGTGACAAGAATCATATCCAGCATCAACATTGAAGATCGCCCGCTCATCATGTATTAGAAAACACAGAATATGCCATACATCCTCTAAGGTAATTGTCACCTCACCTATCAGGAGGTGAAATGACGAGGTCTCACTATGCCATCTCTCGCACAATGCAGTCATCATCACTAGATGAGTCGGGATGACGGGTGCATATGCAACATACCAAAGGTCAATCTCTCCCACGTGCTCCTGGCTTAACTCAGACAAATCACCCAGTCTCTCCAACACTATGGGCTTGTGCTCACATGACATCAATGTTGCAATGATCCCCTCCACTCACAAAGCACATGATGTAAAAAAAATCAAAGAAATTTGACTCAATTTGGAATTTTTAGCTCAAAAATCACAATAGCGTCACTATATTTAAATTTCAAATTGCGATGCCCGAAGGCATTTCAAATTGCAAATCACAAAGTGTGTCACCATATACATGTGTGTCTTGATTTAAACTTTGTAAACCCTAATCCCAATTTTCAAATCAGTAGGTGTGTCACAATTTAAAATTAGAAACCCTAATTTTAAATCTCAAAGTGCGTCGCTATATAGACATCGCTATAAATCATTTTAGCATCGCCAATTTTCAAATGGGCTTCACTATATAGTGACGCCACCAAAGTTTAAACTTTAAAGTGCAATAAATGCATCAAAAAGTTAAATTTCAAATTGATTTTGGAGTTACATACCAGTGGTCCTGATCTTGGAATCCGTTGATACTCTCGAACTCAATCAGAAATTTGCTTAGGGAGCTCTCGTCACCCCATTTTTTTGGAAGGTCAAAGCTCAAAATAGAAAAAATCTCCAAGGTGTGAATGCACAAATGAATTGAAAGTGACCCTTTTTGGCTTATTTAAGCTACAAAATAGGGTTTTTTGCTCTAATTTCACCTTGAAGCTAGGGTTTATCATTATTTTCACCAATTTTTCCAATATGAACCTTATTCTACATCGTTTTTAGCATTTTTGGCATAATTCTTACATCTCAGAGCCTTTTTGGACCCTTGGGGCAGCTATTCACATTTATCGAGAAATCAACCCAAAATTCAAAAAATTTGCTTGATTTCTTGAGGGGGCAGGGAATCAACTTTATCCTTCCACTGGGGCATCTAAGAAATCAAAGTAATTTATTTTTTAATTTAAACAACAGTTTTTACTCGAAGAGCATCAGTCTTTGAACTGAAGCAGCAAGTACCTCACTTCAAAGAAGGGAAAAATGTACATTGAAAAATGTCCAAAATGATATATCATACACTTAAATAAGGTA
This sequence comes from Sequoia sempervirens, assembly GCA_007258455.2. Lineage (NCBI taxonomy): Eukaryota > Viridiplantae > Streptophyta > Pinopsida > Cupressales > Cupressaceae > Sequoia > Sequoia sempervirens. Next base: position 116,284,178 of record VDFB02049217.1, on the reverse strand, counting down.
TACTAACATCATTTCCTCTCATAATCCATCCTATTTTCACTAAATTAATTGAATTAGCCTAGCTAATTAATTAATTGCATCATTTTTTCATCTATTAACCTAATTAATTCAAATTAGGTTAATTCACCCCCTTTCACACTAACACTTCATCTAATTAAATAAAATAAGTCAACGTATATAATTTAATTTCCTAAGTCATCTTATTTAATCTTATTTAATTAAATATCATTTCATCTTCCCGCCCTTTTCTCATTAAATCATTTAATTTAATGAATATCCTTTTAATTCTTCTAATCCCCTAATTGTGTAATTAAACCATGTTTAATTAACAGTTAAATTAATTTTCCTCCCAAAGGGGAATATTCCTTATCTCCTTTTTGCACAATTAAAACTCTCTTTTAATTTGCAAAATATCTTTATCCTCACCCATGATAATATTCCAAAGAATATTCTCTCTCATCCAATCATCTCACTTGGCTTCTTCAACAAGCTAAACCTTTAACCTCTTGAGCAATTCACCTAGTGACCTATGTGTGTAGGTCAAAAGTGTGTTTGTTTGGAACAAATATGAGCCCTTGATTAATTCTCATCTTGCATTCTCATCCTTTGATGAGAATCCATGATTCATGCCTCCTATTTCCTCCATCCTTGACCATTGATTGATCTTTTCGATCACAACCTTCCATTTCTCATTTTCTCTCTTATAAATAGGACATTATTTGGAGACAAATGGATCCATCTTTCAATTGCAAACTTATGCTGTTGAATTCACTTGTATTCACACTTTCAATTTACTCACTTTTAGTTTTTTTTACTTCATTTTAGTTGCATAATAGCTTAAAGCATCCATTAATGGCTTCCATGCATCCATCTTAGTTTGTTTGTAAATTAGGGTTTCCATATTTAATCTTAGAATTAGCTTAGCAATTGCATAGCTAGATCAATTTTAGCACAAAATCATGTTAACTTAGCTTGCATCATGTTTAATTTAGCATAAATTAGGCTTTCATCTATTTATCACAACGGTTTCATCGATGATCTAGGTGGATCCAGAAAACCTAAAAAAATTATAGTCTTGTAATCTCATCAAACCAACATCATCGCATAGAGCTCGTTGACATGGTCCTGATGCAACTTGAATAGGCTCAAAAGGAGTCCATATGAAGAAGTTATGCACGGTTAAAGTTTTGATCAAACAGACGAATCATGGGGCCAGGAAAAAGGAAAAAATCATCATCTCCAAATTGGTCAAAGTCAGTGTCATGACGAAGGGCTCGTCATCATGATTCCAACGCCATTCATTTTGTCGAAAATGTAGTCTGAATGAGCAAGATACGACTAGTCAAAGTTTAGTCAAAATTGGTTGACTTGATGATGTCAACAAAAGTACGGTTAGCATGGATGATGATGTGGCATATGATGTGGCAGGAGTGGTGAGTTGGCATAAATATATATTAAACCATAATTATTAAAGAATAAAAAACATGTATGGTTTAAAAATAGTAATAAGGAAGATTTAGTGGGATTTGATCCCTTATCCCATGCCTTTGAACCCTCTTTCCTTCCCACTCTTCATGACAAGGAAAATCCCTCTATATACATAAATCTTTAAATAAGATTTATTTCTCCTAAATATAATGCCAACCTTAAGATAATATTTAAAGCGATTTTAAAACAATAACCCTATAAATAAGGGATTAACCCCTCAAAAGTGGAGGAGCCCCAATTAAAATTCAAAGGGGATGGGTTATATAAAACCTTTTTAAAGGAAAATAATATAATAATCCCTATAAATGAGGATTTTTAATCCTTTTAGAATTTTAGAAGCCTATTACATGATAGTTAAGGAGGCTTAAAATAAATTAATGGCTTATATGATTTAAGGGAGTTTTTTTTAGGCTTCCGGGAAATTATTCTTGTAAGTCCAAATTATAAGGGCCATCCAAGAAAAATATTAAGGAGATTATCATGGAGATTTTATTGTAAAGGGGGGAGTTTGCAAATATTTTTACTTTGTAAAGGATATATGGGTATATTTGCAAAATACTATGGTTTTAGCCCATATTAGCAAATAAATTGGTATATAAAGGGGATGTTTTGGCTTGGGAATTAGTCAAGTTCATTTTAGAGAAATGATTCTTTGGAGGAGAATATTGTAAGCATGAAGGCCTTTTGAGTGTCTTCAAGTGTTGAGAGGAGATTGAGAGAAATTTTATGCAGGTTTTGGAGCTTGGATATTGTAACAAGGCATTTCTATTGCTTGGAAATATTAATAAAGCGGTCCTACTTGAGAAGCAGGCCCAAAGACGTAGTCCTGATTAGATGAACTCCATTATCAACTAGCGTTATCTCCTCTTCTATCTTATTCTTCTATCTTCTATCTATCATTCTCTCTATTTCTTTTCATTTTTCAATTCGCTATTTGATTTATAATTACAACATTTTAGTAATTAGTTATATAAACGTGAACTTATTTTATAATTTCAACGATTAAACAACATAGTCATGCAATTTTGTTGCAATCAGGAAAAAACTATAATTAGGATTAATTTGCAAGTTATTTTGTAAACCTCTAATTACATATCAATTGGTTCTCTTCCATAGAATCAATTGAAACAGGCTCACTAATCACAGGATTGGGAAAGGGTCATTGTTCCATATCAACACGACACCAATTCCAAAACAAGATAAGTTTCAAATGGATTAGAGTAGGAATTTAACCGTTTTCGTACTTTGTAACTTTCATTTTTAATAAATGCTTAATTTAAATTTCAATTTAAATGATTTTTTTTGTGATTGAGGTTTAGTGGCTAAATTATGCTTCGATTCATCATGGATCAAGTGTAATCAAACCACACTAACAATCCTCATCTCACACTTTCTTTCTAGATTTGGTGTCGGCCTTAGTTCTTTGAATTTCAGGGTTAATTTCCTAATTTAGTATAAATAAGGGGTTAATTCACATTGTTTCTCCTAGCAATTTTGTGTGACTTCATGAGATCAAAAGAAAGATCATTAGAGCACTTCAAGAGCATTCATAAGGCATTTCAAGGTAGAATTCAAGTGTTTATTGCAGCAATTCAAGGTCCTATCATCATGTCAAGGATTTAATGCATTCATCTGTGTTGAGCTAAGAAGTTAATGTTGCATTGAGGATCCATTTACAAGCATCATATTACATCCAATATCTACATTCTTCATGGCCACTACATGATAGTATGCAGATTTGCTTCACAAGACATAATCAAAGGTGACATCATTTACATTATTTCACATTCATGCTTCATTTCCTTCATTTTATCATTTGGTTTAATTACCTACAAGGGGTTTGACTAAGGAAAACCCCCATTCACTAACAAATCAACAAGTTTTTCTTGCCCTTGAGTGTCTTATTGCAGACTTACAAGTTGAAGATCAAGTTGAGCAAGATTTGGAGCAAAGTAGTCAAAGTTGCAAAGTTGCAAAAGTTGTCATTCAAAGTGCAAGATCACAGAAAGAGCTCTACAAAATTGAATATTGATTTCCAGAACTTGATAACAGGGATTTCAAGAGTGTAGACATCAAGGTACATGATCCTGAAATCAATTTTCCGAAACCCTAAAAGGACCCATTTTTCACTGAAGGTGAATGAGTCCTCCATAGCCCAAAAACAAATTTCTAGCCAGGTACACAAATTTTTATGCTCTAAAAACATCCCCCATCGGTGCTATAACAGTTAGGTTGCATTTCTAGTTGTTATTAGCATCTTATTTTGCATAATTTGAGGTGATAAGTGCTTTGAAAAATAAGTGGTCCATCACATTGCTCATGCATTTGGGTGGATCCTATTTTCACCCTAATCACTTCTAAATTGGAGAAGGATCTATTTGTTTGAACAGAAAGGATTATGCTTTTAAGTGTACTAAAACTATTTGACCCTATGTGATGCTATAATATAATATGATTTTGATACTTGACATCATGAAATTAATAAGGGTTGGGACCTCACTTGGACCCATGTCAAGGCTACTTACATTATTGATGCATGATAATGATGTTTGACTATTACATTAAAGGGATGTGTGTGTTTTATTAACATCCTATCAAATGGAATTAAGATTATCAAACAACCCCATACTTAGGTATGCTTGGGTCTTTATGCCTGGAAAGTTATACCTTTTGAAGTTCAAATAATTTTGTATGGTTTTATTGAGGTGACCATTATTCTAATGGAGATTGATATCAAAAATTAAAAGGATCGTGATGCTTGATCATATTAGTATACTATTAGTTGGAGCCATATTGGGGCTTCACATAATTATCACACTATGAATAGATCCCAAGTATTACTACCCTTACTATTAGTAAATTTATCTTATTTGAGATAATTACTCCACTAGGTTATCCTCATAAATGAATGTTTGAGGTGTTTCTTATAAAGTATAATATAGTGGTTCAAATATCATTAAGCAATACACATATGATATCTAAGTTCACCAAATCATGTTTTTGAGCCAAATTAGAACCCCGTGTTATAAACTATGTTGTATTACCATCATGGTAGCAAATGCAGTACAATATACTTGATAGGAAATTGTAAGGGGTTCGAGGGTGCTCACATTGAATTATGAATAATCATGGTGGTGAGGTTCAATCTCAACATAATTGTATGGAAGTGAGGTTCGCTAAATTGGGAACCAATGCGTAGGTATCCTTGAGAGACCTTGTAAGGATAACTACATGTGACTTTGATCTATTTGGAAGCGGCTATGTAGGTGATCCTTGGGAAAATGATGCCTTTGTGACCTCAAGTTTGTAGGGGAAGGGTCTGGGGAGGTAACTCCTAGATGTTGGAGTTGTTTCTAATTGGTTTGACCTTCTCTCTACAGTAGGCTTCAGATGAGGCCGAATAGGTATTTGGATGGTTATGAAAGAAAACCTGGTAACTTGTACTCAATACATAATGTGTGTCTAAATAATAAGTTGAAGGAAAGGAATAAATTGGACTACTTGGTAGTGGTTACTAGTTGAGTTGAGCTCACCTCGTGTTGGTTCTAAGTGATAATTTCTATTATGTATTATGATATTAACCTCAAACTTAATTGACTATGTATAGAATTCTAATTCACTCGATTGTCATTTTCTTATTCTACGTTAAGAACCTATCTTCCAGTTGTAGTGGTAAGCATGGGTAAGGAGCAGTACTATTATGCTCAAGATTGACAAGTGTCTAGGGGTAGTACTTTTCTTGAGGTGGATAGTAGTCAAGGAGCAGTACTATTATGCTCAAGATTGGTAGGTGTCTAGGGGAAATACTTTTCTCAAGATGGATAGTAGTCAAGCAGCAATACTATTATGCTCAAGATTGACAAGTGTCTACCTAAGTAGTACTTTGCTCGAGATGGACAGTATGGTAAACCCACAAAACTGGTTTACAATTCTAGTGAAGAACGAAAATTGCAAAAAATACCCCCATGGAGAAAATTTTGGTTTTTGGGGGTTCGAACGAACTTTCGGTTCGAGCGAACTTATTAAATGTTGGGTCCCACCATATTCCACATTTCCTAAAATAAAAAACAAAGGGAAACTTTGTGAAAAGGGGGTTTTCTTGAACCTAGGTTTGAATGAACCCAAGTTCGAGCGAACCTCCAAGGGGGGTTCGCTCAAACCTAGGTTCATTTGAACCCCCCTTTTCCCCCTTCTCCCCCTTTGGCACCAAATTTCTCCAAAAATTTTCCCTTCAAAGCTCGAGTTGAGGATGAAAATGGAGGAGACTTCACATACCCAACTAATGATGGTAGTCCTCGGAATGAGCTATCCATCGAATATAATTTTAATATGTATTTTTTTTCGTTCGATTAAACATAGGTTTTTCATCAAAAATTGAACTCTATATTCTGTACATGTGGAAAAATAGCAGATTATCAAAATAAAATTCTTAAAAATATGTGCAAGCTAGGTATTGATGTTCTTGATCCAGTAAAAAAATTTGAATTTTGAGACATACAAAAAAAGTTATTGTTAAAGTAAAGGTTTTAACTTAATTATGTTAATTAAGTTACCTTTATTCCTCTCTTAATATTTCACTTTAGTTTGCATATTATGACATTTAATAATTATTAAATGTCTACCTATTAGGGTTACTTTTTAGGTTTTGCTTGATCTCCTTTTAAGGATTGATCTTTGTAAATATTTTATTCTATTGTTTTGATAATATATCTCTCATATTACAGAGCTTCAAAACCCTCTCTTTCTTTTTTCTCCATTCTCTTCCCTATGACAGGTATCTCTTTGCATCCAGGTGTTCCTAGACTCTAAAGTTGATTTTGACAACTTCTACATAGTATTAAAGCGTGGACCTGCTGCAGCCTATTCTTGTTTTGAAGAATTTGGAGCTATGAGGGTTTGATCATGCTTTCACAGGTTTTCAGGTTGTTTTCTTGTGAATTCAGCTTACTTTGTTCTTTGGGTTCATTTTGGGCCCAAATGGACCTTCTTGTTGGATTTGCAGCACCTGAAAACCCCTATTTTCATATAAAGCTTGTCCAATTTGGCTATAGTTGATTAAGGAGGCAAAAAATTATTTTCCCCAAGGCTGTATGACCCCAGGGCACACAGAACGAGTTAAAATTTTCAAAAAATAAATAAATATATATATATAATGCAGTGTTTTCTGCGCTTGTAGTTTAAAAGGGGGATCCATCGAGTAGCCACCCCTAGCGGCGTGCTTAGAAGGAGCCACTGTCGCTCTACTTCACACAGCCCCCATGACTTCACTAGCAGTCATGTGGTGACTAGGCGCTTCAATAGCCGCTCAGGCCTTCAGCCCCCGCGGGCTTTGTAGAACCAACTCTAGTCACGTGAGCGACCGACGCCCAACGCTTTGCCCTGCCAGTACCTGAGCCCCAGCCTTGGTCGTATTGGTGACCAGGGTCTCTGCCAAGAGCCTTAGCCCCCTGGTCCACCCACATGACCATGGGCCTCTTTTTTTAGCCCCTGAGGGCTTTGGAGGACCTATTTGGGCATTTTCACCTATTTTCACTAAATCGGGCATTAAATGGGCATACAGTCTCTGTTTTTTGAAAACGAGATACCGTTGGAAAGCTGATTCTGACACCATTCTGATGCTATATGATTTTTTTCAAAATTTTCCAATTTGGTTGCCTTTTTTCGCAGTCAAAGTCAAATGACTTTTTTGCACTCCAGGGGGCATAACTTGGTCATTTTTGCTTCATTTTTCAAAAAAGAATAGGCGTCGGAAAGCTCTTCTCATGATCTATTCAAATATTCTGTTATTTTTTCCAAAAAAATTACCAGGTACATAAGATTCAGTTTGAAGCCTTTTTTTGTTTTTTTCTTTCTTTTTAGCTGAAAAATCACTACTAGGGTTTGGTTTCTTGCATTGTGGGGGGAGTTTTTTTCTTGATTTCTATCATTTAATTCAGAAAACTAGAAACTCTTCACATTAAAAATTCATTAAACCTTTCCAAATATGGTCAAAAACCCTTCTACTGTTGAACTTCTCACACCTCATAACTATCACACTTGGAAGGCTTTCATGACACATCTTCTCATATTAAAGGGGTTGTGGTCCTGTTTAGATATAGTTCAACCAGTTTTGACATGGCCATTTGAGGTTATACAACATAGAAATAAGATGGATGAGGCTATGGGTTTAATTTCCTTACATGTTTTAGAAAGCTTGTTGTTTCATCTTGATGGGTGTAACAGTCCTCTTGAAATGTGGACCAAGTTCAATGATTTATTTGGTACCATCAATCAGTTTTATGCCATACAGATTGAGGTAGAGTTGACTTCACTTGTACTTGATTCTTTTCCCACTATTGAGGACTTTCTGATGAAATTCAAACAACATAGATCTCTTCTACAGGGTTGTGGTAAGAACAAAATAGATGAGGAGTGTATTTACCTGATTCTTTCTAAGCTTCGAGGTCCTTTTCGGATCTTCTCTTCGACATTTTATTCCACCATGGATGCATTGGGCAACTACTTTACCATGCCTACTTTTGAGGTGTTTTGTGATCAGTTGACATGAGAGCAGGCCAAGATATCACAGTTGGATGCTCTCACAGGATCTAAGAACCAAGCATTGGTAGCTCAGTCATCTAAAGGGAAAAAGAAGCAGAAACCGAAGCCCAAGACAGATTCAGCAGGCAGTGAGAGTTCCTCCAAGCCACCTCCTAAGACTGATTCAAAACCATAGTTAAATTCTAAACAGGGAAAATCTTCAAAGTCTAGTGAGTCTTCCTCCAAGACTAAGAATAAATCTAGTGATCCTTGTAGTTTTTGTGGCAAGGAAGGACATCCAGTTTTCCAGGTGTTGGAAACGATTAGAGGCTTTAGAGGAAGCCATGCAGCAACATAATATCACCTCACCTCAACCTCCTTCCCAACCCACAGGGAAAGGTCGTGCTCTTTTTGCATGAGCATTGTCCTCAAGATCCACTTGGATTCTAGATTCTATTGCTTCTCACCATATGACACACACATAGGATTTGGTCACCGCACTTGCCCCTACAGACACTACACATATTGTAGTTGGTGATGACTCAGCACAACTTTCAGTTCAAGGTTCAGGTACTGTTTCATTGGATGGTGGTTGTCTTCAGGATGTGCTTCTAGTTCCTAAAATTTTGACAAACCTTCTTTTTGTTTATCATATTTTCCACTCTGGCTCTAGTAAGACAATTGAGTTCTCACCACATGATATGGTTATTCGAGACCTTCATGATCCTGACTTGGTTGTGGCTATTGGGAGTGTTGATTCTACATGTCGCTTATACGGATTTGATGGCTTTGAGAGTTCATACACTATTGGTTCCTCTCTTATAGCACATGTAGAATCAGTGAGCAAGCTTTGGCATGAGAGTTTTGGTCATGTCAATTACAAATATCTACAGTAGATGAGTACTCAAGCACTTGCAATTGGGATTCCTCATATTTCCTGTACTAATGGTGTATGTCGAGGTTGTGCTCTTGGAAAAAATCATCGAGATCCTTTTCCTAAGGGTCAAGCCACACGTGCTAAGGCACCCTTGGAGTTGGTACACAATGATCTTATGTCCTTTCTGACTCCTTCTTCAGGGGCCTGATATGTGCTCACTTTTATTGATGACTTCTCCAAATGTACATGGGTGTACTTTCTTAAGTACAAGTCTGATGTCTTTGATTCATTCAGGACCTTTAAGACATTTGTGGAGAAGCAATCTGGACTTTCTATCGGGAGGTACACACAGATAATGGAGGGGAGTATGTTAATCATGCTTTTAGATATTTTTGCACTAAGCATGGTTTACAACATCAATTTACAGTACCTTACACCCCTCAGCAGAATGGTGTCATTGAGAGAAAGAACAAAACCTTACGGAAGATGGAAAATTGCATGATACAGTCTTAAGCTATGAGTTCTTCATTTTGGGCTGAGGTAGTCAATTGTGCCAATTAGATTCAGAATTAGATGCCTCATAAGGCATTACAACATATGACTCCTGAGGATGCTTGGACCCATGTCAAGCCTGATGTTTCTACATTCTGAGTTTTTGGTAGTGAGGCTTGGGCATTTAATGGATAGGAAGAGCTGACCACTCATATTTGTTGGCTACTGTGAGGATGTTAAGGCGTATAGGTTGTTTGATCCTGATTCTAGAGAGGTCTTGTTTCAGCAGGATGTCTAGTTTGATGAGTGTTATCCTCAGATGGATTCTCCATCACCAACTTCTCCCTCACTGCCTACTCCTCCCTCTTCATCTCTTGAGGATTACTTATCTCTTGAGGATGATGTAGATGATGATCCACCATCTCCACCACCACCAGCTGCTCAACATTTGCCTAGGTGGGCCCATGTTATTGTTGATGCAACTGGTTCTTTGGCAGGTGATCCTTCAGATACTCGTGCTACTTGTGCTTAGACATCTAGTTCTAGTCTTTTGAGTCATGCCATTTCAGATGATCCTCAAAAGTTTTCAGAGGCGACATGTCACCTTGAGTGGGATAGGGCCATGGATGAGGAGTATTCTTCTTTGATGAAGAATCATACTTGGGATCTTTGTCCTCTTCCTAAGGGAAGAAAGTTGGTTCGGTGCAAATGGGTGTACCATACCAAGTATGTTGCAGATGGTTCGATTGATAAGTATAAGGCATGTCTTGTTGCGAAGGGGTTTTCTCAGGTAGAGGGTATTGAATACTCCAAGACCTTTGCTCCTGTCGCCAAGATGAACTCTATATGCCTTGTACTTTCACTTGCAGCTTCATAGGGATGGACAGTGTTTTAGATGGATGTGAAGAGTTCCTTCTTGCATGGAGACCTACATGAGGATATCTATATGGAGCAGCCTCAGGGATTTGTGCAGGACACTTCTTTGGTTTGCAGACTTTGGTGTTCATTGTATGGTCTCAAACAAACCCCTCAGGCTTGGTATGAGAAGATGGACTCTTTCTTGCTTTCCTCTCACTTCGCACGCTGTCATTCTGATCACACAGTGTATATTCAACATCAGGAGGGTGATCTTTTGATTCTTGTGCTATATGTAGATGATCTCATTCTTACAGGTAGCTCATCCTCCATGATTCAGAGTGTTCGTCGAGCTTTGATGGAGCAGTTTGAGATGATAGATCTTGGTCTTCTGCACTTCTTTCTAGGTCTACAGGTTATTCAGTATTCGGATGGGATTCCATATTTCAGTAGAAGTATGCTCTTGATATGCTTCAGATATTTGGCATGCTTGATTGCAAGCCTGCCCCCACTCCATTTCAGTTAGGTGTTGTTTTGTATTCCACTTGTTCTTGTTGGTTAGCAGTTTTTTGTACCTGACCCATTCTCATCCTGATCTTTCCTTTGTGGTTGGCCTTGTTTCTCGATTCTCCCATGATCCTCATGAGAGCCATTGGCAAGCAGCCAAATGTATTTTGAGGTACATTCAGGGCACCAATCATTATGGCATTCACTACACTTTAGGATCCCCTCACATTATTGGCTTCACTGACTCAGATTGGGTTGGTGATGTCAATAATCGGAAGTCTACTTCTGGTTTTGTTTTTTTCCTTGGTTCTAGTCCTATCACATGGTCTTGCAAGAAGCAGTCTGCTATTGCATTATCATCTATAGAGGCTAAGTACCGAGCAACAATATTAGCTAGTCAAGAGGTTTTATGGCTTCGACAATTGATGACAGAGTTTGGGTTTCCTCCTGATAGTCCCACTATTCTTTGGTGTGACAATTAGAGTGCCATTCACATTTCCTGCAACCCAGTGGAGCATCAGTGGAGTAAGCACATTGAAATCCACATGCACTTCATTAGTCAGTTGATTCAGGATGGTTCTTTCATCTTGGAGTACATTCCTATAGAGGATCAGGTTGTAGACATCTTCACTAAACTTTTGGCATCTTCGCGCTATCTTTAGTTGTGCTCCATGCTTGGGGTGAAGGAAGTTGTCCTTGGGGGGTCTCAGTGAGGCCTTCCTTCCTTCATGTTTTTTCTAGCATGTTTCTTTATCTCTTTTTGGAGAGGAGTTTTTTCCCACTGGGTTTTCTCCTTAACCCCGCTTTACAGAGATTTGGTTGTATTCGGGTACCTAATCAGGCCTAGTTGCCGAGACCCAATTTTACTTTCATGCATTGTAGTTACTTTTGCTTTCTTGCACATTTTTGTAGCTACACTTTTGCTCATTTTAAGGGGGGGTGTTAGAGTAAAGATTTTAACTTCATTATATTAATTAAGTTACCTTTATTCCTCTCTTAAGATTTCACTTTAGTTTGCATATTGTGACATTTAATAATTATATTAATTATTAAATGTCTACATATTAGCATTACTTTTTAGGTTTTGTTTGATCTCCTTTTAAGGATTGATCTTTGTAAATATTTTATTCTATTGTTCTGATAATATATCTCTCATATTACAGAGCTTTAAAACCCTCTCTTGCTTTTTTCTCCATTCTCTTCCCTATGACAGGTATCTCTTTACATGCAAGTGTTCTTGGACTCTGAAGTTGATTTTGACAACTTCTATAGTTATGTGGTATACGGCCCGCCTATGTCTGAATTGTAATTGGTTTGACTTCGAAACTTAATTAAGGAAAAATTATTCAATAAAACACTATGAAACCAAATGAAAGAGTTAGATATCATAGTTACAAATCTAAATTTGAAAAAAAAAGAATTTTATCCTTCATGGAAAAAAGTTATGTTGTATATGGTGAGCATCACTCCTTAAAAATGGTGTTTACTAAAAAAAACTAGTTTTCGAAGGAGATGGAAAAAGAAGTGCAATCTGATTCCAAAATTTTTGAAAAAAATATATTTAGAATCTGAGACAAAATGTCACAAATCACTAGTTTGCATCATCTTCAAATTCCTCACAGTTTAGCCGCTATGGGTGCTCGAAAGTGAAGATTTAGTTAGAAAAAATCAGCTCAATGTCCAGTTTGGCGAAAAATTGTAAACCAGTATTGTGGGATCACCCAGTAGTCAAGGAGTAGTACTATGCTCAAGATTGATAGGTGTCTAAGGGAAGTACTATGATCGAGATGGACAAAGCAATACTATCATGCTCAAGATTGACATGTGTCTAGGGGCAGTACTATGCTCGAGATGAATAGTAGTCAATGAGCACTTTATGCCAATGATGGCCACCCTTGGTTGCTTAGTCATCCGACGGATTGTAGGGAAGAGAGTTTCTCATGGAGGATAGGGAGGTAACAATTGGACCAACTTCATAGTATAGTTTTGGCATATATCTTAATTAGGAAAAGGTATACTTCACCCTATTAAGTTGAGGGTGGACCTCGGTGTAGTATGGAATGCATTGAATCCTCTTTCCAATTGTCTAATGGTGTAGAAGACTAGGGGAAAGGATGGGACCCACGGTGTAGTGTGTAATGCATTGAAATTCCTTTTCTATCTGGGATGCAGTAAGGGCAAGGGTGTGTTATCCAATGTGAATGTGCTTGCTAGTCACCGTGGTGATGTGATGTACATATGAGCCCACCACTAAGGTACTTGTGACGAATGCTAGAGTTAGTCACAGTGTATATGTGGCGTATGTTGGAGCTAGTCACTTTGTTTAAGTGACATATGTGGAGCTAGTCATTGTGTATATGTGATGTATAATGGAACCAATCACTATGTATATATGATATATGTATGAGCTAGTCACCTTGTGTATAAGTGATGTACACTCGAGTCCCTTCATATAGAAATTGGGGAGTTATGAAACATTATAACCCTATGTTTTGTGTTTGTTTGTGTAGTATGAATTGGTAATGTTTGGAGGGACCAATATTTGATGGTAAATAGCATTGTTATATTACAATGGGCTAAGTTGATAGCTTATGCTTAATGAATAGTCATGGTTTAAAGGTTAGATCAAGATCTCAAATAAGATAAGAGAATGAACTCTCTCTGACTTTGGTGGGAGAACTACAAAGCCTATGATTCATATGAAGGAATACATAGGTAAGGTCATCAGGAATGAACCCTTGAGGCTTAGGTCTAGACCTAGGAATGGCCTTGACCTTGGGAGCTTACCACTCCCATGTGTATGAAAGTAAGTGGCGACATCTAGTTGATGCCACCATCATAAAAGAAGAAGTTTTGAAGTTAGCACTTCTAAGCTACATGGGGGATGTTCATGTTTAAGTTTGTTATGAATCGTTTTAAGAAAGAAAAAAATGGTAGCAACCGAAGGGCGGTTATTACAACACTATGTAATTAGAAACAAGTACTCATTTTAGAATAGGTACTTGTTTTAAAAATTTAGGTTCAAGAGCTTAAGCCTAAATAGGTACCCATTTATGTCGGGACTTTTTCCAAGCTTGAAACTTCCCCTAGAAGTGGACCCAACTTCTTGCACTTTCCTGGGTAGGAGATGTAAATATTTTCATGTTTTTGATAGCAGTGTGGCAAGGGTTATGAGGTTAATGGTAGGATAGGAGAGAGAGTGACAATAGTGGTAAGAGGGGATAAAGCAAGATAAGTGAAGTGTAAGGGTTTAAAGGGTGGAGCACAGGGGTAGGAGGTAAAGCAATTTCCTAAAGGGACATGATCATAGTTAAAACAAGGAATGGAGAGAAAGAGAGAGAGACATACATTGTACAAGAATGTGGGTTGGATGAGAAGGGGTAGGCATGAAAATTTAGGCAAAGGAATATTGAGTGGTAGGAAAAAGAAAAGAGGTTGGCTAGAAGAGAGGTATGAAGGTAGGAGAACTAGACTATAAAGGGACACATGAATGTTGATAAAATATCCTAGACGGTTGTAATATTTGTAGCCACTCGAGATGGGTAACTGTGATATTTGTTTTAAGGAGTATGTGAGTGAAGAGATTTAGGATTAGGTGACATTATCAAGCATGCTACTTTAGAGGAGAGACAAGTGGTGATCAATTTTGGTGAATGACAAACTTAGCATCATCTAATAGGGGTTCATTATCAAAGTGGTCATCATTGTGATACATGCAAAGTGAGAAATCATGTAGGGTGGATGTCAATGGATGAATGAAGTGTAATGAAAGAAGAAAGAGGAAGGAAAATACATGGATAGGTTTACATGAGGGTTCATATAAGAGATAATGTATGAGGAAGGGATAGTCAAAGAAGGAAGGATAATAATTTCTATCAAAGAACAATAAGAATGATTCATCCTTATATACTATACGAAAATTGAGTAGAAAATTATAGTGTTTTCTATATTTTAGTGAAAACAAAAGACAAAGACAATAGTGAGTAAATGGACACTAACTTAATTGTGACAAGGTCTATATGTTGTGACTATGTTTATGTTACTCAAAAAGAGAGTTTTGTTGAATGATGATAAAATTAAAAAATCAAAGTTGGATTAACTAATTTTCGGGCATTAAAATAAGAGTTTTTTGTTTAGAGAGAATTTTTTTTTGAGGATGAAGAAAGGAATGAATAATGAAGGTTAGGATTCATATCAAGTTCACTACATATATAGATAGAAACTAGATAGCCTACATAATTTAAATGTAAGAAAGTCTTTTCAATTATCTATCCTAAGATTCAACTAACAATCTATTATAAATGGTTTTAAACTTAAGTTAACACAAACACAAAACAATTCTTTGCCAATTAAATAACAAGTTATTTTTGTTTCTAGTTAGATTGCTTAACATATCTTACTTAAACTAAATTCTTAATCTAAATGAGATTCAATTGGGTGATGATAACAAAATAGGAAATTCATTGATTTACTAGCAATTAAATTTATGAATGACAATATTGTTTAAAGAAATTTAAAAGATAATAAGAATGAAAGATGCAACCTAGATAAGTTAATAGAATGAAAATTAATAGAAGGGTCCTATAGAAAAAATCGAATTATTAATAGAAAGAACAAAGTCCAGTTTTGATATAAAGATGTTATGAAAGAATCAAAATTTTGAAAAAATGAAATATAGAATAAGAATGTAGAAATCCTTGTAAATGAGTAAGAAATATGATCTCAAAACAATCCACACCCCTTGTCTATACTTCCACATTTTGCATACATGTATACCAAGCAACTACAACTTCCGAAAAAATTGCTCTATCCTTTATGCTTTGATGGATGTCCATACCCTATTTCGAAGCTCCCATTTTGGCACAGGCTAGGGGTATTGTGGCAAAGGTTGCAGAGTTTGGCTTTACTCCTGCCAATTGCATTTGTTTGAAAGTTCCTTAAAACCTTTTTAAAAAATCGATTTTGTGAATAATCTGCAATCAGGTCATTCCATGAGAACACGTTTCTTTGAGGCATTCTGTTAAACAGTTCACGTGCCTTGTCTATGCTTCCACATTCTGCATATCCTGCAATCATGGCGATCCATGAGAACACATTTCTTCGAGGTATTCTGTCAAACAGTTCACACCCTTGTCTATGTTTCCACATTTTGTATACATGTCTATCAGGGTAGTTGCAACTACATCTGACAAAATTCCTGTGTCCTTTATCCTTTGACGGATTCCATACCCTGTTCCAAAGCTCCCATTTTGCCACAGGCAGGGAGGCTGCTGGCAAAGGTTGCGAAGCCTGGCTTTACACCTGCCAATCGCAATTGCTTGAAAGTTCCTGAAGCCCTTTCAACAAATCCATTTTGCATATATCCTGCAATCATGGCATTCCATGAGACAACATTCTATGCAACTATCGATTTATCTGGGACAGCTCATCTGCTTCTTCCTCTTGTGGAAAGAACGGATATTCTTTTCTTGCTCTACGATTCGCACTAGTTTTACCACAAGGCACCATGCGAGGACAAGCACAAAGGCAAGAACACGACCTGCCATGAGACCCACAAGCACAACAATCAACACACTTGATCCCAAAGAAGAACTAGATTTCAACTCCTTGGCACCAATCTCCAAACTGCACTCCCCAGAGTTTCTTCTGGCCAGACAGGATTTCTGCGCCTGGATTCTTCTCTTCCTTGTCTTTTTATTCACATCAGATT
The DNA here is from genome assembly GCA_007258455.2 of Sequoia sempervirens. Lineage (NCBI taxonomy): Eukaryota > Viridiplantae > Streptophyta > Pinopsida > Cupressales > Cupressaceae > Sequoia > Sequoia sempervirens. The sequence continues at coordinate 116,267,730 of VDFB02049217.1, read as the reverse complement.
GGAACAGTTTAGAACATTGGATTCCTTCACATGCATCTTTGGCTGAATTGGAGAAAGGCAGTGTGACACCGCCATTTGAAGTTAACACATCACTTTCATCAACATTCCTGCATTTCAACAACTCTGCAACTCGGGATAAACTATTAGTAGCCCATTTGCAGATAGATGGCAAAATGGTTACAGTACGAGTTCTTGCACTAAAACATTGAGTTTTGGATCCAGTCTCCTGCTTTCTAAACAACAACCGGCCTAGAAAATACACAACTGCAGTCACTCCCACAGCAGCCTTCTTCACATCCAATACCACAGAAAGTGACAATGCCAGTACCAAAACAACCACGAGAAGCTCTTTGCAAAGGGGGCATAATCTTGCAGGCCTTTCCGAGAGAGGGATACGAGTGCTCAATTCTTCTACCGAACTAACCTCTTCTATAATCTGATCCTCGCAATGCTGCTCATAAACCAACTGTATAGAGAGGATCGCAGCCAAACAATCAGTAAAAAGACTACTTTCTTGACTGTAAATCTTAAAAAGTTAAATAAACTACACTTGTTTCTCTTATCCCACAAAAACTGGGCAGTTACAAACAACTACTATTTTTAGTAAAGACATTTTCAATGAAATCAGTAATGAGGAATAACATTTAGTTAGCCCCTTGATTCAGTGGGGAATAGGTTTAGACCATCGCGCTTGGAGGAGGAATGTTCCTCACCGATTTGTGAATTTCGCCGTTGTTGACTATTGTCCAAGCATTCATCATCTCCCTCATACCTGTATCTTGTTCTTGTTCTTTTGGAGTAACGTAAAATCTTTGGCCAGGTTTGAGGTCTTCGAGTCTTCCAATAAATGGCAATTCAGAAATGTTCACCGATCCTTTCATCACTAGTACAACTTTGTTCATGGGTGGTTTTTCCGATGGAGACCTGGCAAAACAACACAAGGCAAGCTTCATCCATTTTATTGCATCCTCTTCATCCACCTGCCCCTGCAACTCTCTGTCTAGCAACCTTGGGATTGATTCCCATCCTAATGCCTCCATCAAATTAGTGATGGATTCCAAAGAATCTCGAATACTTTCCAACTTGCAACCCATCAACAGCTCTAGTAAAATAATTCCAAAATCCTGTATGTTTCTGATTTTCTCATATTGCATTGCCAGATGTAAATTTCGTTGGTCTGAAGAAGACGCTAATCTGGAATTCATATCTATGGGATTTACAGAGAAAAAGCCACAAAACTTGGGGGTAAACTGTTCATCAAGGAGTATGTTGGTACAATTGACCTGGATATTCAAAAACCCTTTTCCATTATCGTCATGGAGATAAGCAAGGAAACGTGCTATGGCGATGCCGATTTTTCTCCTCACATTCCAGTTAAGAATTTTTCTCGGACCAGAAAGTTGCCCAGCGAGCGAACCCATTACCATGTGATCATACAATAAAAAGACCTCAGTACCTGCTGAAACCCCACGCAAGCGAATGGCATTGGGACGATGCAGTTGCCAAAGAAGGCTTATCTCCTTCATTGAAATTCCCAGTTGTTGTTTTTTCACAGTTACGTGAGTCCCATCTGAGAGAACGGCCTTCCACATTAAGCCCGAAACTCTTGAAACTTTCCTACAGAAATCCTTTGTCGCATTCTGTACTTCGTCGTAGGAATATTGCTGAATGTAATCAGGAAGGCTGACAAATAATTTGGCTTTGGGATTCAAAGGTTGGGCATTCTGCTGAGAAACAGGGTGGCGCTGAAAAGATTCGGGAAATTCTCCGTCTCGACCCTCTTCCTTGAAATTTATAGCTCTTTCATCTGACCCTTGTTCTCTTTCTTCATCACACATGACAAGGTTAGCTGCATCATTTTTTTTGCAAATAGCAGTTAAGGAATCCCAGTGACAAGAATTGTTCACTCCCATTAGCCAGAACTTCGTGTATCTCAGAAAATATGAAACATGGGTAAAATTAGGGCGGCAGTTTGGATCGGTGTCCCAACATCTTTTTATATAATCAGCTAACACCGATGGACACCAAGGCGGCAATTTGGGCCTTTTGCCTTCTATTATCATTCCGTAGACATGCCTCTCATCCACTCCCTCAAAGGGATGCTTTCCCGTTAGTATCTCATAACAAGTCATGGCGAAGCTGTATACATCTGCTTTATGAGTATATTGATTTAAAATTCCCAGCTCTCTTTCGATACGCTGTCGGCCGTACCGGAAAACTTCCGGCGCTCTCCAGTAAGTTGTTCCCTTCATGAATTCTGCAGAGCGGAAACTATAAAGTCTCAAACTGGCATGTCCAAAATCACACAGCTTAATTCGCCCATAGCCGTGTGCTTTGAATTCTGGTACTTCTGAAGGCTGCATGAGCACATTAGATGCTTTGAGATCCATGTGCATGATTCCTTGACTGTGAAGGTACTCCATTGCCCTTGAGATTTGAAGCATCGTATCCACTGCAACAGGTAGAGGCAAAGGGGGCCTCTCTCTTTCCAGCCGATCTTCCAGTATTCTAGCCAAGCTGGAGCTGACGAATTCCATGAGAAGATAGCAACAGCCTTCTGTGAAACAGACACCTATCAATTGAACAACGAAAGGGCTCTGCAACTTTGAATGAGCAGTAATTTCCACTTGCAGTGGATCGTCGATATCCTCGCCATACATACGAATCTCCTTAACAGCAACCTTTACTCCAAGCCATGAGCCCTCATACACTTCTCCATAAGAACCCTGCCCAATAGCTCTGAGGTTGGGAATTAAATCTTTGGGATCAATTTGCAACCACGGAGACACACGATTGCACATAACAGCTGGCTCATTTCGAATGGTCGCTTGCAGCTTTCCCGACATAAATCTTGCAACCCCCACCTTGTATTTGACTTCATCACTGGTACTCGTTTCTTCACAAATATTCAACATTTCTTGGAAGATAGAAACCAAACGCCTCTTATCTTCATCCTCATCGTGAACCCTAATCAAATTGCACATCTCTGCACGAAAATCTCCCATTTTCGTGCACACTGCTGCTGTGTAACTGTCCTCGCTTTGGCCTTGCGAATATAGAAGATTCAGATGTAAACAGAGTACAGACCAAGCAAGGTCGTGTATGTGAATGGCGTAGGCCTCCCCAGTACTGGACAAGGTAATGGATTCGATCCACCACTTATCTCCCGAGCACCGTTTGAGATACAATTCCGCTTCTCTTACAACACGATAAACTTCCTTCCAAGCCCTTTCCATAACTTCCTTTCCTCCCGTCTCTAATTTTGACGCAGCGCAGCACCTGTTTTTGGTGAAGCAAACCTCTTCCCTAGGGCTCAGGATTTGCCAATTATTTGTAGAGTATGAACTGAGCTTAGCAACAAAAGCATAAGAGAGATTATTGCACTGGGATGAGTTGTACCTGAAATCTTGAGGTCGGTATAAGAAGACTTTGGCTAAACAGTCGAGTGCCAACCCCTCAAAATCACAGTCCATGGTCTTGGCCAATGCCATGTCGCTGATATTCTGATGTCCCAAAGCAAATAAAAAGCACTTTTTTTGGAAAGAAGAGAGCTGAATTAAGTAACTGCCCCCCGTTGCTCTCAATTTCTTAGAAAGGGAAGAAAAATCGAACACCTTGCTGCAAACGACGTTTCCGCGTATCTACAGTTAACGTTGTGGAAGGGAATAATGGTCACACGGCTATCCAGCCCCGTCAATGCACCGGAACATTGATGCCACCCATACCATCATTACTATAAATTTTAGTTAACTACTGTTCGATTATTGTTGTCCTTTTTTACCGCAGCTTTGTTGTTGTAGGTTTGATTTTTATTCTTTACTGGATAGCAGGTCGCGGCACGTTTTTCTTTGGCTGACTTTTATACTACGAGTCTACGACCACCGATTTATGTTCAGTGGGCCCTTGGAACGCACTACTTTGAATTATGTATAAAGAGAAGTGAGACATTATCAAGAATGATACTTTTATGCATCTTATGTATTTTTTAAATATAAGTATGCTACAATTTTTGGCTGATTTTTATGCTATAATAAGTGAGTTGTTTGTGTTGAATTTGTTCTTGGAATACATTATTTAAATTGGTGTACCTGTTTTTAGAATTATTATAAAAAGATGTAAGAGATATCATTCTCATTGTCTATTATATTTAAATAACAAATTTAATTGAAAATAATCGCCTAAAAATATATATATCTCTAATATTTTATATATTATATTTAAACATATATATTCTAGTTTAATTAAGTTTATTTAATAACAAATTTTTAATATAAAATATATTAAATTTATTTTACAAATAATTTATTAGTAAATAATATTCATCAACTCCTAGAATTTGTATTTGATTGAAGAAAGATTACATAGACTTTTCAAAGTATTAGTACTATATCAAATTATAGACTACTCCAAAATACTTAGAAACCACTTCATCATTTTTATAACTGTAGATAGGGAAAAATCAGGTTTCGTGTTGAAACAACAAAATAAATAAACCCTATCAAGCATCATGAAGTACAACTAGAATGAAAATGCAAATAAACAAAGGACATGCAAACCAATTTTCAAACTAGACTTGATTGACCTTCATGACTCTTCTCCACCTGCATAAGAATGCAAGATTTTGAAGGTTGATTGTTGGAGGAATATTGGTTGCTCAATTCAACAACATAACAACACGACAAAGGTGATAGATGGAGATGGATGGAAGATTTGAAGAATGATTTTGACAGCATAAGGATGTCTGAAGAATTGCCCCCAAATGGATTGTGAGAGGCCGTATTTATAGAGCCTTGATGTGAATAGAGATAAGATTTGATAAGATCCGATAAGGATTTAATTTTTTTCAAAAGAGGAAATACAACGAGATGAGATAAGATTTTAAAAAGATAAAAGGATTTTGATTTTCTCTTTTAAAGGAAATAAATGCTTAAAAAGATGAGAAGGATAATTGATGAATACACATGAGTTCAAATTTTGGAAAGAAAGTGAAAATATCCTTTTTAGATTTTATTAATAAAATAAATATTTGATTTATTTAATTAATGTTAAATTTATGATTTAACATTAGAAGAATGAATAGAAATGATTAGAGGAATGGATGGATTACACATAGGAAGGGAATAAATGAAATTAGTCAAATAACTAAGATTTATTTCACTAATTAGATGATGACATGGGTGCTTAGGGAGAATGATGCTACAAGATGTCTAAATGATGTAATGTCAGGACAAGGTATTGTAAGAGGACATTTTTGGGTGTCTACATTTTGCCCCTCTTTGAAATGATGTTTGAAATGATGAGATATGTGTCGAGTAACATCATTTCAAAGAAGCTAAGATATGGATAAAAGAAAATGGACGATAAAGGAAAGATAGGATAATGATGATGTAGAAATATGATAATGGAATGATGATGCCCCCTCGAGAGGATATGCGGGTTGAACAAACACGAGTATGCTCTCAAAATGAAATTATAAGGATAGACAAGATGAATGATGCAAGATAGTAAGTGGATGAAGGAGATGAAAGGATACATTATGCTACAATGAAGGTGAGCAACCATGATGTTTGATGTAGCACTAGATGTTATACACCAAGATATAAGGACCAAGGTGACGATTTGTCTCATGCCCCAGCATAATACAACCTTGTCTAGACGTATGAGGAAGTAAACTTAGAGCATTAAATTCCTAATGAAAAAAAGGTATGATATGACCTTCGATGCAAAGGATAGTGCAAAAATCTATTCCAACATGCACAAGATATGAATATTAGCTGGAATGATATGTATTTGATACAAATGCAAGATAAAATGATAACACACGCAAGCAAGCAAGCAAGCAAGCATGCACAAATGATTCAAAAACAAACAAGGTAGTGCCCCTGTCAAGCTATAAACTGTTGATTGATGGATTGATTGATGATGATAGTGTTGTCATTGCGAGGAGTGACATATCCCTAGATCAACACAAGGATGATTGATAATTGAATGATTGAATTTGATTGATGATGATAGTATTGTCATTGCGGGGAATGACATATTCCTAGATCAACACAAGGATGATGATAATTGATTAATTGATTGGGTTTACAACAAGATCAAGATCAAGACCAAAGGATGTGATGGGATAATTTTGACAAGATTGATCGACTTGATTGGTATGGATTAAGGATTGACTTGCATTTGGATTATTGCTTGGATTGATTCGATTGCGTTGATTGGATGAAATGGTTTTGATGAAGATGATTGATTTGGTTGAATGGTTGGATGATTGGATTGAGGTGAGGGATTGAATTGATGAAATTGGAAGAAGTAATTAGATGGATTGGTTTTATTGCTTGGATTTTTGTTGGATATTTGATTTTTTTTGTATTTTTGGGGATATTTTGATTTTTTTTGTATTTTTAGAATATTTGATTTTTTTGAATTTCTTTTGGGGATTTTTTTATTTTTATTTTTTTGAAATGTTTTAATTTTTTTTTGGATTTTTGAAATGTTTTGAGGTGTCAAAGGATGAAAATTTGAGTAGCCTTTGTACTAGATACCAATGACAAGGGGAAAACCAAGTCTAAGTGCAAGGAGATAGATGGGATTGATGGATGAAAGGGTGGGTGATGGGATAAGGGATAAAAGGCTCATGATAGATGGATGGATGGAAAGGATAGGTCATAGTGAATGGAATCGATGTATACATCATAAGAGAGCAAGGATGTGATTTCCAAAGACTATGTTGCATAGGAATAACATGCCCCATTCTGGGTACAATACTTAGGATTTTTCATGACAAAGCTTATGACAATAGGATAATGATAGGCTTGTTTGGAAGGATGAGGTATGTCAAGAGATGCCCAATAAACATGTTTCAACATTTTTCCCCTATGTCTTCATCAAGATCAAAAGGAGAAGGGTGGATAAGTGGACTTAATATGATAGGTATGTATGATGGCTAAAGATGGTAGGTAGGATGGAAATGCCAAGACATGAAAATGATAGGTTGGATAGATAAGACATTGTGCCCCCAAGTGTAAGTGACATAGAAGATCAACCTACATATGACGCCCATTCACCAGGTTTTCATCATGGTACTTATCCAGAGCACCTGTTTTCCAAGTTTTCACCATTGGATGAAGGGATTTCTCTTTGCTTCTTTTTTTTTTTAAAAATTCTCTTTTTTTTTTTTTAAACTTTAACTTTTTGACTTTTTGACTAGGAGAAGGGGAATATGGATAGGAGGGACTCAAGAGTCTAGTTCCATGAAAGGTGGTAGTCCCACTAGAGATGGATGTCATTGCATGGACCATGTCAAATGCCATTATGCTCATAGATGTTGGTAAGGGATGGCATGAAAGGGAGATGGAGTAGGTAGATGATGGATTATGATGTGGATTATGGAGGAAAATAGTGGATTATGTAGGGAAGATATAGAAGTTATATGGGACTTATGAAAAAGATGAATAGGGAGGCTTAGCCAAAAGCATGGACCATAGGAAGATGGTGGGGGAGATATGTAGGATAATGAGTGAAGGATGAGGAGATGGAGGTATGTGGAATTGTTGTGAAATGAAAGGGAACCATGACCAATGGTTGCACACATTGTGATAAATGTTGAAGCTTTTGATGTGGATGGGGTGTAGAAAGCAATGGAGAAGCTTGCTTAGGAGATGGGTGATTTAGTGATTTAGGTACCCACATAGACTTAGTATTTTTATGACTTTTATTTTTCTTGTGGGTTTTAGGAATTTGAGATTTTTGAATGGAATGTGCATTTTGGATGGGTGGGGATGGTTGGGATTTTTGTGATGTAGATGCCTCATTTGACTTGATTTATTTTTGCTTAGGTACCCAAACCATTTTATTTTTAGACTTTTCTTTTGGAGGTATGGGCTTATATAGCTTTTTAGATGTACTTGGATTTGACTTTTTGTAATTCTGTGCTAAGGCAATAGGACCTTTAGAATTTTTGACTTTATGTGTAGAGGCATCCATATTTTTATTTTGGAATCCCTTGGGTTTGGTAGAATGAGTGGAAGCTTTATGTTTGGACAATGTGTGCATTGATTGGTCATGATTAAGATCTTTAGAGGATTTATGGATAAATGGATAAGAGGATTGAATGGTAGGGATATTAGGTGTTGGGAGTAATGGTGGTAAAGTGGATGGAGTGATATTAGGAGTTGGAAGAAATGGTAGTAGAGTGGATGGTGGAAGGTGTATGGTCACATACTTTTGACATTTGTAAGATAATGGTGGTGGAATTGCAACATATGTTTTAGGCATATGATAGGTGAGTGAGTGTCCAAGGACAAATGAGCATGGAGAGACTTTAACATGGATAGGCTCCACAATACCTTGATCATGAAGGCCTAAAATTTTACCTTGGTGGTTCATGTCTTGGAGCATGCAATGGACAATGAGACTAGATGTAGGTGGAACACTAGACACGAGTTCCTTATTGGATGGAGAAAATGAAGCAAGGGAAGATAATGGTTGTTTTTATTCTAAGGAGGAACATTCATGAATGAGGGTGGAAATACCAATAGGATATGATGGAGGACTTGCAATGGGGTCAATAGTGGGTGATGGAGGATCATTAGGATCTTGATTAGCATTGTTTTCACTTAGATCCAAGGTATTTGTTTGATCTTCTATGTGTGCTTGGGAGGCATATGTCTCATCAAGGGAAGTGGATGTTGATGGATCATGGATAGGGCTAGGTAGGGGATGGATAGGATCAATGGAGGTTTCTTGCTGATGGATAGGTGAAGTGATAGGATCTTGACCATGGAATGTATTAATTTGGCTAAGAGGATCATCATGGCCTTCTTGATCATAGGTAAGATCATAGAGGGGAGCTTGATCATAAATAGGACCAAGTATTTTATGAGTGGGATCATTAGATGGGCCTAGATATTGATTAGAATGAGAGGTTAATGTTTCCTCATGTTTAGGATAATGCTCTTGACATAACTCTTGGGTTTCTTGAATAGAAGTGGGAGGGGGTGACTCTTGAATGGGCTCAACATGTTCTAGATGGTTAACAACATGGAGGCATGATGAAGGTTGACTTGGGCTCAATGGGGAAGACTCTTGAATAGGCTCAAGGGGGAGAGTACATGATGGGGTTAGAGGAATAAGCATGGTTTTTGAAGACTCTTTGGTAGGTTCAAACATATGAGTTGGATGACATGGCGATGTTTGATTCCTTGCTAGTAGCCCTTGGGTGACATCCTTTTTATGTGGATGGGTGGATTTGGGTAATGCCACATGTTTACTTTTGTAATGTTTGTACTTAGGACATGGAGTTGATGTATTGGCAAGTGGATTAGAGGATGGTAAGGGTAATGAAGGGGTTAATGGGTTGGAAAGTGTAGAGACCATTGGATTAGGAATAGGACATGGTGGCTTTAGGATAGGATTTTGATTAGATAGTGGTATGATATAATTAGAGGGTGCACACATGTGACCTAGATTAGTGTTCCCCTTGTGAATGGTTCCATTAGAACATGAAAAATTTTGGCCTTGTTACAAGGTAGAACTTAAGTTCACATGTGTTTGTTGTGATGTGGCTTGATAGGGTGATGTGGCATTGACATACGAAGAAGTGGATGGATTAGATTGGTATGAGGTGGAAGGGGATGACACATTAGGTTGAGGTGGAATTGGTTGATAATGAATGGATAGGGGATGATGTTGTGGTTGTTGAATTTGACAAGTGGCAATGAAATGATTGGACTGAGCTAGGAGGTGTTGGATTTGAGGTGATTTAATTTGTTGAAAATTTTGGAAGAGGATTGAAGGGTTTGTATGGTTTGGTGGTCTAGGGGTTGGGGTATTTGGTGAAGTGTTTGAAGGAGGTTGTGAAGTTGGGATGCTAGGTCTTCTAATGTTGGCATGATGTTAAATGATGTTGACTAGATTAAAGAAATGATGATGATTAGGATATGATGTGGAATGACAAGATTGGATGACTTGATTGATTAGGATGAAATGGATAGGATGTTGCTAAGAAGGGTGATTAGGATGAAAGTGATTGGATATGAATGTGTTGGAAGAAGGTGTAGAGTGACTTTTCTTTATGTGTTTGGTTTTTAGCTTGATTTGGAAATGTTTAAATGAATGATCACACATGTACACACATAAATCACTCATGCAAGACACATAAGCAAGTTTGAATTTTGAAATTTGAAGAATATAATGATGATTATGATACAAACACACATGGAAGACACATCAATAAGCCCCATGACTAGTCAAGTGGGGTATGGCCAATTAGGTCTCAAGCTAGTCTCCAAAAGGTTGACTAAGGAATGATTTGGAAGCAAAATCCTACCACATAGCTGGGAGAAAGGGGTAACCCACCCTTCACCTTCACTTCCCAAAGGTATAAAGTTCTTTGGGGCTTAGCCAAGAGTGACAAGATTTTAAATCCCAAACAAGCATGTCTTTCGATTCACACTTCGATTGAGGTCATCCCCAAGGGTGATAAAATGCCCTAGCAAGCCTCCTATGAAGGGTTTGACAAAAGCAAAGCAAGTGAGGTGTTTTTGATCACACATGCACTTGATTCACACTCGCAACTGTTAATTGACCTTAGAAATGAAATGTGTGTATGCAAACAATGGAAGCACTTGTTCTTTTTAACCCAAAACCAAATGTGTAGGAAGATGGTGGTTAATTTTAGATCTAATTTTTGATATGTGATTGAAGACATTATTCATTTTAAGAGCCCAAATCCAAATGTGTGACAAACAAGATTAAGAGATGAAAGATTAAATGAGTGCACCTGAAAGTTTTTTCTTTCCAATCTGCTATCTATGAATGATATTGTTCTTACTATAGCTCCTTATGATCACCTACAAGATCAAAAAATGATTATAATGCAGCCATAAAAAAAAAAAAGCTCATCAAAAAATTGCAATTTCAGATACATGTTTTTGACATAGCTGAATTAGATTTCATTATTTGAAGATTTTATTGATCTGAAAAGTAAAAAATCAAAGAAGAGATCCCTACTAATTTTCTGAGAGCTTTCCAAAAATGTAAAGAAGTAAAAAAAATTCCTTGTTTTGCACCTAGAAACGCGGATTTGTGAAAACCATACAAAATATAAATATTAGATTTTTCACATAGTGTTTGACCTCCAAATTATATCTGTAAAACATAGATCCCTATTATAATTTCAAGATATTTCCAAAAATGTAAAAAATTATAAAAAATTCACTGATTTGCATCCAAAAAATCAATTTTATGAAAAAACATAAAATCACAATAACTCCTACAAAAATGATGATAAACCATCAAATTTTTTACTGTAGCCTCTTGGGATGATGAAAAACATTCTATGAAAATATTGTAGAAAAATTCATAGCTGTGTAGAAGTTATGAAGAAATTTGTAAAACCTGGGTTTTTGTCCAAAAAATGGCAGATCTGCAACAAAAAGCAAGCTAGATCAAAGGATTCACGTCAAGTTCACCAATGTAAGGATTTTGACAGCATAAGGATGTCTGAAGAATTTCCCCTAAATGGATTGTGAGAGGTCATATTTATAGACCCTTGATGTGGACAGAGATGAGATTTGATAAGATTCGATAAGGATTTGATTTTTGACAAAAGAGGAAATACAATGAGATGAGATAAGATTTTAAAAAGATAGAAGGGTTATGATTTTCTCTTATAAAAGAAATAAATCCTAAAAAAGATGAGAAGGATAATTGATGAATTATCTAATTTTAAATAAATTAATTAGATACACATGATTTCATATTTTGGAAAGAAAGCGAGAATTTCCTTTTTAGATTTTATTAATAAAATAAATATTTGATTTATTTAATTAATGTTAAATTTATGATTTAACATTAGAAGAATGAATAGAAATGATTTAATTAATTAAATAATATAAATTATTTAATTAACATTAGAGGAATGGATGGATTATGCATAGGAAGGGAATAAATGAAATTAGTAAAATAACTAAGATTTATTTAACTAATTAGATGATGACATGGGTGCCTAGGGAAAAAGATGCTACAAGATGTCTAAATGATGTAATTTCGGGACAAGGTATTGTAAGAGGACATTTTTGGGTGTCTGCAATAACCTTTTATATAGATTTGAAAATTTCAAATATTATTTAAGCTATTTCTAACTAATCTTTATATACTTCATACATATATGGACACACCTATTTTTTAATTTATTTAAGAATAATAATATTATTTTATTATGTACTAATTAAGAAGTCATAGAATATGGGTTTACTAGGTAGACCATAATTAACATCAATGGTCATTCATTATTAGTAGTTTATAAGAGGTTTATAAGAGGTTTTTTTTTTTGGTACAAATCTACATGGAGAACTTGTGAATCACTTGGAACCCTCTTGATCTTTGAGGATTCAATGATCAACTAAGTAGTTACATTATAAGTTTGAGCATTTCCTCTTAGGAAGGGACACTTGAGGATTAGACTTAAACCATTTAATTATAAGAACTAACTCATGGTTATGAGCCCATGGTTATAGTAAACTATTTATCATTTCCTAGATCTTCTCAAACTATATATTGAGGGCTTGAGATGCATATTTAATGATAATTTCTATGTAGGGTTATCTTACAAGATTTGTTCTAGATTTAGAGTATAGGGCTCCTATTAATCATTCAAACTTTAGAAATTTATTTTAATCATTTTTGAAATTGATAGAATGGATGTCTACTTTGGCGGCTTGTCATTTTCCTTAGAGTATTGTTTTATCTATGATGTTTTCTTCTCTTATTCCCTTTTTGGCCCATATTGTACATGTTATTACTCTACAAAAGTTATTGTAGATCTAGATTTTTTGTGTTACTATCCTCATTGAACTAGGTATAAATTTATCATACTTCCATTTTGTTTTGTATTAGAGCCTAAGCAACTTATTTTATTCATGGGAGGACTAACTACTATAATAATTACTTATTTCAATGTTAAATTTTTAATTGCTCTTGATCTTCAAGGAAAAAATATGGAAAGAAATAGAATAGAGGTCAATAAATTGAATGAAAACAAGTTTTATGATTTCAAATATCAAGATGGAAGATTTTCTCATTGATGGAGACTTGTGGGTTAAATTTTCTAGTAAGAAACCTTTCAAAATGAAAAACGAAGATTGGGAAATCAATTAAAAAGGAAACAAGCCTAATTTGTCATTTAGTTGAAGATCAAGTTCTCCTAAGTGCTTTAGGAGAAACCATCACTAAGAATCTTAAGAAATTCTTAGGAAATTTATATTAAACAAAATTACTTGCAATATTTTTTAATATAAGCTATATACTTCTTGACTATGGGTGAGAGATACTTTGTGATGGAGCATGTAAATGTGTTCAACAATATTTTGAGTCAATTAGCATCTAGGGATGTGGCAATAGGTGAGGAATACCATTATGTTGGAGTACATGACCATTGAGAGGGGGGTGAATTAGTGGTCTAATGAGAAACCAAATTTCAAAACTTAACTCACTTGTATTATGCAAAGAAACCCATTGAAAACACTTCAAACATTATAGGTATTGAATGTTGAGGGAGTCACAATGATATGTAAATAAGAACATAATACTTGAACAAAGATAATCAATCAAACACAACATGGAAAACCATCAAGAGGAGACATAACAAAAGTTTTATAAGTGGAAAACCCTAAAAGGGTGAAAAACCACTCTAAAAATAAGTTTCATTAAACCTCACTAGTTTCAAATTTCATGGCTCACAGGAAAAACAAAAAGCCTCACTGGCAATATAACAAGCCTCACTGGAAAAATAACATGCTCACTGGCAAACCCTCATGCCTCATTGGCAAATCACCACGCCTCACTAGCAAAAATCATGCCTCACTAGAAAACATCATGTCTCACTAAAAATCTTCAAAATAAAATGAATGAAAAACTAGAGGGTTACTCTATTTCAATACAAACCGTTGCTTTGTCCCCGCATCAATTCAACAAACACTATCTCCAAAATTTATCCATACCATAGCACTGTTACTGTACTTTTCTTCAAATCAAAACTCTAACTATAACCTTCTTAGAGTAGAGTGATGGATGACACAAATTAGAATTCAATCTCATAGAAAGCTTCATACACAACACATACACACACTATCCTCTCTTCAATTGAAATGCAAACCACTTGTAATCACACTCAAAACACACAATACTTTGCAACGATGAATACAATTCATGAATCTCTTATATACTATTACTCTTATTCCTTTTCTCTGTGTTCAATAGTAACAAGGACATGTTGTCACTATTTCTAAAACATTCTCAAAGAATTTAGACATTGATTAGAGCATTGGTAGATATACTATATTTAGACAAAGAAAAACAAACTCCAAAAACACTTTCATATAGAGGTATAAGTAAATATTTTATTCTTTGTTACTCAGAATACCATCTTCCTTTTCATTATCTAATCACCAACATGGAATTGTAGTTTACAATACTTCCTCATGGATCCCAATCCACAAACAAAACCCTGCTCAATACCCTGGTATCATTCCTTCAACCATCGTTGCCACAATCAAAATAGAGGCATCATATAATCCTTTGATATTCTATTATTTCAATTTCTCTCTTTGTGTATTAATTTTCAAAACATGTTATTATTGAATCTAAAAATTCTCATTGAGAACATCAAAATTTGAATCACATCAATGCATTGGTAATGTTCTACCTTCCAACCCTCCATTGTCTTCAAACAATTATCAAAATTGTGAATAAATAAAACAAAGACTTCCTAATGGGCCTATTAAAGTGAAGCTTTGTAAAGTAGCCATTCTTAGGTTTGAATGAGAACCTTTGATTTTAGAAACCTGCCAACTCACAAATTTAATAATAGCCATTGATTTTCTTTAGATGATATGATAAGAATCAGTAGACTCTAGGTGTAGGGGTTGTTAAGTAATGCACTTGAGACCTTTGATTAATCACTGAAGTGACTTTTAACTCATTTTACCAAGTCAAATTTAAGTTATAACAATTTTTTTAAAAAGAATTGACATTCTTTACAAAGTATAAACCCTAGATTTAGAGACTTAGGGTTTCAAGAATTTCTTAGTGTTTTAGGTTCCATTTCACTTATAATTTTGAGAGTGCATAACCAATCTGTAAGAACTAAAAGAGAACCATTACAAATACCTCTTGCATCTTGAGAATTGTGTTTATCTTTGAAACTCAAACAATAGAACCATCATAGGAGGATTAATAAAAATCATCTCCTTAAGTACTACTAAAGTAACTCACTTTGTATCAAGGATAACAACTTTACCTTTGACACCAATGATGGGAAACCATGCTTTGACATCTTTGACACTTCAATCACAAGGATACATCAAGCATCAACATCATGAAAGAAATGATGATTGATCTAACACCATGAGGCAATTCAACCTTGCATTACCATTGACAAAGAATAAGGACTTTACATGTCATGATGCATCAACATTGCCTTTGAACAACTTGGACACCTCTATAAAATGAAGGAGCACCTTGAACAACATATTCTTGCATATATAACAAACCAAAACTATAAATCAACTTTTTCACTCAAGAACAAAACTACTATAAAGAACCTTTGACATTAATGACAAACCATGCCAACAAAATCCACCTTTGGCATTGATGTCAACTTAACCAACCTTGCAAATCAACACTCCCGATTTGACATCAAATGAAAAAGGACAACTTACTCCCCTTGAAAATAAGAGATCCATTTAAGGCACCTTGACTATATACTGTCATATCAACACACTTGCACCAAAAAGTAATGTCATGCAAATCAAGACTATAAAAAACTGCTAGTTCAATGTGATCAAGATTGTCAACACAACCTGCAAGAAATATTTCTCAAGACAACTAAATATAAAGAATTGTTATGATAGTCACCATAGCACTATCAATGCAAAAGAGATAATTACTATCACCATACCTCTGCAATAAGAATTCTTAAAACAAGTGTGCATGAACATATAGTCATCACTATCAAAATGGTACTATCATAGATCATTATGCAACTGACCAATATACAAAAAATTATTGTTCCTCAAGGCACAACCAACAAACTAAGAGTTGAATCTTGACTGAGGTATCAATATAATCAAGAATATCATTGCATTGTGCAAGTGGTGAATCTTGGAAAGGAGAGCACAAGGAGTGCAGATCACTATCATTGAGAGTCTACTATCTACTGTCAAGAATGATATACCATTGTCACAAGAGTTGTAAGCTACTATCATTATCCAAACAACCATTATAATTTCCATGTCATAGAAACACATTGTCACCATGTGAGTAGGGAAAATGGATTCTCATTAAGCAGAATGTAAGAGACTTCACATTCCACAGTTAACAATAAAAAGATTACTATGTGACGTGTCACTGATCATTGATAAAATACTATATTGTTATGTAATTGAGCATTAGGCATACCATTCATTGTGTGATGTTCATTCACTATGTTACTCAACCACTCCAATGTGTATATGTAATAAAATACTTCATTGTCTAAAACACTTGCCAAATAAATTTTACTTTACTTTCATTCACTTCCATGTATCATGAGGATAAAATGTGGTCAATGCATATCACAATGAATATGAAAGAGTATTTGGACCACTGTGCAATAATCACTTGATGGAGATCTATAACTCTAATACTATTGGCAATACACAAGAAATATCTGTAAGATAAAAGAAAAGGTTTCCATGCAACACTTGAAACACTTGCAACAAGAGTCTCATAAAGTAACTAAGCAAGAACACTGTAATTACTGAAACCATACCCCTCTACATCAAGACCACTTATCAATTTGTCAAGACCTTTTTCAACATGTGTCAAAATGGTTAAGATAGTCACTTGATAATCTGTATGCCCACTATTAGTACATTAATATTGTTATCATATCCCTGCACATGAGAAAAATTTGACTAAATGTTGTAAACAGTGTATGTAGGTAGTCAATGAAAAACATTGCAAGCTTTGATTGAGATGATAGGAAGATCACTGTATTTGGTAAGAGTAAATAGAGAATAAGTTATGGAACAAAAGAAAACACTATCAACATGATCATTGTAAAGAAACACTTCACAAATGCATTGTACATCACTTCAATGACCACCCACTGTAAACCATTTCACTAGACACTGTATCATTGTTAATGACAAGAAATCTGAATGGCTAAAGAAAAAATCATCACTATCCAAATATCAAATAACTATTCAAATATCATAGCACACTATCACTCTACATACTAAGATTTGGTAGGAGTGTGCATTATCAACCCTTCATGAATGTCCTCTTTATATTGAATGCTTGGTATACCCCTTCAATGACAACATCACAATCAATACATCTTGATTTCCTTTTCCTTTAGAGCATGACTTTGGTAGCTATAAAATCCTTTGAAAAATGTCTATCCCAACTACTTGATATCAAGTCTTCTCATGCTCTTATCAAAACTTCTTGATACTTACCTTCAAGACATTATTTTATGAGCTTCTTCTAAGTTGTGCACTAATACCACTTAATGACCACTTGGACATATGAAGACTATGACTGAGATAACATATATGAAGATGTAATTTGGTCATGGAACTTGAGAAAACACTAAACACCATAACATTGTCAAAAACCATATCATAGTCCAAACACAGTATGATTATAATGTCGTTTTAATTGAGATCTACCATTGGATACTATTATCACCACTATGCATGAATATTAGAGAAAGTAGATAAGGAAACCACTAAAATAACATAAAGAGATACATATGGATATCACTGCCTAAGCACTAAATCACTGGTCAAGGTCCAAACTATGCAAAGCTCAAACAATCCAAAGGGTAAATTGTTCAAACTATCCATACTATCACATCACTTTCACTAACACTTCACTCTTTGACAAGACGAATCATGAGAAGAGCAAACAAATGCCTCCAATCATGAGATGATCAACAAAGTCTTTATTTGTCCTAAAGCAACACTAAAAGTGACTTGAACCAAAACTTTGGACACACCAAGTATCAATACCATGTGCGTAAGCAACTTTGATAGATAGAAAACAAGTCCCTCTACAAAAATTATATCAACATCATGAAGAGATAATCAAGGAACTCTGTGATTCTAAACAACATCCACATCTTCTTGGGAACCAAGAACACATACCAAACAAAACATGTCTTGTGAACCATGAATACCATGACAAACAAAACTATCTGACACTACAAAAAATCCCTGTGATTAGCTCCCTTTTTTGCTTCCACCCACTATTTTAATGTATTTTTCTCCATTTTTGGGAAAAGTCAATGCTATTTTTCAGGATGGCACTATTTTTGGCATTTTTTGCACCAACCAGAACAAGCCGATGCTAAATCAGGTGCAAATTTGTGCCAACATTAGCGCCATCATTAGCACCAAGATTAGCACCGCTATTGACGCCCACTATAACACCCTTATTAATGCCTAGATTAACGCCAAGATTAGCACCAAAAATTACACCTAATGTAACACCCAAATTAGTTCCTAAATTAGCAACCAAATTAGTGTCTACGTTAGCGCTCATATTAGTACTTTAAGTAGCGCCTATTTTAGTGCTCACCTTAGAGCCTTTTTTGGTGCCTTATTTAGCACCTAATTGTTCTGATCTAGTAGGGATTAAGGGTGTTAGAACAAAAAATCCTTCCCCAATATGAACACTAGCCTTTAGTTGCTTGCCTACATTTCACTTGCATCAAAAGATCTATTGCCCTTGAATTTTCATTGTATTTAACATGAAATGCAATAATTTGTGTGACAAGATCCATACTATCACCAACATTCCCCATTTATTCCTCTAAATAATCATAAACAAAGAAAATTTATCCTTTACCACAATACTTTGTGCAGATTAAGGGTTGAGGGTTGAGGGATTAAGGATTGAGGGTTGAGAATTGAGGGTTAAGGGTTGTTTAATGTATAGGGTAGATGGTTGAGGGTTTAAGGTTGAGGGTGAGGGACATACATGGTTCAAGGATTAGGGTTGAGGGTCCAATGTATAGGGTAGAGGGTACAGGGGTTAATGAGGGATTAGGGTTTAAGGGTACTTAAGGGTTGAGGGTAGATGGTAGAGGGTACTTGAGGGTTTAAGGGTTGATGTATTTATTAGGTCTCAAAAGTGCAGGTTTTAAATCATAAGGCGGTGCCAATCCCTTAACACACCTTTGCCCCACAAACAAGGTAAACAAGAGTAATTACCTTCTACTCTTTAGGTTCTACCAGACCTAGGTAGGTATACCTAAATAATAAGGAAAATTTATAGGTAAATATGGTTCCTAAATTGAGCAATCTACTCACTAAGGCATGTGAAAGTGGAGTAGATACATAGTTTTAGTGAGTAATTTCTAATGAGAGTAATTGAGAATTCAAGTTTGTGAGTCGTATTTTGTATGCAATATCTAATTATGACCATTTCCTACTTCTATTGGATGGATGGAGTGGAGGGGGGAATGATGGTTTTGGAGTTAGGCTTCTATAAGATGGGTATATTCACTCTTCAACTTAACTTGAATAGTTGGGCACTTTGAATGTTTGCACCTTGTGCAAACGTGCAAGTATGTTAGTTATTTGGGCTCTTCTTAGTAATCCTAGTGATATCCCCTTATGCTACTATGAAGTTGTGAAAGGATTTAATTCATATGTGAAAGGAAACCAATTAAGAAAATCTATTCAAAAGGACTTTAATCCAAACAGGAACCTATCAAATTTGATTTCTTAAAAGGAACTTTAATTCTTCTACACACTGAAACTCGAGTCAACAACATCCCACAATTACAACAAATGTGTATTGAAAAATTAAATGTATTTTCACACACTCAATTTGAATAACATAAGCAACCACTTTGGAGATATCCAAATAACATATAAGCATATAAATCCACACAACAGCTGAGTACTTGAAAGAAAATTAACAATTATGCATGCATAACCTTCTCCATTATATTTATCTTTGAATAATATGCATTATAACAGTAGTTTTTGATATGAGATGGATTGGAGAATTGGTGCAATCTATCTTCTTACTAATGCCTACCCTAAATGGAAATGATGTGATGATGATCTATTCAGGTCTTGGTCTCTCGTAGATATATATTAGAGGCAACAAGCTACAAACCCGTTACAAAAAGTCTTATCGTTTGATAACTAAACATAATTAAGAAAAAAAAATATTGCAACAAATGAATGCACTAATCCGTTAATCTCCAAGAAGAATCCCGTGACCACCTAAGACTTGTTCAAAGATTCTACTACATGATGGGGTACTCATGTTGTCGATTGACTCCTTTCATCCTGATGGTTGTCCTGTGGTGTCTAGTATATCCATAGTTTGGTTAAGGAACAAATTAAATGTTGAGAGGTGATGAATGTACTCTTGTTCAACACAAGTATCTATATTGGAGATAACTTCCCTCATATCATATTCCCTGTATACATCATCTTCTCAAGATGCTTGTGAGTATTTTTTAAAATTATGTCCTCATGATTGATTTCATGTAGTGCAACAGTTAGAAGCGCATCAAAATCTTCCTTCTAATCATCATACTCTCGAGGATTTCCCATATCATCATAAAGTGTTGGAGTCAAATTGAAGCAGTCAAGATCTTCCATGGGCCTATTATTATATCCATTGTGTGATTCTACCAATTTTTTATGTGTCTGCATTATTTGTCCTTTCAGGATTTGCTTGTCTCGAAGCTCCTCTGTCTTTTCAATTATTCTCCCCTGTAGTCGTTCATTCTCCTTTATTGCTGAGTATACTTGCTTAAATTGTCTCCATTTTTCATCAACACATTTCATCATCTTATTGAATCTCCCCTTGATCATTTCAGATGTAGTATTATACTTGATGGTTTTGACTTCTTTCTCCAATTCTTTACATTTTTCTTGAGATTTCAAGTGGCAATTTTTCCAATAAGTTGTATCAACCATTGCATCCAATACACTCTTGTCCTTTTCAAGCCATGGGGAATACAACTCTGGTGTGGAAGAGGAAGATAATATTTCTCTTTGATGTGCTAATTCTTACTTCAACCTGTCATTTTCTTTAACCAACTTATCAATTCATGCTTTGGTGAATTTTGCCACATTGACATTCAATTCTACTATCTCCATGGGATTGGTATCCCCTACTCTTTGGACCAAGATATGTCCAAACATTTGGTTTGGATTATCAATCACAGGTGGTCTTTTGTCATGGGGGTACAATGACCAAATAAGCAAGGTGGCCTCATCTAGATTGTACCTAGATCTTGAATACATCTTATCACTTGCTTCCTCTATTAAGTTCATTATTTTGTCCCCTCTCTTTCTGAAACTATCAAACAAAATTACAGAGCTTATGTCCCACCTAGGAAAAAGAAATACTCTAGCTTCCTGAAGTAACTCTCTCCCTCTCTCAGGAACGATGGAATTCATCTCTTTGTCTATTTCTTCTTTCAATTCTTCCAAAGCAACAACCTCTCGTTTAGGAGTGACATCTTGAATCTTTTGTCTCATTTTCCTGCCTTTATATTCATAAACAAATGATTTAAACTCAGAAGACTTAACAAAATCTTCATCATAAATGAACTCTTGTTTAGCCTTGACCCTAACATCATCAGATAATTCATTTGATGCTTCAAATCTTACAACATTGTGTTCTTGAGGAGGCTCATACTGTTTAATTACAGGAACACTTATTTGTTGTACTTTCTCATCTTCCTCATCACTCTCCTCATCTTTACTTATATCAATATCTACAGAAAAACTCACCTTAGGAGTTGGCTATGAAGGAATATAATCTAAGGGCCCTATATCTTCAACCTGCACTCCTGAATAGGTTGCGTGAGTGGCATAAAAGACAAATGAAGGCACATCCTTTACCAATTCATTCACATGAGAAATGAGTTGCTCAATCCTTCCTAGAGGATCCTGTATTTCACCAAATGCCCTTGAATAAGATGGGACATTTCTTATTTTCCATTCCTCTGCCAGCATAACCCTATTATATGTAGTCATTTTGTCAGTGGTAGAGGCTTCATCATGGTTTCTGATCACATCTTCATCTAAGAACACATGCTCATTTCCTGATAACCCCTGTGATAGCCTTGCTTTGTGAATAAAACCTTCTACATCAAAATGTTTTCTTTTATTTCCTAGAGGGAGGTTATATTGTGCTAATTTAGCATCAATTTCCTCATATCCCTCATTTGCAACCACTGTAAAGTCTCCAAAACATAAATTTTTGTGAACAATTGATTGTTTGTTATGTCCTTTAAGGTGTTCAATATCAAATTTTTCTAATTTCCTCACAATTTCTAAGTAGGAAATTCTATCAGGAACTACTCGTGGCAGCAAGTGTGGAGTTTATTCAAACCCATAAACCCTAATCACTGTGTAGTCAGGAAAAGCATACCAGTCTCCCCAGTTATGATTCACCTTATTCCTTGGGTCATTTTCCTTTGGTCTTAGAAAATTCTTTACTTCTGGGGATAAGTTATAATCATGTGGATATCCCAACAACCTCATCAATGGATTCACAAAAAACTCCTCAAAATAAAGATAATGAGATCTACCAAATCGACTATCCCACAATGAAGTCCACATTTGTACAGGTTTGAGGTTTCCATTTTCATCTATATCTCTTATTCTTAATTCTTCACTCTAGACCCTTCTAACATGTCCCTCGTGCATGAGCAAAAGCATGAACAAAGAATAATGTTTGAAATGAATATATTCAATGTTGTTTTTAATCTTTTTAAGCTCTTGGTTTAGGGCATTGGCCAAGTATCTAGCATAATTGAATGATCTGCCATCAGTGTTTTGTATGTCTATAGCTAAGACCATTGGGGCAATAGACATGAAAGGTGGGACCTCTACCCCCAAGACCTGACCAGTTGAATAATAAGTGTATCAAAAATATTCTTCAAACAAGTCCTCATGAAAAGGAGGGTTTTCATTGCTCGAAAACCTCCTGAGTTGGCCTCCTTTATTCTTGGGCCTATGCAAGGGTAGTTTCCATCGTTTGTAGCTAGTATCCATATGGTGATACTCTATCAAGAGGTCTCTAACTGTGAATGGAAAGTTCATAGGACACTCCAATTGAAACACATTAGAAATTAAATCCTTATAAATAACAAGCATGTCAACCCCATTATGTGATTGAATAGTTCTCCTCTTGGGGTCGTATATGCTAGCCAGAGCTTTAATTAGTTCTACATTTATGAACATGTTGAGCACCACAAGTTTTACCAAGTTCAACCTCCATGGGTTGCAGATTGGCTAAAACCTAAATTTTTTTCTGTAATGACACATGAAGAGTTCATACCTGCATCGTGGTGTCCAAATATCTCCCAAGCCCTTATGTTTATCTAATAATCTATCCATTGAAGGATTCGTTTGAGCACTCCTCCTGGGTCCTTGCCTTGACCCAGGGCATTGATCTATTAGGGCTTGATTTAGGAGTCTCTTCTTAGTTTTATGTTTCTTAGCTTTGGGTTTTGCTGTGTTTTCCTCCATTGTTTGAATTCTTAATCTTTTGAAAAAATACAACTTCTCAGCTAGGATTGGTGTACTTACTTGGGTCTCGCCTACATTGGTTTTTGATACGTAAGAACTCCTAGCTTTTCCTTTTTTCTTTTGTCCTCAACAAAATCTTCCAAACTGTACGACAATTATGCAATCGACTTGTGCTTCAATTATGGATCATAAATACACCACCCTTTTCAGTCTTGTCATCAAAGGGAAGCATTTATTTTTAAATATCTTGATGATTCCTTGAGATGTCACATTAGTTAGTACAATCATCATCTCCATATTAGTGAGACTATTATCCTTCTTCCATTGATAGCCACCTTCTCCACTGATGAACAAATTTCCTTCAGTCTATTAATGAGATGCCATAATACATTACCACATACACATTAATTCCCTCAATATATTTTAATTCTTAATAATTTGTGATTATATCAGGCCATCAGGGGAAAGAAAACATTCATTCCATTGATGTTCATGAGTTACACCGATGTGCTTACTTTTGTTGACTCTATTGGTCTATTGGGGAGAATGCCTTAGGAGTCAGCCCAATAGGGTATTGTTACACTAATACTAGGTTATGAATTGATTTCATTGGGCCATCAACAAGGCTATGATGGGGGCTCTGCCGATAAGGCATTTTTATGCCGATAATGCTAATTTTTATTTAGGAATAGGGAAAGATTATGGAGTCTCAAACTCATTTATGTGTGTGTCAATTTGGCAATGTGGGCTACAAAATGGATCTTGTCACACACATTTCAACAATTTGTGTTGATCATAAAATTAAAATGTGATAAATTTCTATGAAATGTGGAGGATAGGTGGGTGGAGGCTATTAAAAAATGTGATATTTTTTAGTTCTAATAGGATTAAGGGTTGATGGTTGAGGGATTAGGGTAGAGAGTTTACTTGGGTTTAAGGGTTTAAGGGTTGAGGGATTAGGGCTGAGGGAAATTACTAGGGTCAACTAGGGTAGAGGGTATTGGGACATTGAGGGTAGAGGGACGTAGAGGGTTTAACGGTTTAGGGTATTTGGGTGGGTATAGGGTTGAGGGATTAGGGTAGAGATGGAGCTATGGATTAAGGGTTGAGGGATTAAGGGTTGAGGGTTAAGGGATGTTTAATGTATAGGGTTGAGGGTTGAGGGTAGAGGCTTGAGGGATGTATATGGGTCAAGGATTAGGATTGAGGGCCCAATGTATAGGGTAGAGGGTATAGGGGTTAATGGGGGACTGGGGTTCAAGGGTACTTGAGGGTATAAGGGTTGAGGGTTGAGGGATTAGGGTAGAGAGTTTACTTGGGTTTAAGGGTTTAAGGGTTGAGGGATTAGGGTTGAGGGATTACTAGGGTCAACTAGGGTAGAGGGTATTGGGACATTGAGGGTAGAGGGATGTAGAGGGTTTAATGGTTTAGGGTTTAGGGTATTGGGTTGAGGGTATAGGGTTGAGGGATTAGGGTTGAGGGTATAGGGTTGGAGGATTAGGGTAGAGAGGGAGGGATGGATTAAGGGTTGAGGGTTGAGGGTATAGGCGTTTACTAGGGTTTAGGGTTTAAGGGTTGAGGGATTAATGCATGCTTAATGTTTTGATACATGATATCAACTATATCTTCTGCTCTCATGGTTGAATACTGAATTCCATTATGGTGGGCCTACAAAGTTCCAGTCATCTTTCTTCCTCTTCCACCAAATGCTAGCTTGATCCACAAGTCTACCAACCTAATTTCCTTTGTTTTTGAAAGCTAAAGTTTCTCCCAAGTCACTAGTGTAGCTCTCTCTACCTTTTTAGAATCTTTCATTGCTACAAACCATCTGTGGTATTTAATCATTTGTACCACATGGTTGATGTGCTTTGAATCATTGAACCTAAAGGAAATTTCCTTAACATAAATATTGCTAGGGAATTTCAATGTTGACATGTAGTTGGAATTAAAGCTAATACCTAGAACATTGAAAATTATCCTTATATAATAATTCCCTCCATCTTGTTGGCTTGTAACACTATTAATGGTGGCTACATGAAATGTAACCATGATGCCATATATGGGTACTAGAACAACATCATTTTTTGTATCAACCTGAATCATGAGCTCTCTAGAAACAGGGATATCTTCCACATTTTTGTATGAAACCATCTCAGTGGATGGCTTGAAAGAGCCATGTCCATCTCCTGTACCAATGCCCCCTGTAGCCAATCTTCTTGCAATCTCCTCATTCTTTTGCAAAGGGTTGGAACTTAAGGTTATGTAATAGAATTTACAGTTGACAGTTAAATTGCATAACAATTTTTTTTATGATCTTTACTAACATTTATTAGAATTTTTGCATGTTTTACATCATTGGAATCACATATTAGCTGTAATTTTTTTGAAATTTTATTATGGTATATGCACTTTGATATGATGTAATATGATTATGATTTCATCTCATATGTTTCAATATTAGATATATAATAGAAAAATAAATTATTGCATGGAATAAATAATAACTTTTCATTTTAAATGTTTTTTTTTCCAGAACACGGGTCTTCTAGAAGATCAAGATGATCCTCATCATGATATAGATAGATAGAGAATATTGGTTCTATCGGTACATATCACATGGCAGAGGATGATGATGATGCATATATGAAAGACACTGAGGCCAATGACAATGATGATGATGACGGCGATGACGATGAGGCAGTTGCTGGTAGTACCCAGTGACATTCATGATCATATAGACAACATCATGGATCATTGTTGATATATCGTTATGATGATGATGATCATGGTGATGATGATCGCAATGGTGGTGATGATGATGAGACAGTTGCTGGTAGTACCCAGTGACATTCATAATCATATAGATCATAATCATATAGACCGCATCATGGATCATTGCTAATATATCGTTATGATGCCTCTTTTCATGGTTACTATCATATGTATCATTTTCATGGCCTATAGTACCATATTATTGAGTTGTATCATATTGACATTTATCATTTTCACTTATATCATTTGGACATGTATCATCTTGACTTGTATCAATTTGAGTTAAATAATTTATCATTTTTACTTATATCATTTGTACATGTATCATTTCGACTTATGTCGATTGTTGGACATGTATCATTTTCACATGTTATTGATCTACTGGCATATTTGACTTTCACTTGTTTTAGTTATATATGACAATGATCTTATCAGTATTGACTTGTCAATTTATATATATTAAAAGTGGTCGATGATTTTTGGATGGATATTTATTACGTATGACCATTTTAATTTACTGCTCAAGATGGATGTTGTCAAATTCAATTAAATTATAGATATTTGACTCAATTGTTTTAATTATAGATGATGATCGTGTTATAATAATTATCTTGTTATTTAATCATATGAGTTAAATAATTAAATTACTTACTCTATAATCATATGATTTATTTAAGAGGCATCATATATTACTAATTAAATTGAATTAAAACATATTAAATTAATAAATGGAAGCGAAACAAGAAGCAATTTTAGAAGCAAGAAAGGAAGCAACATTGGAAGCC
This sequence comes from Sequoia sempervirens, assembly GCA_007258455.2. Classification (NCBI taxonomy): domain Eukaryota; kingdom Viridiplantae; phylum Streptophyta; class Pinopsida; order Cupressales; family Cupressaceae; genus Sequoia; species Sequoia sempervirens. Next base: position 116,240,612 of record VDFB02049217.1, on the reverse strand, counting down.
AAACTAGAAACAAACTAGAAGCAATATTGGAAGCAAAATTAGTAGCAAAATTGAAAGCAAACCTAGAAGAAAAAATGGAAGCAAAACTGGAAGCAAAACCTTAGCAAAACAAGAAGCATTTTTTAGAAGCAAAAAAGGAAGCAAAACAAGAATCATTTTTAGAAGAAAAAAAAGAAGCAACAATGGAAGCAAAACTAGAAGCAGACCAAAAGAAATCTTGGAAGAAAAATTGGAAGAAAACTTGGAAGCAAAACTAGAAGCAAAATGGGAAGCAAAACTGGAAGGAACGTAGGAAGCAAAACTGGAAGCAAATTTGGAAGAAAAATTAGAAGCAAACTTGGAAGAAAATCTAGAAGCAAATCTGGAAACAAAACCAGAAGCAAAACTATAAGTGAAACTAGAAGCAAAACTAGAAGCAAAAATGGAAGCAAAATTGGAAGCAGTCCTGGAAGCAAAAGTGGAAGCAAAACCAGAAGCAAACCTAGAAGCAAAACTAGAAGAAAAACTGGGAGAAAAAATGGGAGTAGACATGGAAGTAATACTAGAAGCAAGATTGGAAGCAATACTGGAAGAAAACTTGAAGCAAAACTGGAAGAAAAACTAGATACAACATTGGAAGCAAAAGTGGAAGTAAAAGTGGAAGCAAAATTAAAAGCAAACCTAGAAGCAAAATCGGAAGCAAAACTGGGAGCAAAACGAGAAGTAAAAATGGGAGTAGACATGGAAGCAAAACCAAAGGCCAACTTGGGTGCCAATTTAGGCTCTATTTCCAATGCCAGTTTATGGTGCTATTCCCGACGCTAAAGGAGACACTATTACTGACATCAAATTTTTGGTGCAAAATCCGGTGCAAAAGCTGGTGCTAAAGATGGCACAAAATCTGACACAAAAATCGGCGATGAAACGAAGAAATGGGTTTTTGTCGACTTTTGCACTGTCAGATGACTCCAAAATGATGGACTCAGATACAATAAAATTTGGTGCAAAATTCAATGCTAATTGCCTATTGTGTTGTTGTGTTACTAACATACAACCAAGTTTTACATAGGCATTGTCCATTGCAAAACACAAAGGTATACTATCCATGCCTAGTGAATATTCTAGCATTATGATATTTCTTAATACCATAGATCCTTCTTCATTGTTTTTCCTCCTTAGAAATGAGAATATCACTATCAAACTATGACTGTCACTATAACTGAAATCACTGAAAACATGAATGATTGTGAATATCAAACATGACATTTGTCATTTGTCTAAACACCATATCAAACTCAAGATCCATAGTACTACAAATGTAAGACAAGATCTACCACAATCACTTGAACCATATCCAAAGTATGAAGAATATCATTGTTTTTGACATCTACAAACCAAATCTAACTAAACATGACACCTACAAACTTAGCTGCCTCCATGAAGGACTAACAACCTTGATTTTTTCTAGATGAAACCTCTTTATTGTTTTCTAAGGGTTTGAATAATACATGAATAGTTATCTCCCCTAACCTCATGTTGTTCTTTAAGCAGTTATGGATATTTCTTGTGCAGTATGCACAAGCTTAGGTTCTTCTTTCTCTTGTTTCCTTCTCCAAAATTTCATAGCGCTTGTCCTCTTGTGATGACTAAATGGTTTCATTTAATTACTACTACAATACTGTGCTTTATGTCCAGACTTATTGCATCTATAGCATATGACCTTGCTTATTCTATTTGACCATTCATAAGAGCTCTTATTACATCCAACTTTCTTTTCAATGCATCCAACACTCTATTACTCTATGACCAAATTCATAACATGAATAAAAATAACCATAAAAAGAATCTTCAAGCCTGGACATTTGATGCTTTCTTAAATGAAAATATCTTTTAGACTTGTTATTTTTGACTTGTGCAAGAGAATTTTCTTTTGTCTTCTTCTTGTCTTCAGGCTTAGGAGCAACAAAATAATAGTTTAGATCCATTTTCTTCCTTGGTGTTTCTCTAACCTTAGAACTCTATCCTTGTTTGGGATTATGAACTCTTTTGTATTCTTCTTCACTACTGTTCTGATCTACAAGCCTTTTGGGAGTAGTGCTTGATTCTTCTTGTTTATATATTGCCTCTTTTGATGAGTTTGAATCCATTGGTGCTTTTCCAACATTCTTCTTGGACATTGCAACATATTTGTAACTTTTGTCTACTTCATATTCTAACCCAAACTTGTTTGATAGTGACCTTTTACTTAGAATCATTTTCTCAAATAACTTAGTGCTCTGTTCATTTTGAAGACTCCTCTTCAACGCCTAATTTACCTTCTCTAGTTGTTTTCCTAGAGACAACACTTTAATAGGTCTAGCTTTTAAAAATATTTCATTTTGGTTTGCAAGTTTATGCTAGTGACTTCTTCAACTCTTCTAGACTCTTCCAATTGCAAATTTAGATCCTCAATAAGCTGATTAGATTCTTCACACTTCACACTTCACTTTCAGTTTTTCTACTTCTTCAAGGTTTGAAGGTGTTTTGGTCTTGGACTCCTTTTCTTTGTGAAGCTACAACTCTAAACTTTTATTCTTCTTCCTGAGTTTCTTGATCTCATATAGAGCACAAATGAGTTCACCTTCAATATCAATTTCACATTCATCCTCATCATACTCCTATTCATATTCATTTACAAAGGGGTCTCCTTCTTCATCAAAATTCTCAAAAACAAAATAATCTTCTAACCTTGTATCTTCTTCAATTTGTAATTCATTTCTTATAACTGCTTATTCATATTCCTTTGTATTTGGTTTAGGTGTTGCTTGTTGTTTAGCATTCTGTTGGGTATTTATTTTTCCTTTGTTTATTTTCCTTTTTTCCATAATAAGTTATACTGCACTACCAAGATCTCCTAAGTTGATTAAACTTGTGCAAGGAACCTAAGGCTCTGATACCACTTGTTGGAGTACAAGACCATTGAGAGGGGGGGTGAATCAGTGGTCTAATGAGAAACTGAATTTCAAAACTTAACTCACTTGTATTATGCAAAGAAACCCATTGAAAACACTCCAAACATTATAGGTATTGAATGTTGAGGGAGTCACAATGATATGAAAATTAGAAAATAATAGTTGAAAAAAGATAATAAATCAAGCACAACATGGTAAACCATCAAGAGGAGACATAACACAAGTTTTATGAGTGGAAAACCATAAAAGGGTGAAAAACCACTTTGAAAATAAGTTTCATTAAGCCTCACTGGTTACAAATTGCATGCCTCATTGGAAAAACAACAAGCCTCACTAGCAATATAACAAGCCTCACTAGAAAAATAACATGCCTCATTGGAAAAATAACATGCCTCACTAGAAAAACCTCATGCCTCACTGGAAAATCACCATGCCTCATTGGAAAACATCATGCCTCACTAGAAAAAATCATGTCTCACTGACAATATTCAAAAGAAAATGAATGAAAAACTAGAGGGTTACTCTATTTCAATAGAAACCACTACTCTTTCCTTGAATCAATTCAACAAACACTATCTCCAAAATTCATCCATACCATAGCACTATTACTTTACTTTTCTTCAAATCAAAACTCTAACTATAACCTTCTTAGAGTAGAGTGATGGATGACACAAATTAGAAGCCAATCTAATGGACATCTTCATACACAACACATACACACACTGTCTTCTCTTCAATTGAAATGTAAACCACCTGTAATCACACTCAAAACACACAATAATTTTCAAAGATGGATGCAATTCATGGATCTCTTATATACTATTACTCAAATTCCTTTTATCTATGTTCAATAGTAACAAGGACATGTTGTCACTGTTTCTAAAATATTCTCAAAGAATTCATACCTTGATTAGAGCACTAGAAAACATACTATATTTAGACAAAGAGAAAAAAACTTCAAAAACACTCATACAGAGGTATAAGTTAATCTTTTATGCTCCGTTGTAACTCAAAATACCATCTTCCTTTTCATTATCTAATCACCAACATGGTATTGTAGTTTTCAATACTTCTTCATGGAGCCCAATTTACAAACAAAACCCTGCTCAATACCCTGCTATCATTCCTTCAACCATCAATTCCACAATAAAAAAAGAGGCATCATATAATTCTTTGATATTTTGTTATTTTAGTTTCTCTCTGTGTATTACTTTTCAAAACATGGTATAATTGACTATAAAAATTCTCATTGAGCACACCAAAATTTGAATCACATAAATGCATTGGAAATGTTCTACCTTCCAACCCTTTGTTCTCTTCAAATGGTTATCAAAATTGTGAATAACTAAAACAAAGCAAAAGACTTCCTAATTTCTATCAAAGTGAACCTTTGTAAAGTATTCATTCCTAGGTTTGAATGAGAACCTTTGATTTTAGAAACCCACCAACTTGAAAATTTAATAATAGCCATTGATTTGCTTTAGGCGATATGTTGAGAATCATTAACTTGTGGAATTGATAGACTCTAGGTGTAGGGACCGGTAAGTAATGCATTTGAGACCTTCAATTAATCACCTAAGTGACTTTTAACCCATTATACCATGTCAACTTTAAGTTATAAAAAAATGTTTAAAAAGAATTGACATCCTTTACGAGCATAAACCCTAGATTTAGAGACTCGGGGTTTCAATAATTTCTTAGCGTTTTAGGTTCCATTTCACTTATAATTCTAAGAGTGCATAACCAATCTATAAGAATTGAAAGAGAACCATTACAGATGCCTCTTGTATCCTAATAATTATGTCTATCTTTAAAACTCAAACAATAGAACCATCATAGGAGGATTAATACAAATCATCTGTTGGAAGATGAATTACTCTGAGAGGGGGGGTGAATCAGAGTAATATAAAATTTAAAACTTTTACCCTTGAAGTGAAAAAAAAAGGGAGACCTTGAGACAGATACCACTTTGATCCTTAATATAACAACTTAGAAACTATACTCAAACAATGATTGCAACTTTATCAAGAACAACTCATTGAACATATTGAATCTATGTTTGAATTGTTTGAATTTACTATAATAATTGATCATATAACATTGAGTACCAACAAGACAATAATTTGAATATGAACATCCACATTTGTGAAATCTTTTAGATAGATTGTAACAATGGAAAATGTATCAAATCATTGCATGAGCCACTTTGAAAAATGACAGAATGAAAACTTAATCAAGATAAGCACAAAGCACACAAAAGAGAGACAACTTTTTCGAGTGGAAAACCCTTTCAGGGTAGAAAAACCACTGCAAAATGCCTTATAGGCTTAATTCAAAACTGATTACAATATTCTCAGAGCACCAACAAGCTATCACAATGTGGAACACCAACTCCAAGTACAAACTAAAGCACCCACTTCAAGTTAGAAGCACCAACTTCACAGGAGCACCAACTCCTCTATTTTTCAAAGTTTCAAATGATAATATATGATTTTCAATAATGCCCACTAAAATGTGTATTGAATGAAACAATACCAAAATAATTTTACTAAAAATATGAAATCTCTGTATTCAAGATTAGAGATATAAATCTTTTAAATTCTCTTTTCACCCATTTCAAAACAAATGATATTACTTTAATAACAATCTATTCTATGCTCAAGAACCCATGTTCTCAACCATACAAATTCTCACCATTGAGAAATGGCTTACAACCATATATTTATTTAACAAAAAAATAGTTAAAATGGATTCCAAAAAGAAATTACTAAAGAATATTTGATTAATTATTTCTTAACAATGAAACCCTGATTGTTAACCAACCAACTTTTTCAAACCTGAAAATAGTAACCAAAAATGAAGTAATTCTTCTTTTATTTTTACTCTGTAACTTTATTCTTTTTCATTGCAAAATGAAGTATAAGAAATCTGTTCAAAACTAAACCAAAGTCATATTTTCATTTTTACTCTTCCATTTACCAAATTTACCTTCAAAAGATCAAGGCAATGTATAGATATTACCTTTGTCATGGTGGGTTTAACTTGCAAATAAAATCCTTGAAGATCTTCATGAAAATTTCCCAAACCTCCACTTCCAACTCAAGCAAAGACCACCATTATTCTTGCTATTCATCAAAGACCAACATAACTGAAAACTAGGTCAGAATACTACAACAAGCTTGCTCAAACTGTGACTGAAATTTCAACATGGTGACACTAGGGTTTGAGCTTATTATGCAAAAATGAAGCTATCATTTGTTTACCCTAGTCTTCTTTTCATTGAGTACCAAATCATAATCAATAAACATTTAAAATATGTTAGCCCAAACACAATCATTTTCAAATCCATTTTACCACCAAAAAAATAATGAATTTAATGAAAATATAGTCACTACCAACTCACATCCATGTGAGTTATCATATCTGTCAAGCCATCATAGTGTTGCTGCCAAAAAACCTGATAAGCCTTCTTTAGAATCAAAACTCTAATGAGTATGTTGACAATCATATGCACGGTGAAGACTAAAGTCTTCAAATTAAATGATAACATTCCAATGAAATGTGAAAACCGACAATGAAGTGAGAAGATCCTGATGGTATTTTTAAAAGACTTATATCAATGAAAAGGTCGACAGTCATATATTGTATGACTTTAAACTTTAACAAAGGCCAATACCAATAAAAATAATATGAACTATATGTCATATGGTAAGCCTGAGTCTTTTTATTATAGAGGATTTTAATAATCTTTAAAAAACAAAATATTCATAGCCTCAATATCATATAAGATGGTGATCACAAAAAAATACCATGCCAAGATCAATGTGATAAACATCAATTGAAACCATATCACCAAGTACCATAAAATGATCAATATCACTTGTAATGAATCTTCCCACTATAATGTCATAACCTGTATGTGCCATGTTAGAACTAAATTCACCATAAAACCAAGTGAAACTGCTGTCTACACATGAAGCTCCAAACATCAGTACCACAAGATATCAAATGTGAATGTAAACAAACATCACAGTGCTGCAAATCTAAGTGTGAAACTGAATGCCAAAACCAAGAGTGCCAAACAATAGTGCCAATGTCATACATAGAATTATGATCAAAGCCATGAAAGACCACCAATGTTGAAGTTTAAGTCCATGCACATCAATTGTCTTATGAAGAAATCACACCACCAAAATCTGTTTTGACATCAAGGACAAACAACCATAGTAAAAAACTGAAAGCCAACATCATCTTCTTAAGTACCATTGAAGTAACTCACTTTTTATCAACAATAACAACATTACCTTTGAAACCAATGATGGGCAACCATGGTTTGACATCTTTGAAACTTCAATCACAGGGATATATCAAGCATTAGCATCATGAAATAAATGATGACTAATCTAACACCATGAGAAACACCATGAGGAAATTCAACCTTGCATTACCAATGATAAAGAATAAAGACTTTGCATGCCATGATGCATCAACACTGCCTTTGAACAACTTGGACACCTTTGTAAAATGAAGGAGCATCTTGAACAACATATTCTTGCATATATAACAAACCAACACTATAAATCAACTTTGGCACTAAAGGAAAAAGCTACTATAAAGCACCTTTGACATCAATGACAAACCATGCCAACACAAGGGATAACCCTTTTATGCTATTTTTTTTATACATGGGATAAAATATTTATGAAAATAAATAGAATCATATTAATGTGTAAGCTTTATGATATGGTGGGTGGATTAATTTTAGAGGTATGAGGTGAAATTTTTTAACATTTAATAGTCTTTAAAAGAACAAAGATACATTGACCATTAGAAGTCATTGTGAGTAAAAGGGAAAGAACAACAAGAAGAATATGTGATTTAAATATAAGAGGATATCTAGCCCTCCTATAAAAATAAGGTCATGTGATGGAATTATGGAAAGGCACACTAAAAAATACTAAGACTAGGAGGTAGACAACAATAAATTTAAGGATGATTTCGTAAGCATTTAAGTCTTTTATTTTTTAGTTTTATTTTTGGCTAGAGTATCAAGGTTCACTTTATAAGCATGTTGTTATTTGTTTTCTAAAATATTGACCTTTTTCAGTGGTAAGATTGCTTATACCCAACATGCCCTTATTTTTAGAGTTTTAGGTTTTCTTAGTCTTGCATCCCATCCTACTTGTGGTTAGAGGTACTCTTGAGCTATGAATTCTATCATTGGGGAAGCAACTATCCATCCTCGTAAATGCACTTGAACATGGATGCCTCCCATACCATCATAACTGTAGTTCCTCATTTCTTAGCAACATACCTCACTGTTAGACTCAAGTTCACTGTAGTCGTAGATGTCATCATCATTTTTTATTTTCTATTTAAACAACTCATTTCCTTCAGTTGATTTTTTCTATATTTTTATATCACTTTTTTTTATTGTGGGGTCCACACAGTTAGTCGATGTGGAAATGGTTGAATATGACAAAGCAAAGTCTATTTTATTTTTAATTAGTTGTTAATGGATGCAACTAGATATTTTATTGATTTAGATTTACTTATGCACAACCAACATTCAATCTTGCAATTTCAAGATTAGCCAATTACAGATGCTTCCAAGGTGACATTTTTATCTTCAAATGAAGTGGGAAGCAATTTTTGGTGGTAAATGTGGTTTGCTATCCATTTTAAGTCTATTTAAGTAAACTTTCAAATTGAACAAACTAAATTATTAAAATTGTATTATAAAAAAATTAAATGAATAAATTTTAAATATAAATTAATAATACGATGTGACAAATTTAAAATAATTAAAATTAAAAAACAGAAAAAAAAATGGTTCAAAAGAAAACTGCATAAATTTTAATGTAAGGGGAATCTAATGGTAGAAAAATTCAAATAATTTATTTTATATTCAAATTTTTTATATATAATATTTTTTACTTCTTAAATTATTAATTAAGATCATTTATTATTATTGTAACAACCCCCGTGTTCTACTTAGTAAATCTCCAATTTATTTCACACTAAGTAAATATTCTATGATGTCATGAAATAGAAATAAAAATCTTTCTTTCCTTAATGTAAACTACATGTATAATTGAAACAACACCATTTCCAAACTTCTCTTGCATTCCATTGTAATTTCACAAATCTTCTAAAAACATAGATATCATATTGAATGAACTCAAGTATAATATTCATGACTACATCCTTCCATATAAATGGGTACATGATATGTGCATAGCTCCTATGAGCTTCATCTGGAAATAGCTATACAAACTGGTCCTGATGTCGCCGCATTGGTGCATACATTATGAATGTCCTTGCTCGCTTTGCAAACACTCCAGTTTTCCTTGATACTGGCACAAACATCTACAAACCTTGACTGCTAAATGGTGAGGAGAAGCATCACTCAAACGCTTTTCCACCAACCATGAACTCAAATGTGGTCCCCCGCACATTTGTCACATATGACAAGATGGCCCTACCCTTCAACAAAGATTTTTGTTGGTAAACCTCATAGCAATAGCCTATCTGAGCTTAGTGTTGTGTCCTACATGACCAGAAATTGTAAACCCACAATCTAGGACTAGCATGCATACAAATGGATCATGGTGAACTTGACAGTGTAAATAGTGGAAACTTACACTACCTTTTCCAAAATGTTCTCACTTAGTACTTTGAATGAAGGCCATTCTATTCACATACACTTCTATAGCTTATTTTGGATCTTGATCATTCATATACTATGCTTAGGTAATTTCATACCTTAAGTAATCCCTAACCTTTGAAATAACATATTTCCCTTTCCAAAAAAACTATGATATCTTATGGATATTCCCATCCTTGGTATAGTATAAGAGTTTTCCTAGTCCATGAGTTAACTTTACATAGACAAGCCATTCACTACAAAATACAATCTAGTTCCAAGTATGAATTTATAATCTAGAGTATAGTTATATAAGCTTCTTCCATTCATAGATTAATTAATCATAAATAACCGACTCTAATCAATAATATATCATAATAATTAGTTCTCATCAAGAGAATATCCAAATCAGTGATTGACCTCAATCAAAGCATAATCATAGCAATAGGTGCTTCCCTTCGAGAGTGTAACCCTTTAATAAAAGAGGTATTGAAAGTAGAATCTTGTCAACAATTTGATTTTATTTCAAGACTTTATTAAATAAATTAACCAATTAGTCACTTTAACTCATTAGGTAATTCCACCTACATTTCTAAACATATATAATTCCTTAACTCAAGTGTTTAGGCTTAATCACCTAGGTGAGTTTTAACCTTGTTATATCCTAATCATAGGATAAAGTCATCAACCAATGACTAGCCCGAATGTATAAGTTACTCTAACCTCATATATTTCAATCAATACTGAGTGTACAACCTAGCCCAGTAAGTTATTCCCATCCTATAGGTATCAACGAGTATTCAAGTACTTATCCCTAGAGTAATTTACTAGCCATATAGTATATTCAAATAACTTAGCTATGAATAACTATTAAGCTACCATTGTATAATCATATCTAGTATAATAAGAATACTTATGACAAAAAATCCTCTTATCATGGAGTAACTACAAGCACATCAAAAAATTTAGTATAATAGCTTCTATTTCCTTTTCAAAGCAATACTATTTTTCCCTAAATGGGTGATCTGATAATGCTATCTTGCAAATTCTGGGAGATTTTGAGTTTTTTTGAAATCACATATTTTTAGAAAATATAATGATTTAAGTCTTAAAAATTTCCATTTGAAGGATTCCAATTGAAAAAGGTTTGATCAAACCAGCTTAGATCAAACCCCTTTGGATAGAACCCTGCTAGTTTTAAACCATACCTATAACAGAGTCTCCTTTACACCTATCAAAATGTTGATAAAAAACCACTTTTGATTTACCTGTTTGGGGATCAAATGAATTCATTTAAAATTTATTTTTGTAAGTATGTATTCCTTATTATAAGCTTCCCAAAAAGTATAATTTTAAATAAATTTAATTTTATTATTATATTTATTTTTAATTTCTTGTGAATGTAGGTTTTTCACCAAAAATCAAGCTCTTTGTTCTACACTTGTGGAAAAATAGAAGATTATCATTTTTTTTTTTGAAAATATGAGTGCACTAGATATTAAATTCCTTGATCCAACAAAAAAAATAAAATTCGATACATACAAAAAAATCTGTGTTATACGGTCGCCTATGTCTGAATTGTAATTGGTTTGACTTGAAACTTGATTAAGGAAAAAATATTCAATAAAACACTATGAAACCAATTGTAAGCACTAGATATCATAGTTCCAAATCTAAATTCGAAAAAAAATAGAATTTTATCCTTCATGGAAAAAAAAATTATGTGTTATACAGTGTGTCACTCCTTAAAAATGGTGTTTTTTGAAAAAAACTATTTTTTGAAGGAGATGGAAAAAAAGTGCAATCTGATTCCAAGAATTTTGAAAAAAATATATTTAGAATCTATAGAAAAAATGACACAAATCACTAGTTTGCATCATCTTCAGATTCCTCACGGTTTAGCTGCTATAGGTGCTTGAAAGTGAAGATTTAGTTAGAAAAAATCAGTTTAGTGTCCAGTTTGGCCAAAAATTGTAAACCAATATTGTGGGATCACCCAAATGCAAGTATTCATAATAGAAATTTTAAAGTGATCATGAAACAATCTTTCAAAAGATAAGACAATAAACGAAGATTATCCTCATGCCTATTTTCAGTTATCCAATTAGTTGACTACAAATTAGTTTTCCCTTAGCAGCAACTAGCTTATGCTTGATCCCTTCAGCTATGCCACAATAATCCGCTAGCTCTCAGGTTGATAATGTACTTCACTGAATATGCTAACACTCTCACAAATGCTCACAACTCTCTCAAAATATAACAGAGTAATGCAGATTAAGAAATGCAAAGCAAAGACATATAAAATGCTAAGCTCAAAGTGTATGGAATGCATCCCCAAACAAGTGAGTCTTCTCTACTCTTTATACAACATCAAAGAGACTTATCATCCTATAGAATAGGCATGAGTGTTGATAGCAATCATCATGCATAGCCACTCACTCAATTTTAGCTAAAAGGTGGTGCACAAAGAAGAACATAATCAACAAAACAATGCTACAAGATGACCTCTTTTGGTGACATCAATATAAGACCATTTTAAATCAGCATATGATGAAAAAGGTTTAATTAAAATTGCCTTCATAATGAACATCTAGAGCAAGTAGGATTCTTAAGGTGGCACCAAATAAATCATAAACCTCCTATAGAGTTGGCATGATTTTTCACTTGTTGAATCAATCAATAACAAATATATAACACATAGCTCAAATTGAATTAGTCTTACATGAGTCGATTCATCTCATTTATCAGTCTGACCAATTCATCAGCCTGTTGTACATAATCTTGCATGCATTTATCAGATGTTATTTCCTCAATGACATGGCATTAACAAGTTTACTAAGTCCAAGATGTTTCCTCACAAAGCGTCAACTAAGTCTGATTCCACTTATCGACTTAATGGCTATGTATTATTTTGCAAAATACTAGTTCTTAATGTGTGGACAACAAGAGTAGTATGCGACCTATAAAATACAGTCAAAAGTATAACATACTTCAGCCTTTGATTTAGTTTGACTTAGTCTTTATTCATATGTGTGTTGTTTTAAACTCATTCCCTATACGTGGCAAACATGGCTTTCTCACTTATAATATTCTATGAAGTTTTACTTTCAAACTTGCATAATGCACGACCTCTAAATATGGGCATTCTATGTTCAATAAGCACTTATATATATATGCTTATTTTTGCATGCTATCAATGCTTTATAAAATGCGCCATACATTTTAAAATATAAAACAATCATATATATATATATAATACATATTATATATATACACACCTCTATATAAGCATTAATTCCCATGTGTATATATATATGTATACATATGTATTCTCATATATATACACAAAAGAACTTCAATAATATCGACATATATATATTTACTTACACATATATACGCAAGATAATAATATTATATATATAATATCAACTATATATATTCCTCTATGCTCATGTATACATACATATACATGTTATTATAGAATTTGTGGAGCTATTATTATTTTCATTAATACTAGTTCCCACTGTGTTTCTCCAAAAAATAGAAAGTAAAATTTTTAGCTAATAAAGAAAAAAGGATTTGAACTACTAACAGTTCTCCTCCCTATAGCATGGTAAATTATTAGTAGGTAACTATTTTAAATAGACAGCCTGCTAATTGAAGTCTAAAGATTACACTTATATTTAAAACACTTTGAAATATGTCTTTCATATAGAAATAAAAATTAAAAGATTTGAATTTGAGACCTTTTTAACCCTTGATTCTTAAACACAATGTAACAAAATTATCTATCATTCGCTTATAATAAAATTTTAAAATATTATTAGATTGGATAGATTGTTTTTCTTATCAAATAAAAAATAAAAAGGTTGTAGCATTGCACGTTAAGGAAATAAATAGGTAAAAAAAATTAAACCCAATTCTTTACATGATGATAAATTTTTATTTATCCATGTCATTCAAAGTAGAAATTTAACAACCAATGCCAATTTATCATTTAATACATTTAAGATACAAGCATTACTTACAATTCTCCATTACCATAATTCTCATGACCAATTATCTAGAAGATAATTAATACAAATATAAAGAACAAATAATAGTTTTCTCAAATTGGTAGAGAAAAGGGATGTCAAACTATATATTCTTCACCTTCTATTTTCTATTTGAAACATTCACCAACTTGAAATAATATATATGCCTCCAATGGTGTAATGTAACAACAAAGAAAAAAACCCACCAAATATTTCAATGCCAAACAAAAATTAAATTAAATATAACCATACTTAAAAAATCATGCCTAAAGCAAACTAGAATTGTAAGGCCAAACCAAAGGCATTTAAAGTAGATTTAAAAAAAAATCATATATCTAAAATAAAATCAAATAGGTTTCAATGCCCTTCACACTTCCAATGTGACTTAAGTAAATAAATTATAATGTACTTTGATATATTTTTAATACATTTTTCTACTACATATAAAAGTGAACTCCAACAATAATGCCTCACCTCTTCCTATTACTAATTGTGGGATTTGATACAACTTGTTAGATAAAATTGAACAAGAAGCTTAAAATATACACTACTATAACACTCAACACAAATATAACTAGCAGTTGTGTGCAGTGACATGCAATGATGAGCTGATAGGTGGACCACTTTTTATATTTATATGGTATTATCCATGTTTACACATCTTAAGAATGTTGCCCAAGCTTTCCCCACACTAGCAAGGTAGCTTGTAACCTTAGCCATGATTTACCAAACAATTTATTATTTTAAAAATATTCTGATGCAGTTTGTATTTGAAATGAAGGTTTTTTTTTGTTGAAAACAATGTAAAATGAAAAACTAGGCTTTATAGGAAAGGTGATCACATTTTTTAAAAACCCAAAAAAAACACAGGTTATGATGGAAAATTGTGGAAAATTTGACCTTCTAGTTTGAAAATAATTTGACCAGCTCTTGAAAATATTACATACTACATGGAGAATGAGTAGTCCAACCCCTTAAACTTCTTTGTTAAAACTGATGTTAGGGACACAAATAAGATCCTACCCATTCATACATAAATTAACCATATGTCCGCCTGCATCACCCTGGTGAATGCACACTCCAATAAATATAGTAGACCCTTAGAAAATGGTACCTCTTAGTTATAAATATACATTTAGTCCCTTCACCTCTCTTGAGCACACATTCCATATCAACAAAAAATTAAACACACTTCTGAGACAAGTATAGGACTAAGACAAGCTATTCATTCTCCAAAATGCACTTCTCATCATGGTTTGTGCCCTAAAGAGCTTGCAATTTACCAACTAAATGACATATAATGATTTTTCAATTTAGATGTCGAATTCATTATTTGATTTGCACATGCTAATAACAATTAATTACTCATAGTTGTAAATTTCTAAAAGCCTCATAGTTCCATCATGCTAGCAAATGTTGCTTGCCCAAAGTAATATGCCTAGAAAGTCATATCTAGAGATTTATAAATTCTCTTTCAGGAAATTATGATTTTTTTATTACAACTTTTAAAAAATATAAAAACTCGTATGTCTGACCACCTTAACTTGGTCAAAACTTCATGAAATTTATTTTTTCTTTTTTTAATCTTATAGTATGAAAAGCATAGAATGTGATGCATGTTTTGGATTCCAAAAAGTGATATCGCTTTGAAAGTTATAGATGTTTTTCAATCAGCCTATCAATCAAGACTTTAGTCATAATTCAAATAGAAAATGAATAATAATTATTTATTAAATTTAAAGTAAAACATAATTTATATTGGTGGAAAGCTAAGAATCTCCTTTAAAAACCCTTTTCATTTAATCAATTTTGGGTAAAAGAAAAGTCATCAACCACATACCCTACAAATACCCATCATATCGCTAATTTTTGGCCCATCATGATCCTACACATACCTGTTCAATGCATAATATGTGTTATCTATAAATCTTGGTGCCTCGTATCAATTTTGGTGGAAGTTAGAAGGTCCAGTGAACTAATTTTTTGTTCATTAGTATTTGGAGGCCGACTTGGTGAATATAGTGTGTCATAAATATTTGAGGAGTTATTTTTTAAGTTTTTTTGTGTTTGAACTTTTTGGCTTGGGTCCTCACTATGTTGTGGCTGACTCTTGTGGATACGCATTGAATATTATGGATGATTTGAGCCAACTGTTTGTGAATATTTCTTATTTTGTTGAAGCCGACATATAGCAATTGAATTCTTGGTGGCATATATATATATAAGTGATTGATTATATCATTTTGGTATGTGTTCGATGTGAGTTGATGTATGTTGCGAATGTCAAAAGGTCAGTAGAGCGATTATGCATAGTTTCACTTGTGCATTAAGGATTTTTGGTGTGAATTAAAGTAGAACAAAGCAAAAGAGAAAAATCAGTCAGAAGGTCTAGAATTTGATTGTTGAGCCTAAACAAAACTGTAATCAGGCATTTGTAAATTAGTTCAAATCTTTGGAAGTATCCCAAAATTTTGTAAGGCAGTAAGCCTTTCAGTTTTTTGAGCAGTGAGCTCTAGGCAGTGTGCCTTAATACAAGTGCATTCTCATTTTTTAATATTTTCTTTTGAGTATACTCAGAACAATATTTTGGATTGACCTCCGTTGTGGTTTTCCCCCTAATAGGGTTTCCACGTAAAAAATCCTTGTGTTATGGTGTTGTGGTTTTTTGTCTTAAATGTGCATTCATTTTTATTTTGGTTGAATGTTATCGACACTTTAATGATCAGATTAATAAAGTTAAAAATTGCACAACACTGATTCACCCCCCTCTCAGTGTTGCTTGATTCCAACAATTGGTATCAGAGCTCTGTTCCTCGGAAGAAGCTTAAAATCTTGGGGAAGATCTTGGAAAGTGTTTCAATGGATTCAAGTAGTCTTCAACAAAAACTTATGGTGGGCCTAGATGATCTTGATTAGGAAAAATATGAAGTCCGGGAATTACAAACAAATCTCATGAATGCTAAGAGATTCATTGATTCATTGAAAGAAAAAATAAACAAGTCTAGAGAGAAGAGAAGGGAACTTTGTGATTAGATCAAGCAGGAAGCTAGTAAATGCATTGTAGATGAGCAACTGAGTCAAACCCTGAAGGAAAAGAAAAAAGAATGTGAAAAGTTTTCCAGGGATAATGCAGTTCAAAAGCATGAGATGGAATCTATTATGATGAGGATGACTAAGGAAATTGAAGATAGGAAGAAAAATGAAGAAAAGCTTGCCCAATCCCTGAAAGAGAAATCTGAAGAATGCAGTCGAATTACTGATGGATTCATTTAGTTGGAACTTGAGTTAGAAAAATCCATGCATAATGATGAAGAGCTTGAAAATCACAATGTTGATCTCAAAGATGAACTTGCTACAGCAAATGAATTCAAGGAGAAGTTCAAGATTAGCTTAGCCAAGCTTAATGAACTGATTAAAAGTCAAAGGACTGATGGTGACAAGCGAAGTCTAGGATATGAGGAAAGAGAAAGTTTTAGATTTGGACAAAGGAGGTTTAGACAAGGAAATTAGATGAACAACACTAGAAGGTATCCGATAAGACAACCTAATGCTCAAAGGTTTAATGGTATCTATTATGTTTTCAATAAATTTGGTCATATGGTAGCTCAATGCAGAAGTAAAATGAATTCAAGTGGTCCATCATTCTCTGGTTAGTGGCACTCTAATAGTAACAAGTGTGGTCATAAGTCAAATGAATGCAAAAATGTGATGAACAACTTTTATCTAGGAATGTTAGATTTTATACATGCAATAGATTTGGCCATATTGCTAACCAATGCAGATCAAGAGAAAGATAGTGGAACAAATGGTCTGGACAAAGAAATGTGGTGTGCTACAATTACAACAAAATTGGTCATATTGCTAGATTCTACAGAAGAGGTCCAGTAAATCAGAGAAGAAACATGCAGAAGGATGAAAAAGGGAAAGGGAAAGTCACTACAGATCAAATCAGAAAGCAGATGAAGAAGGAATGGGTAAAGAAGAGTCCCTCTGTTGCAAGAAATGAGCCAGCACCAAAATCAACTTCTAGTAATTCCTCTAGCCTAGGGGGAATTGTCAATAAAATATTTCAAACCCCTGTAGGAAATTGACATTAGGATGTGGATGAGTTCAGCGATTGTATTGATGATCTATAGATGCTATTGAAAAATTGAAGAGGGTATTTATGCAAAATTGAAGGTCTGCAGAAGAGTTATCTTTTACAGAGTATGGAAACAGGGTATCCATATGTGTTAGGAAAAAAACATTTATTGCGTCAAAAAGGTTAGGTGTGCAAATGATAAAAGGTTATTTCTATCCTTCATTTGTCACCTTGCATTTTGAGAAGTTTGAAGAGCTCCGAAGCAAATTGTGGAGAAATTTGGTGATAATTCAGGTGTGAAGGAGATTCAAAGTTCAAACCCTAATCTAGCTAAAAGGTATTTTTTAGAAAACTTGCAAACCTATGAATTTGAGAAAATGACTACTCCATTGGTAGTTGAAGTCAAGGATAGACTGCATCCGAAGTTCAAGTGGCATCCTTTCAAGTTTTTTGAGATTGAGCCCTTAGGTGCATTTTTCATCTATTTCATATAGTGTTTTGCACATTGAAGATATTAGGGCATACATTTGTGCCAATATTGAGGAGTTAGGAAGCTCACAACTGCTAAATTTGTATTCCAAAAACATTGTTGGAGAGGATTTATTTGTTAAGCCCGAATTCAAAACCCTAGAGGAAAATAAATTCACACAGATTATGAAATTCCCCATGTTTGATGAAAATGAATGGGTTTGGTACATCTTAAGTCGAGTTCATGTGGAATTCCTGTGGTTGAATCAGCCCTTCAAGATTACAAACGAGGCTTTAAGTGTTGTTACAGGTTTAAATTCCTCCGGTGCACTGTCGATTTTGAAGTCTATGAAGAATGAAACAATTATTGATGCAACTAGTTCTGTATTTGATAGAAGAGCGATGAAAATTGATAACATCAATTATGTGGGTGTGAAATTTTCATCAATGGTTATTGGTTACAAGATATGTCACTTTAGTTGAGAAAATTATGTATACAATATAACCATATATGCAGCGTATCAAATGGTAAAGGAGAATGAAGAGTATGATTTATGTGAATTGCTTCAAAGTCAGCTTATGGAAAATCTTGGTAAGATTAAGAAAGACAAAAATAATTCCTTTAAATATGCTAATTTTTAATTATGTTTGTTCTTTTATTTCATGGATGAAGTTGAAGGAGTTGGGAAAGTGGATTGGCAAAGAGATAAGCCTGTTGCTATTTAGATTAGAGACATGTTATTTGGCCTTGGTGATTTGCAAGCTAGGAAAACTATAATCTGGGGATATCTCAAAAACTTTCAAAATGAAATGCAAGCAAGGGAAAGAATTCCAACTTCTATTGTGGAGAAGTATAAGGATACAATTTTTTTTATGGTGGATATTGATCAGTGCTTGATGGAAGCAACAAAACCTAGAATTGTCTGGATTATGCCTATGGGTTATGAACTTGAGGAGAGAATCTTGGAGCTATATGCAAAAAATATGTTGAGTAAGCCTTTGGATCCATCTAAAGAAAGGTTTGGAACATATGCAGAGAAAAATATGCAAGTCCATGAGCAATTGAAGAAACCAATGATAATCCAGAGAGTGAGGAAAGAAGTGGAAGTCTTCGCAAAGAGCATGGGCATACCTGCAAAAGCTATAAGAGAAGCTAGAAGGAAAAGTGAACAAGCTGAAAGTGAAAAAGGAAAAGAGCCTACTAAAATTGAATCTGATAGTCCGACAACATCCTCTGCTCGAACTAGATCAACAAGGAGCTTAGCACCCCTATCCGGTCATGCAAAGAAGTTAGCCCCTGCAAAAGTTCAAGTTAAGGTATCTGGTAAAAGGAAGAAGGATAAGAGCTCAAGAGTGTATAAACCTGTTTCAGATGATGAAGAGACAAAATTTGATGAAGTTAGAGAAATAAAGCATATGAGCACCCCTATAGCAACAACAATCAAGCCCTCCAATGAAGAGGAGAAAGTAAAGAAGAAGATGAAGCCTGAAAAACCAGGTATGTCACTAGAGGAAGTTGAAAGAGGTATAATTAAGGATGGAAATATTAACCCCCTATGTGAAGTGTATGGTACCTTTGATACTATTGGTCAAAGAGTTCTTGAGGAGGCTACAATAAAATATTTGAACAATTTCAATATGACTCTTGTTGAGATAATGGCACAGTTGCCTAAGGAATTGTATGAAATTTTGGAGATGAGGAGAGTTAATGCTAGAACTAAAGAAGAGTAGCTGAGAGAACAGGTTCTTGCAAATTTAAGTCTAGTAATGTCTATTGAAGAAATGAAGTCAATCCTAAAAGAATAAAAAAAAGAGTTCAAAAGCAAAACAAGAATAAACAAGCTTATGTTGGGTAAGAATGAAGAAGTAGAAAAAGAAATAGAAAGCATTCTGAAGAAAATTCTATTAAATAACAGAATTGATGTTGTTTCTGAAGAAGTGCATGTGGAAGATATCTCATCTGGTCTGGTAAATGAAGAGGTTACAATTGAGGACACACAAATTCCTCCTAATGTACATGATATAGAAGAACCTATGGAGATTGAAGCTCCTAAAATTGTGTCAATTGAAGAAAAGGAGATATCAATTGAAGAAGTTGAAGCTCCAAATGACAAGCAAAAATATGTGGCTGTGGAAACAGTAGTTGAGGAAAATAAGGTTGAAGTTAAGGGAGTTTCGGTAGAAGCAAGAGACACTACAAAGGCAATGAAGTTTCTAGAAGAGAAAAAGGAAGAATTTGATCTTGAGTTGGGAGATGCTCCTATTCATTTGTATAACTTGTCCCTAATTCAGAAAATGAAAGTCGCACCATTTGCACAAGCTAAGGCTAGGGAAGAAATTCTGAAGTCTCACATTGAGGAAAGTGAGTTGTTAAATCTAGCATCAGCAATTTTGGAGAAGATCATGCCTACTTATGTTAGGGATCCATCCAATTCTTCCTTCGGTGAGATGAAGAAACTTATAAATTTGGCAAGTACTCATTTTGAGTCACTTGAGAAATCAGCTTTGGTCAAAGTTTAGAAGAAATTTGATACTAGGAAGATCACTAGGTTGAAAGGATTGATAGCTAATGACAAATCTCTATTAGCTACTTGTGTGAAAAAATTTCAAAGTGCATTGTTAGAAGGTGGAAGGATTTATAAGTCGTGTTTGACTTTGTCAAAACTTACTGAGGAAAATGAGAAGAAGGCTAAGGATCATGATAAAGAGTTAGTTGCTATTTTTGATGCTTTTGATCCTTTTACTATTTCTATTGGAGAACAAGAAGGTCAAGCTATATCATTACTTGAAAAAATAAAGAGTTTGAAGCGTGATAATGACAGAGTTGCAAAAAGAGCTGGTGAACTTAGAGGGCTAATTGGTCCAAAGATGGAAACCATGTTGAACACTTTGAAAGAAGCACAAGATGCCATGGCGGTCAGTGATATAGTGAGCCTTGAATCTAAAAAAGTGCAGTCTTACTTACTTTGTGGTAACATAACTAGTTTGGAAAGCCTCAAGAGGTGTTGGGACACAAGCTTGAACTTGTTAAAGGCAAATTTTGCAGATATCTGCAAGTTTGTGTAAGTCATTTTGAAACAAGTTTGTACATATGAAGTTTAAAGTTTTTGTTTGTTTATAGGAGAACTTTGTATGTGGATTCCCCATCTTTTCCATTGATGTCAAAGGGGGAGAATAGAACAGTGAAAAATGTATATTCATTTAAGGGGGAGCTATAGTTTTGAGCTGTGGATGAAGATCTTTTTGGAGTTTAGGGTGGTAGTATATTTTTGTTGGTACTGATCCAACACTTAGTCATTTTTCACTAAGTGTTTCCATCAATGCCAAAGTGGGAGATTGTTGGAAAGAGACACTGCACATGTTTTTTGGTGTTGTCATTGATGGCAACCCTTGTCAGCTAGTCGATCTGTGCATTGCAATTTACTCATACCGGTAGACAGATTGCAGATCAATGATTATCTGTTAAGCTAGAATAGAGCATCCGGTAAGATCAGGGAGTATTGTTCGATGCATAATATGTGGGTGGGTGCATGAAATTGGTCACACTTTTGTGGCCAAATGGAAAAAAAATTTGGAAACACATAACGCGCTCGCATTATAACGCAAGCGCATTATGTGATTTTAAAAGAAAAAAAAAGTGAAATTTTTATCATTTTCTTTTTACTGTTTCTCAGCTCTACCTGCGGCCAAAAAACCTCACTTTCACGCTCGCATTCTAGGAGGAAGGATTTCTACAAATTTCATCAAGAACAGTTGGATTTTGTTTGCAAATATGGCACCATGATGACAAAGATATGCGGGAGGTAAGTATTGTTTACTATTTGTTTTGAATTTGTTAGTTTGAAATTGATTTTGTTTGTTTTAGATTAGATTTGATTTTTTTTAAATTTGTAGGAAATCCCACAAATCCTCAACAAGAAGAGGAGGTAAATTCCTCAACAAAGAAAAAATCTTCAACAAAAATCAACCCTCCCTTGTCTTCTCATTCTCTCACCCTCCTGCACTCGAGAAAATTTGAGGAGTGAAATTGAGAACAATAGAAAACAACTTGAGGATCTTATCAAGAGGGAAGCTGAGTGATCCAAATGCTTCAACCACAGAAAGAATGCTTCTAGAAAATTCATTGAAAGACATGTTAAAAAATGTAGATGCAATCACCCAACAAATATCTGGATGGCAAGATAGGAGGCAGACAGCCAGGACATATTATGCAGACAAATTATCATATAAACAAGTAAAATATTTAAAAATTACTAAAGGTGATTATGTAGTTCCAAGGGAGAGGTGGGGGGTCAGCTTAGGATAGGCTCGGTGCACAACCGAATCCTATGCGGCAAGGGAGACTACCTCTCGCTAGGCCACCTCATGAGCATATTGTGATGCCTGCTGTTGCAAAGGAGAGTGCTGACATAGAGACATTTCAGGCCATCACAACTTTGACTTGGAGTGTCATCCATCACACTAGCCCTATTATATAGCGCCATCTAGGGGAGTCTTCAGGTGGTGGCCTTCGAACCCATGTGTTTCAATCTTGTAGGGTGACTTGTTCGTATGACCCTATCGACACTCAAGAGGGTGCTACGTAGGATCCATATGCTACTACGTAGCCTAATGCATATGCATCTATGGGGATGGAGAGGACAACTGTCATTTTGCATGATGCATATGGCATTGACAATCAGGTAAAATTCAGCATGTTCATTGAATTTAATTTATTAAATTTCGATTGTGAAATGCAAGATTAACTAATTTAGTTTTATTATTTTAATAAAATTGCAGGGTCACAGTGTAGAGACTAGATACACTAGTCATCCACCTACTTATTTTTGCAGTACACCTATCGGTGGCATATGTAAAGTTAGTAACCAATTATAAATTTATTACATGTGTTAATAGCATTGTTTTATGAATGGTATTTTAATATGTGATTTTGGATGTTGAACAAGGTACTATTGGAGGTTTCAAGGAAACACCTCTGAGTGCCAGTAGATTTGATCAAACGTTCACAGAGGTAATATAGAATTTAAAGAGAACTTAAGTAATGAATTCTAAGTTTAATAGATTTGTGTAGTTTATATTCATATTGTTGGTTATGTTGCATTACACATCATTCAAACTCAAAGCATTACTTCAAATTCGATAATTAATAATCAGAAATATATCTATTTAATACTTGTACTCAAAAAAAAATTCATTAGATCTCATACATTATAAGTCATCACATGGATTGCTATTGTAACTTTTTTGTGATTGAATAATTTGTTGTTTTATTTTCAGATGTTGGTGACAGAAACACTGCCAAACGTTATGAGGGCAATGGATATTGGTGTTTCCTCCGCTATACAATCCTCGATGGCTCTGATAGGAGAGGTATGAGGCAAATTAATAAATTTCAATTTACATTCATTGTTATAGATGAACTAGTTCTAGTGAAAAATCAAACCATTATTGATTCATAGTTTAATTCCTATTTGGATGGTTTATACAGGGCTTGAGCACACTTGAGCATCGGTGTGCAAATATTTCCATCGAGGAGAGTGATCGTGAGATAGCTGTAAGTGATTATCTTGTTAAATATATTAATTTTTATAATGTAATTTCTATATATTAATGTCTTTACTTCTTATTGTAACAGTTGAAACTTCACAAGGAGCTAAACACTAG
>VDFB02049217.1:116122557-116216689 GCA_007258455.2 Sequoia sempervirens | reverse complement strand
TCCCTATCTCCCACTCTACCACACTCTCTCCCATTCTCTTCCTCCCTCTCTCTCCCACTCTCTCCCATGCCCTCACACCCTAAACCCTCTCCCACACTCTCCAACTCTCTCCCACTGTCTTCCACTCTCTCCTCCCTCCCTTCCACCCTAACTCCCACTCCCACACTCTCCCACACTCTCTCCCACTTTCTATCACCCTCTCCCACTCTCCCACCCTCTCTCACTCTCCCACCCTCCCACACTCTCCCACTCCGACCCTCTCTAGCCCTCTCTCCCATAAGCATAAATACATACATATAGGCATACATACATGCATGCATACATACATGACACATCAACATGTACATATACATACAAACATATGAAAAAACATTCAAAAAACTGGCATTTAACTAAAGGAATAAATAATGCGAGCACGTTATTTATTGTTAGAAATGTTCCATGGAGAAGAAAAAGTGAAAACTAGTAAATAACGCGCTCGCGTTATAACGCGCTCGCGTTATAACGAGCTCGCGTTATATTTTTCTTTGGGAATCCCCAAGCCTTGGCTTTGGTATTTTCCTTGGAATACTAACCCAAAGGTTTGGAGGGCATTCCCAACCACAGGAGACGTGTTTTTTGCAAATTCTATAATTTTTCACATAATTGAGTTCGTGCTCACTGTCAGGATTGCATTTGGTTCAATATCGACGAAATCGAACACATGGGTAATGTTAAGTTCTCTCTTAGCTTTCCAACGATATAATTTTTTTCACTTTCTGACAATCCATAATTTCTTTTGTTTGTATGTCTATTTTTTTTTCAAAAAGTAGTGTTTGGTTTTTTTTTGTTATAAATTAACCATTCATCGAAATTTCAAATAAATTACATTTTTAGAAACTAGACTCCATTCTACAAATTTTAAAAAATATTTTTTTAAAAAAATCTATTACTTTCCAAAATTTGTAGGGGGAGCACGACCAAAATTCTATTTTTTAGGAAGTGCCCACTTAGAAAATTAGTAAAAAATCAAATATTCATTAAAAAATTATCAGAAAAATTGTAAATCAACTAGATACTGTTAGCTAACTTTTGACCATAGTGATTTTAAAAATACTAAAAAAGAGGTCACTGTGCTCAGGTCGTACAAGAGTTGCTATGTTATGTTTTTCTGACAAAAACAACACCAATTTGTGTACATCCCTTTGTTGAACCCCTTAATCTCAACCATTTTCAAAATAAATTAGTAGTTTAGAAAGTAGAATCAGAGCACTTTGATCCTTGTTTTTGTTCCATCTCAAAATTTTGAATGTAACTATCGTCAATTTCACGTCCAAGGTCAACATTTCCTGATTTCAGAAAAAAAAAGGCCACTTAAGCCCCCTTTTTGGGAACCATCTTGGTGCACTTACTCGTGTGTTATTTGTAAATCTTAGTGCCTCATATCAATTTGGGTGGAAGTTAGAAGGTCCGGTGAACTAATTTCTTGTTCATTAGTATTTGGAGGCCAACTTGGTGAATATAGTGTGTCGCGGATATTTGAGGAGTTATTTTTTAAGTATTTTTGTGTTTGAAATTTTTGGTTTGGGTCCTTACTATGTTGTGGTTAACTCTTGTGGATACACATTGAATATTATGGATGATTTGAGCTGAATTTTTTTGAATAATTTTTATTTTGTTGAAGCTGACATATAGCGATTGAATTCTTGGTGGCATATATATATAAATGATCAATTATATCATGTTGGTGTATGTTCGATGTGAGTTGATGTATGTTGTGAATGTCAAAAGGTCAGTAGAGTGATTATGCACAATTTCACTTGTGCATTAAAGATTTTTGGTGTGAATTGAAGCAGAACAAAGGAAAAGAGCAAAATCAGTCAAAAGGTCCAAAATTTGATTGTTGAGCCTAACCGGAACTGTAATCAAGCATTTGTAGATGCTACTTAATCAGTTCAAATCTTTAGAAGTATTCCAAAATTTTGTAAGGCAGTAAGTCTTTCAGTTTTTGAGCAGTGAGCTCTAGGTAGTGTGCCTAAATGCAAGTGTATTCTCATTTTGTAATCTTTTCTTTTGAGTATACTCAAAACAATATTGTGGATTGATCTCCACCGTGGTTTTTCCCCTAATAGGGTTTCCACATAAAAAATGATTGTTTTATGGTGTTGTGGTTGTTTGTCTTATGTGCATGCATTTTTATTTTGGTTGAATGTTATCAACACTTTAATAATTAGATTAATAAAGTTAAAAATTGCACAACATTAACCTCTCAATGTTACTTGATTCCAACATTTACATGCCAAAAAGCATAGTATTTTGCATTAAGGAGCCTTCCCATAAGTAAAAAATACATCCATCATCTATTGTATCAGTCCAAGGGAAAGCTTAATAGAAAAGGGCATACCTCATCATTTGATATCAATTGTACATGAGAAGCTAAACCAACATGTATTTAAATCACAACTTCAATAGATTTAAGAAAACAATGTAGCACAAGATCATTAGGTTTCCACATTAACTCCAACATAGCACCATATTTTTCCTTTGGAAAAAGTGAATCATTAATTTACATGAGAAAATTCTATGCACATTTCTCCAATATATAGGATATCAAAGCTTATTCGTATCATTGTCTATTTTCAGATACAAAAGATCAAAGAAATTTTTGGAAACACAAAATTTCTTAAAGAGTATACTCAAAATAAAGCCTTATCGTGTATTAGTTCCTAACCAACCCCACAAAAACTATTGATTTTTCCCATAACCTTTCTTCCCATTCACAACTAAATATTAAATATTTTTAAAAAATATATGAACATTTCTTTAAAAGGGTATCAAACTTTACAGGTGACTAAAGCCAACTCGTGTGTCTGTTCCTGGTAATCATTGCAAAAATTATTACTTTCTCCCATTACCTTTCTCCCAATTCAAAAGTAAATCTATATATAAAGTCTTTGAAATTTTTCGTTGTATTTTTCATTCCTATTGTCCCCCTATCATATTTTTGAAATAGATTTTATCTTTCACGCTAGTTTCCAGATCATTAAGCACACTCCCATCACAACCAAGTAGGCCCACAACTGATTACTTGAGCCAATAGATAAAAGGTATATACCATCAAGGATTCTGTGAGCTAAAATGAAGAGACCAACAATCATAAGCAGCAGCCTTCTATCCATCTTTGTTTGCAATGATGTTGTTGCACAATCAGGATCAGACAAATTCAAGGAAAGTATAGCATAGGGACTTTGTAAATAACATCCATGTAGAGCTATTTCAATCACGCATTCCATTTTCTTAGTTCCTAGTCAATATTTTCCTTGAAATATGTAAATGGCAATACATTGCTTAAGATGCAATTTTGAGGGGAAAAGAATCATTTTTAAGGGTAAAAGGAAAACCAGAAAAATATAAAAAGCATTTTGAATATAAGTATTCTCATATTATAATTTAACTATGATAAAGACATTCAACATTGGTAACCTTGCAAGGATACTATTCTTGCCACTCAAGAGAATGTAAACACTGTGGAACAAAGATAAGGAACTATGAAACACACAAAGCCTTCTACAGATTAAATGTAAAAGCACGTCTTTATTCCAAAAATTGCAAATGCACATTAATCACCAATTTGAAAATCTTAGTATAGGAGTAACTCTCTCTGCTTGCATGTTGTCAGAAAAAACTGTTGACTATATAAAATCATTAACCAAGATTATGAAATGCATATAAACAATAAAGAATTTATTTTCTCAGTATCAGTGAAAAGTTTATCCAAGAAATCTAAATATACTATTTTAGAAAGTAGGATTAATGTCTTCAAGTTGAGAGTCAAAGTTACAACCATTTCCCAGAACACCCTAATTTATCTTAATCATCTATATATCTACCCCAAAGTTTCCTTTTAACAACCCAAAACAATGTCCTAAAAAGCACACCCATCCCTTTGCACTTTTGATTTGAGATAATTGTGATAACATAAAATCTTGAAGCAAAGCAATTACCACATCCTTTCAAAATCAAGCAGATACAATTTTCACCATTTCTTAACTCCCCAAGAAATTTGTATTAACAAATCATCCTTACAATGTACCCATGTTTCCTTCCAAAATATTAATCTATCTTATTCCTTTTCCCTCTTAATGTTGCACCCTCAATTCTTCACACATCTAAAGCATTTTCTACACGTCAACAACTATTAATTTTTTTGAGCTTTTCTAATACTGTTAGTGGTTGGATTGTACTTACATTGTGTTTTATCCAATCTGCAACAAAGGATACATATGATCAACCTGTCTTCTCCCTTTAATGAGTCCTCTGTCCCGATACTTGAGATAGCATATTGAACTTCCATTGTCAAGCCAAGTCCAAAATAAGCATTGTTTATGTCCTCTTTCTTATTCTAACATATGCTATATATTTTGAAATTGTACACTTCTTTTCATTTCCTTCCCAAGAAAAAATGTATCCACTACTCTCACAAAACCAAATACCCTTCAATCTTATTCAATAATCAACAAATATTTCCCTCTATCGATCCAAGCAAAAAGAAAAGGAAGGATTCATTTTATTTAGGCATGTGAATTTATTCAAGAAGAGGAAAAAACATACTTAAGATTTTAATTTCAATTTTTATTAAAAAAAAACTTATAACTTTCAGCTTCCCTTTAACGTCAAACCCAGAAAATCTATGCAATCTAAACAATATATATTTAAGAGATCATAAATATTGTATGGACCTTTACACAATATAAAATTCTAGGATTTTAATTTGCTTATTAACAAAGTAATCCTTTCACATGTTTGTCCTTGCATGTCCTGTTTCATCTTAAAATAGAAGTACAAACAACCTCAACCACTCCTATGTAAACAATTATGAATAATATTTGTACCAATACACTATGAAATTCTTACAATTCATGTATGCTGGAGCTCAATTAGCAACAAATGTCTTTAGTAAAATATGAAAAGAAGGTAACACTTTTCACCTCTAAATAATGCCAAGCAAATAAGATACAACTCAGAATGTTTCTCCCCTTCTACAATTTGAAATGTGTCTCCTACGCTAAGAGCATTCCTAATATAAATAAATAAGAAGACTTTTTTATCATTCATATAAAATGATAAGTACAAACAAACCGAATTCTAACAATATAGAGAGCAAACAACTGGTTCGTTTCCAAACATTCTTGAACAAGACTGAAGGGTTCCAGGGATTTCAATTATGATCAAAACAAAAGAAACTATTATTTGAGACTACCATTGACCATGCATGAAAATGAAAATCTTTAAAAACTAAACTAAAATCCTAACCGTTGATTCCAAATCCTAAACTGCGCCCCAAGAAATGATCTCAAAGTATAAGGCACCTTTCAGTTGAGCAAAATGGCTTAATCTTAAATGGAGAGACATTGGAGCCTACCAAGGGTACTGCTATGTAAAGTTCCATGGAGACGTTTGCTTGGATTTTTAATGCATGACAGACAAGCAAATGCAGCTAATTCTGAGTGGTAACACTGGGATAAGCGTGTGGCGGTTATTTGCAAGAATGCCCAAAGGAGGGTCTACAGTTCAAACCCCTTGGAGTAGATAGTACTGCGAGTTCAGAGTTAAATGCTGCACAAAGGGCCTCAATGGCTGTGGTGGGTTCATTGCTAAGCTAGATTTTTCCTTCCGAGACACTTCTAGAGTAGAAATTCACTGCACCTGTATTCAGTCTTACAAACAACTAAGTCCTATCACAATTTGAACCATTATTATAATTTATACCTTAACCCATATTAACAACATAAAATTTCTAACTCGGATCAAAGCAATAAAAAATATTAGAGCTCGTATCACTTTTGAAAATTACAAAATGAATAAAAATATTAAGAGTTCCTGAGGGGAAGCCATTCTCAGGTGAAATAATGAGAAAACCATTTACGCTGTGGCATAAAATTAGGCATTGGAAACAAAGGGGGGAAAAACGTCGTACCTCTTGGGAAATAAACTCACCGATGTTGGTTACATGAAGGCATGGCTTATCGTGCCACTGAGGTGGAACTACAACGCTGTTTGCTTCTGGGGGCATTGACTTCACCTCTTTCTTTCCCTGTGGTTTATCCGCAACAACAACTTCTGGTGTGGTTTGCTGATTCTCCGCTTTGCCATTGGCTTCAGTGGCATTACCATTATTAGAGCTCGTATCACTTTTGAAAATTACAAAATGAATAGAAGAAATTAAGAGTTCCTGAGGGGAAGCCATTCTCAGGTGAAATAATGAGAAAACCATTTACGCTGTGGCATAAAATTAGGCATTGGAAACAAAGGGGGAAAAAACATTGTACCTCTTGGGAAATAAACCCACCGATGTTGGTTACATCAAGTCAGGGCTTGGCGTGCCACTGAGGTCGAACCACGACGTTGTCTGCTTCTGGGGGCATTCACTCCTCCTCTTTCTTTCCCTGGGGTTTATCCACAACAACAACTTCTGGTGCGGTGTGCTGATTCTCTGATTCGCCATTGGCTTCAGCGACATTACCATTGCCGTTGACGGAAGTAAGAGCAGGGGGCTCCGAGGCCTCAGTGGCGGGAGCAGGAGCATGGGGCTCCGAGGCGTCGACAGAGGCAGGGGCAGGGTCAGAGGCAGGAGCTTCAAAGACCACATCGGCAGGAGCAAGGTCAGGGGCCTTGCAAACTTCTGAAGCAGAGGCCTCCGGTAGCTCTGGTGTAGAGGCCTCGGGAGCAGGCACTTCCTCCTTGCTCAACTCGGCCACCGAATTTCCTTCTTCCTCGTCTTTCCCAGGCGAGGGCTTTTCTTCCGTGGGAGGAGAAAATCTGCCACATTTTTTCCGATTGGGAATCGGACATCGGAAGGGTTAAAAATCCAAAAGGTTGATGAAAATTCCGATCAAAGTACACACAATAAGTCTATTGACTAAAATAAATTATAATTCTATATTGCATTATATAGAGATACTTTAAATTCAATCTAGAAGGCATTGCATATGAAAAACTTTTTCTCAAATATCCAACCACCTATATAACTAATCCCAATATTAACTACTAACGATATAAATTATATAAATTATAACTTAGAAAATATGTTGTAATCCTTTCAAAAACATACAAAGACACTAACATGAATTTTAGCTCAGAAGGACCTTAAAATGCAACATCAACTAGACTCATAATAAAATAAATGCATGATTTTTGCATTCCTTATCCATGCAAGATGCTCGTGGAAGTGGAATATTCATCTTAGTTTGCACAATTATTTTCAGATATTACCATTCATCAAAGATGATCGAATGACAATGTACTTAGGCTAGAATCTCATATTAATTTAATTCCACTTCAAGGGTCATTTCAGCGTAATCAAGGCATATGGGATACGAATGCAAAGTCCTGCTATGGCTTCCTTCCGATATTTACTGGTGCGACCTTTGCAAAATATGCACGCTGCACCTCCTGTCTGCTCACATAATCGGATCGCTAAGGCACATATGCGTCAAAGAAGTTTCCAGTTTGGTTAATTTTTTTTTTCAGGCTTCCTAGCAACATGTTGGCACCGGAAACATGAAATCCAACGATCATCGTAAGAGTCGGAACGATGCTACAGTGAACTGCAGTTGATAGCGAGTCATGTTGTAGAGAAACAATGAACTGGAGTTTTAATGGCTCGTGTAACAATTAACTGGAGTTGTCTGCACACAAAGGTGAGTTTACTGGCTGAGGAATGGGAAGAACAACAGTTATGATGTATGGCCATCCATCCCCATAAGTGCATTCTAGGGCTGGATAGCCGTTTCCTTCAACTTGGGCATGTCGGGGATCTCATCTACAAACATCTCAAGGGAAGTAGCAATTGCGTGTAAAGCATCTTCACTTGTCTCTGCACTGACCAACACTATGCAACACAACAATGGCAATACAGTGAATATGTTCTTTCTTATCTTCATCTTCATATTTCCCATTGGAGCATATTGGCCAGTGCCGCGTGCGTGTCTCGTACTATAATCATTCTTTAGTTTCTTCATTCATGGCGACCCGTGAGATTGACAGCCTCATAGAAAATGATAGGCACGATTCCACCCTCCTGTCACTTCGAATTTCATGAAGGTTAACTGATCAACATTGTTTTTTTTGTGGTAAATAAGAGGCCAAGGCCAAAATTAATTATAAATCAAGATTAATATATTTGGAAAATATATAATATGCAGTTTATATGTATCTTTCAAATGCTGCACTTAAACACAGTTTCTGAGCATTCTTTCCATAAAGCCCTAAATCTATTTTCAGCAAAAAGATATTAAACAGTCTGTAAAAGAACAACCAAAAACATAAACCCTCCACCATTTACTTCTTCCTGCTGCCTAGCAGACTTCGAGCGAGGAGCATCTCAAAGGGATTTAAGAATAACTGCAATTTCCATCATTTTCTAACCACCAATTTTCTTTGAAGCCTTCCACTGCTAACTTAGATAACTCATCAGCCTCCTTGTTTGCCTCCCTATAAGTATGGTTGATGGTGTAGCATTCAAAATAAGCTAAGGTTGACATTGTTAGAGAAAAAGGTAAGTGTCCAATTATTTAAGATCAATGTGAGTATCGACTATGCACGTTGAGTACTCCACTACTACTCAAATGGAAGTGGAAACTGCGTAGCCAGGTCGGGATACTCTTCAATATTTGTATTTGGGCTCTGAAATCATTCTTCTTAAGTTGGTCCACCATTTTTCTATAGAATGAGGTTTGCTTTACTATATTTATACAACATGGAGGTGACCTTCACTTTTTTTCATATATGCTCAAGAGGATGATATCTGCTACAACAAGCAAGGGGATGCTGGAAAAGGTTGAATTTGACTTTGCACCTGCCAACTGTATTTGCTTGGAAGCTTCTAAAGCCTTTTCAACAAATCTATTTTGTGTGTATCCTCCTATCATCACTGTACATAAGACCACATAGGTATTCTACCACATTGTTCATACACTACTTACACGATATACATACCCTAGTTCAAAGCTACTATTTTGGCATATGCTTGGTTCGAACTTATCAGGTTGGAGACTTGTTATTGCATAATGCACAAGTGTTTTTGACTTTTGACAATACTCAATGTCTTTTGTTTAGTGCAATAAAACATATTTCATGAGACGACATCTCACTCCTTCATGTGGTCGAATAAATTAGGGGTATTTACCAAATTTCTACAATTATATATTCAATACAGCTAGTTGTTTTATATTCTTGCGACCTTTTTCACATTTTCTATAACATTTGACATTTCGTACTGGTTGTTCCATTTTCATATACACGGCCTCCATAATCTATACATTATTTATGAAAATTCCATGCCATTTACCTTTCTTTGTGTCAATATGGGATCTTCGAGCTGAGTGTTTGTTTCACATATTAGGGGAGATGTCCTAGTATCAACCAAGGCTAATTTCGGGCAACCGTAGAATTCAAATTGTATGTTGAATCGACAAATTTTTTTATGGGTTTTTTTCACTCACGAGTTAAGTGCTTATAGCTATTTTTTTGGCTTGTGGGAAATTTGGTCGAGTGTGGGAGCGTTCAATATGTGCATGGGGGTCTAAAAGTCACTTTTTAGTGGTGTTGTCTACTTGTCGCCACCTAACGTCCCAGTATCCGCCCGCTATAACCTCCAATTTTTTATAATAAAAAAACACCTAATTGTATCACCATTAGCATTTAATTAAAACTATTTTATCATTCAAATATGCTCAAAAGTCAATGGGTCTAATTCGCATTAGTACCTTATAAAATTATTTTGGTGCCCATTAAAAATCACTCCTACACATTAATTGCCAAACATTAGCACCAGACACCAAACACATTACACCCAAATTAAACTTCATTTGGGGTTCGGTTAATGCATATGACTAATGTTATTTTTTGGGTATCCCATTCTTTTCCCTCATTTTACCGTGTGCTTTCTCTGGAAGGTTCTCTCAACGATGGAAGCTTTTGCAAACATCAATGGCTTTCCATGACTCTTGCTGCTCTGCACACATTGAGGTAACAATAAACATCATTCTCCTTTCAATATGCTAACAATGGTACTAGTTAACCATTTTCTTCTGCATCTTTCATAACCCGTGAAGGGTTTTATTTGATGATTGAAAAATTATTACTGCTTGTTGATGAAATAAATCATTCCTCTTCAATGCATTTTCACCATGTGTTGTTTGATTTTGTCAAGTCATGGTGCTGGTCTTTTTCCCAAATATTTTTTTGGGGTTAAATGATTATTTCCTCTCCCCATTTTAGCGCACACTCACAGCCTAGTAAAGTCGATTGTTTCATGATTTTGTCTCCAGAAATGATAAGGAATTTCATGGGTTTGACCACATGTTTGTAAAAAAAGATTTTTTGGTCTACTTTAACCTTTTTATAAAAAACCCATGTGAATATGGGCATAAAGTGGCAAGCCCATTTATTATATGCCATATATGTGAAAACCTTTGCTTGGTTTTTTCCAAATACATGTGCTTAAGGAATTAATCTCATGAAACCCTTGCTTGGAATATTCAGAATCGATCTAAAAACACACTTCTTTATTCCTATGAGTGAGGAATTATTATTATGAAACCCTTGGTTACTTTTTTGTGCACATTTCTGAAAACCCAAGTCTATAATTGTTCTACCTCTAGTAAAATTTATATCCTATCGCTGTTGAATACAACACAACTTTTTTCATTTACTAATCTTGTACATTGTAAGCCATAAAGAGTCAGATAAACCAACAAACCCAAGAGTACCATTGTTTGCATTCTGAAAGGAGAATGATGTTTGTCATTACCTCACACCGTGGAGAGCAGACAACAACTTGGTATGTACAAAAATTTATATATGCATACATTTATCTGTGTAATTATATGTATACATAGAAAATCACTCATATACATTGCAAAACAGAAAAGGGTGCTAATTGTGTCACTATTAACATGCAATTACAAATATTTTATCATTCAAATCTGCTCAAAAGTCAATGGGTTTAATTCATGTTAATACCTTTTAAAACTATTTTGGTGCCCATTACAAATCACACCTACACATTAATCACCAAACTTTAGTAGTAGACACCAAAACCATTACAAGGTAATTAAACTTCATTTCAGTTACAATTATTGCATATGACTAATATTTGTTTATTGGGTATCCCATTCTTTTCCATCATTTTATTGGGTTTACATAGATCTATGTATATGTATTTGTATTGATATATGTATACATGTATGTGTATACAAACAATTACAAAGTTATATGTATACATATATCTATGTAATTATATGTATAGACACATATGTATCCGTGAACATATAAGACTATAATGAAAATATAAGTTGTGATGTAAAGAATAAATGATACAAAGTATTGAGATTTCAACACAGGTAAAACATTTAACAATAATTAATAACACATTTTACAATAAATGAAAGAAGTTGTGTTGTATTCAATAACAATAGGATATAAATTTCAATAGAGGTAAAATGATTACAGACTTGGGTTTTCAGAAATATGCACAAAAAAGTAACTAAGGGTTTCATGACAATAATTCCTTACTCACAGGAATATGGAAGTAAATGTTTTCAAATAGATGCCGAATATACCAAGCAAGGGTTTCATGAGATTAATTCCTTAAGAAAATGTATTTGGAAATAACCAAGCAAGAGTTCTCACATATATTGTGTATAATAAATGGAGAGCAGGAAATATTCATTTAACTCCAAAAAAATTGTGGGAAAAAACCACCACCATGAACCAACAAAGTCAAATAGAACATGGAGAAAAGGTATTGAAGAGGAATGTTTTATTTCATAAACAAGTAGTAATAATTTTTCAATTAGCGAATAAACCCTTCATGGGTCTTGAAAGATGTAGAAGAAAATGATTAACTAGTACCATTGTTTGCATTTTGAAAGGATAGGCAAAGGATACACATATACATATATCAATTTGTTGAATGAACAAGGGACAAGAGACACAAAATTTGTAAATGAATGTGTGTGTGTGTGTGTGTATAACATTATACACATTCATTTACAAATTCAATAAGTTGTGTTACATATATATATATATATATCTAACATTGTACACATTCATATACAAATTCAATAAGATGTAGAAGAAAATGATTAACTAGTACCATTGTTTGCATTTTGAAAGGATAGGTAGAGTATACACACACACATATATATATATTGATTTGCTGAATGAACAAGAGATACAGAATATAAAGGAGCCTTTTATGAAATAAATGACAAATATATGTATGCTAGCATGTTGTATGTGCAATGGAAAGTAGAAAAATAGTAACACATTTTACAGTAAACAAATGCTAGTCTGTTGTATTGGACAACCAAATGATACATATTTAAACAGAGGTAAAATGAAAACAAAGTTATATACGTATATATATGTGTGTGTTTGTGTTTGTGTGTCTGTGTGTGTGTTTGTGTATGTATATGTACGTATATATACATGTATATATGTATTTATAGGTATGTACCTATATGTATGTATATGAATATATATCTGTGTATATATTTTTAAATACATAATACACATATATACACATATATTAAATGCATATATACAAACATATATATGTATACACACAAATATATACATATATATACAAATATATATATACACATATATACATATAAATAAACCCTAAGAAATGACCAAACCCTTAGAAATGAACAAAAATAGTAAATGAACACACAAATTATTGAATGTGTAAATGGGTTTGTAAGGAAAAACTCATCACCAAAAAGACCTTTCATTTACTTATAAAGCAAAGTAAAAAGACACTGCATAAATATAAATATTAAATGCACAATTCATGAAAATAACTATAAGTAAAATGTATAAAGTACAAACCTGAAAGTTGGGATATTGGAGGAATGTTCAGAGGATTCTTGTCAATGCTCTAAATTTTGCTGAGAATAATTCTTCACAAATAGCAATTGTGAATGTTGTTGGTTGCTTTCCCCCTCTTATTTAGGAATTTGAATCTGACAATTGAATGCATTCAATTTTGTTGTTGTGTTTCAAATTTGAATTTGTTTGAGCATTTGAATTTTAGTTGCCATTTACATAGGTTTTTAAA
Organism: Sequoia sempervirens; assembly: GCA_007258455.2. NCBI lineage: Eukaryota > Viridiplantae > Streptophyta > Pinopsida > Cupressales > Cupressaceae > Sequoia > Sequoia sempervirens. Next base: position 116,203,581 of record VDFB02049217.1, on the reverse strand, counting down.
GATCATATGTCTGAATTTTGCATTATATTTGGATTTGATGTTTATTTGGAGAGCCTTACACTAGTATTTAATCATGCAGGTACCTACAGGAAATGAAGTAAATACATGTATTTTCCAAGGAGTGTGGAATACTGTGCATTTCAAATCCCATAGAGTTAATAAGAAATTGTGATTATGTCATGTAAAGCATGGCCATTAAGTGTGCATGTGTAGTTCTTAAAATAATATGTAATGAGGGATAAAAATTTGCAAGTGGGGGTATTTGTAACAATAAAAGTTTTAAATGATAATAAATGATGATGCAGAGCGGTCAGGAGCAGAGTGCTGGGCAGGAAAACTGATTTTTTGAATCTACTGGTACTGAGCAGGATGATGGCGATGGAGTTGCAAAGGCCCAGGTGGGTCACGGGCCTGCCTCATGTAAGAAGAAAAGCGTGGAGGAGCCGGAAAGGGAGGACTCCCCAAAAAAGCATGCGGATGACCCAGGGGGAAGAATATTCCAGTCCCTCCCCCTGTTATTCCTGTCGGTGACTGTCCAAAAGATAACCTCAAGGGTGCAGCTGGGTCTGGTGACATGATTGGTGGGCAACGTAAGAAGTGGGCCTCACTGTTTGGGGTTAAACCTAATGGTAAGTCTTTTTCTCCCCCTGTGCGCAACATCTCCAACCCTTCAGTTGGAAAATTTGCAATTTCTATTCCAGATGAGATTATTGATCATAATATTGCTATAATGGAAAACTCCCTGGTTGGCAAATTCATGGGCCAAAGGCCAAATATTGAGATTGTTAGGGATTTCGTCAGAAAAAAATGGAGAACAAATGGTAGTGTCTCTGTTGCAGCCCTCCCAAAAGGGTTCTTTGCTTTTGAGTTCTCGAACTTGGATGATATTAAGGCTGTAAGATGCGGTGGACCATGGGTTATTGGGAAGTCAACTCTCGTACTTAAGAAATGGTCTTCAAACTTAGATCTATCGGATTCCATATTTGAGAATGCTCCAATTTGGGCTAGGCTTCATGGTCTTCCTCTGGAATATTGGAATGAGGATGTTTTTAGGGGGATAGCTAGCTCCTTTGGGGAGCTTTTATCGATTGACCCTATGACTGCTGCTAGAAGGAGACTAGTGTTTGCCAGAATTTGTGTTGGTGTCTCTCAGGAAGCAGATCTTCCCTCCTCTGTGGAGATCCACTCGAAACTTGGCTCTTGGTCGCAAGCTATTGAGTTTGAGACCATCCCTTTCGCCTGCTTCATCTGCAGAAAATCTAGTCATTGGGCGAAGCATTGCCCCCTTAAGGCTGTAAAAGAAATGGAAAAACCTAAAAGGGCCTCAAAAGTGGTATGGAAAAAGAAGTAGGAGGACAAATGTGTTACGGAGATAGTGGGAAAGATTGTTGAAACCCCTGATAACCTCTCGGGCAAAGCTGGAAATGAAGGCTCCACCACCCAGGCCCCTGAAGCTCTTGCTTCTGAGATCAAGACTGGTCCTCAGGATAAAGGAGAAGGAACATAATGCTTGGCTGGAATCTTGGCTCTAAGCAAGGTGGATGGCTCTCAATACAATATGTCTGATGAAGCTGGAAATGATGGCTCTGCCATCCAGACCCCCCAAGTTTTGATTTCAGAGCTCATCGCCGATTCTCAGGACAAAGAGAAAAGTGTGGAATGGGAAGTAGGGAAATTAGCCCTTAGCAAGTCGGATGTTTCTTTTACTTCAGAGATGAGCCCCATCTTCCAGGATCCTGAGACGCTAGGGCTGGATGATATTTCTTCTCAGGGTCTCTCTCTTGAGGTAGGCATCCCCTTGGTTGTGTCTCCGGTCGGGACAAATAACCCAGGTGATGAATACTGTTCGGATTTGGCTTTTGATATTGTTAAAGACACTTATTCGGACCCTAGCCAAGCAAGCATTCTTGAAAGAAGTAACTCCCTGCCATCCAGGAATGGTCTCATGGATACCCTCCCCTGGGAACAGAAATTCCTTTCTAAAAAAGAATGGGAGTCCACCAAAGAATCAGATAGTCAAGATGATACAGATAGAGAAGAGGTGCTTTCTAAGAAAAGAAGAAAAAATTGAAGATCAAAATCAAAATCACCCCCTGTGGGATTTCAACAAGATCGAGAGCAAAAGCAAACTGTGGGGCAATTTCTGTGGCCAAAGGAAAAAGACCCAAAAATTTGATAAGAGAGCACCATAGCTTTCAAGATATTGCAGATGGTTTCCAAAAAACCATCCCGGAACTCCTTCTCTCTCCTAAATTCCCATGAAGTTATTATCCTGGAATATTAGGGGACTAAATAATCCCCACAAGCAGGATATTTTACACAATTTTGCTCAGGACCAAAAGCCTGATATTCTCCTCATTCAGGAAACCAAAATGTTAAGTGAAAAGGTTGAAAATATTTCTTTGTTCCAGCACTGTTCCATTCAGGGCGGTGATTCTACTAGGGCATCTGGTGGGGTTGCGACTTTTTGGAACTGTATGTTCATAAGAGGTGATCCTCTTTTTTCTCATCCTAACCATGTTGCCACTAGATTTACTCATATTAGAGACAATTTCAGTTGGATCCAGTTTAATATTTATGCTCCGAACTGTAAAAAAGCTCGAAAGGCTTTTTGGAAAGAGTTGGCTACTTTCCGGAATATCTTTCAAAATGACCCCTGGGTCATCATGGGAGATTTTAACTCACCTCTCCTTCAGGGTGAGAAGTTTGGTGGGTCTCAGATTAATGAAGAAAGCAAAGAAGATCTCTTGGATTTCATCAACAGGCATGCCTTGATCGACCTGGACTTGCAAGGTAGCTCTTACACTTGGTCGAATAGAAGAATTATGTCGGATTTGATCCAGGTGAGACTTGACAGAACCCTCGTTTTTGATATCTGGTTTTTAAATTATTGCTGCTCTTTGAAAACCCTCCCTAGGATAGGTTCTGACCATTTCCCTATTAGTTTCGTTGCTGACCCCTTAAAGATTAAGAGAAATACTCCCTTTCGCTTTGAGAAGATGTGGCTTTCCCATCCTCTCCTCCGAGAGGAAGTAAGGAAATGGTGGAATATTAAAATTAAGGGTACTGCCTTATTTAGAATCGCCAAAAAACTAAGAGAAGTTAAAATGAATCTCAGAAAGTGGAAAAAAGAGTCTTTTGGCAATATCTTTCAAATCAAATCTGATCTTCAGTTTAGGCTGTCTAAAATCCAAAACAAAATTCAGAAGGAAGGCTATGTGAATGAAACTAAGGAAAAGGAAAATGAGATTCTCTCAAAACTTCATGAGATAATTACTAGAGAAGAAGAATTTTGGAGACAAAGATCTAGAGCTCTCTGGCTAAAGGCTGGAGACAAAAATACCAGATACTTTCATCTTTTAGCTTCTAAACACATGGCTGCTAACAAAATTTCTAAGATTGTGGTTGATGGTAGAACTTATGAGGAGGAAGAGGATATTAGGAGAGAAGCTTTCCTATTCTTCAAGAATCTCCTGTCTGAGAAAGAGGATATTAACTTAGAAGATCAAAATCAGCTGCTGGAGGCTATCCCCAGGATTGTTAATTCTAGAGACAATGAAATGTTAACAGCAATACCTACCAATGAGGAAATTAAAAAAGTTGTTTTCTCTTTTGAAGGAAGCAAAGCGCCTGGTCCTGATGGCTTCCCTTTACTTTTCTTCCATTGGTTCTGGGACATTGTAAGGGAGGATGTTGAGAAGGCGGTGAAAGAGTTCTTCTGTTCTAGAAATCTGCTAAAGGAGTTAAATGCCACTTTCTTGGTCCTTATCCCCAAAAAACCTGGTGTGCAGGATTTTGAAGGTTTTAGACCTATTAACCTCTGTAATTCCTTCTATAAAATTATTTTGAAGGTGCTTACTTTTAGGCTGCTTCTTATTTTTCCCTCTATAATTGCCCCTCAACATAATGGATTTGTGCCTGGAAGACAAATTCTTGACTCTATTGTCCATGCTCATGAGAATGTTCATTCCCTCTTGGTCTCTAAATCGGAAGGACTTCTTCTTAAGCTTGGAATTTCGAAGGCTTATGATAGGGTGGATTGGAATTTTCTATTTAAGATCTTAAAATCCTATGGTTTCAATGATAGGGTTTTGCAGCTCATCGAACAACTTATCACTTTTGCTTCTGTGGCAGTTCTTATTAATGGATCCCCTTCCACTTTCTTCCAGATTTCTAGAGGGATAAGACAGGGAGATCCCATTTCTCCTATCTTTTTCACTATTATGGCTGAGGTGTTAGGCAGAAACATGAGTAAATTGGTTGCTCAAAGATCTATAATGGGGCTTAAACCGTCATCGAACAATCTTATATGCTCTCATCAACAGTTTGTGGATGACACTTTGCTTATGGGAAGGTCTTCCATCTCGAAAGCTAAAGAGATGAAGAAACTATTGGATACCTATGGCAGAGCTTCTGGTCAGGTGATAAATAAGCAAAAAAGCTCGTTGTTTTTCTTTAACACACCTTTGCAAAGACAGAGAAAGATAGCTGGAATTCTTGGTTGTAAGATCGAGTCCCTTCCTGCTACTTATCTGGGTCTGCCCCTTTGTTTAAAACCTCCGGATACTTTTTGGATCTCTCTGGTTGATAGATTTGGGAAAAAACTCTCTGGCTGGAAAGGTGCTCGTCTAAGCCAAGCTGGAAAACTCCAGCTTCTTAAAGCTTCTTTGCAGAATCTCCCCATCTATGCTCTCAATCTTTTTAAAATCCCTTCCAAATATGCTAATACCATTGAGAAGATTCAAAAAAGATTCCTCTGGTCAGGAGTTGAAGAAAGAAAAAGAATGCCTCTTTTAGGATGGGATTTGGTTTACAGATCCAAAAAGGATGGAGGCCTAGGGCTAAGAAAAATCAGACTACTGAACAAGTCGCTCCTAGCTAAACAGATATGGAGACTTTTTTCTTCTTCTGGTGAATGGAGTGAAATAATTTTAAGCAAGTATCTACAGAATAACAATTCCCTCAAAGATCTTATTGAGAATCCCAATCTCCCGAAAGGATCAAGTTGTTGTAACTACATGACTGAAGGGATAAAGGTGGTGAAACTAGGATTGAAATGGCAGGTTCACAATGGAAACAAGGTTAGATTTTGGGATGATTGTTGGCTGTGTGATGAACCGCTGTCTCAGGATGGGAATCTCAGTAGATGGGTTGAGTTTTGTAAAAATACTTTTGGCCTTTTTGTTAAAGACTACTGGCGGGATGGTAAGTGGATCAATCTTCCCTTGATAAACCCTGTGATGGTCTTTGTTTACTCCTCCTTGAATGTCGTCAAACTTTGTTTAAATCAGGAGGATAGTCTTATCTGGAAGTATGAGCCTTCTAGGTGCTTTTCTGTCTCTTCTGCCTTTTCCCGGATTTCTCATGCTCTTAACCCTCCCCCTCTGTGGTCGCAAGCCTGGATCAAGCACCTCTTACCGAAGGTCAACATTTTTTTTTGGTCTTTGCTACAAAATAAAGTTCTTACTGTGGATAATCTCAAGAGAAGAGGATTTTTGATCCTCAATAGATGCTACCTCTGTAAAAGAAATGTTGAATCAATTAATCACCTCTTCATCCATTTTCCTTTCTCTTCCTTGGTTTGGGACAAGCTTCTGAAATGCTGGTATTTTTCTTGGGTCCCTCCGGAGTCGGTTGAGGATTTTTTTGCTCAATGGAAACCCCCCTCTTTCAACCCCTTTATCAAAAAATTGTGGGCCTTCTCGTTCCCCCATGTGACTTGGGGAATTTGGAAAGAGAGAAACAACCAGATCTTCAGGGATAAGGAGTCTTCGGAGGAAATTGTATTTGAGAGAATTCTTAGGATGATCAAAGAAAACTTCTCTATTGTTCCCTTCAAGGATGACAAGGTTGAGACTGTGGTTTGTTCTCCTTTTGACAACCTGATTGCCAGGGAATGGAGAATTAAATGGGATATCTCCAAGGCCCCTATTTCTACCAAAAAAGCCAGGGATAGTGTTTGGTGGAGTTTTCCTATGGAAGGATGGGCCAAAGCTAACTTCGATGGTGCGGCCAAAGGAAACCCAGGAAAGGCTGGGTGTGGTGGGGTCTTAAGGGATTCGACAGGTAACTTTATGGGAGCGGTTGCCACTCCTCTGGGGGTCCAAACCAATCACGTGGCGGAAGCGGCGGGGGCTTATTACATAATCAACATGGCTGCGGGAATTAATTGCAAAAATCTATGGCTCGAAGGTGACTCGAAAAATATTATTGATAGCCTTTGTGGTAGGTCCCAGCTAGCTTGGTCGATTAAAAATTGGATTGATGTCGCCAAGGCCATACTTAGTAAGTTCGAAAGAATAAGAATAACTCATGCTTACCGTGAGGCGAACGCGGTTGCGGATTTTTTTGCCAATGAGGGAGTTAAGAGTGATAAAATCCTCACGTGGCATAAAAAGACTGACCTCCACTTCGATGTCCAAGCCTTATTGGTGCTCGATGCGGTGAACAGAAAAAAGGCGGCGTCTTCTAATAATGAGGAAGGTACGAGTCATGAATAGCAAGATTAGAAGATATAATGGGGCCGAGAGGATCTAGCTGATAAATTATTTACTTTGGCACGCTTTGTGGGTCCTGCGAAGCAAAGGAACTTTCTAGAACAGGTTTTCTGTCTGTAACTGTATTCGAACTAATATCTCAAAAATGGGCGGGGAACAGAAGAGGGTTGAACCTACCAGCTTTGAGTCACACACCAAGAATGCCAAAGCTTGGAGTAAAATAAGAAGGGGTGGTTTACTTCCGTTCATTGAAAAACTCCATGGCCCTAAGGAGGAGATTATAGATTTCTTTGAGAAGAACTGGAATAATGGGGAGGTTCTCCTCTTTGGCAGGAAAGTTCAGATTGATGAAGCTCTGATTGCGGAGGTGATTGTCATTCCTATGGAAGAGCATAGATTCTTCAGAGATAGGAAATTCTCCGACGAAGCTGTGTTGAGGTTCCCCAAATTTGAAACGAAGAATCAAAATCTTGTCAAGACGACAAATAGTTACTATGAAGTGGACACTATAAAAGCATTATGGGGGTATGTGCAGGATCATCGTGCAAAAAATAGGCCCTTAAGTGGCAAAAAATTCAGAAAAATCAGTGTTAGACAACTTGACGTAAATATTTGAATAAGTTATCTATATTATTTAAAAAATATGTAAGAATAGAATTTGTAGAAAATTGAATGTAGTTTCTGAAATACTAGGTTTATTTAAAAATAAATAAAATCTATTTGGTGAAAATTTGAAATTTCAATGCAGTAGTACTTAAATTTCAGGAAAAAATAAGAAGTAGGTGTATGTCTGACCACCCTAACCATAATAAAATGATAATATTTTTTTGTAATATTTTATATATAAGTAGAGGACTCATGTTTGGATGTGATGCATATTTTTTTGTAATTTTTTCCAAGTAAATAATTAATTATGAATTTTTATTACAACTTTTAGAAAATATAAAACTTCGTCACATGTCGACCACCTTAACTTTGTCAAAAACTTCATGAAATTTAATTTTTATTTTTTATTCCTATAGTATGTGAAGCATAGAATGTGTATGTTTTGGATTCAAAAATATGATACCGTTGAAAGTTATAGATGTTTTTCAATCAGCCTATCGATAGGGACTTTAGTCATAATTCTAATAGAAAATGAATAATAATTATTTATTAAATTCAAATTAAATCATAATTTATATTTTTGGAAAGCTAAGAATCTCCTCTAAAAACCCTTTTCGTTTCATTAATTTTGGGTGAAAAAAAAGTTGTCAGCCACATACCCTACAAATATTGCCACTTTTTGGCGCACCATGATCCTGCACATACCCATGGAGAAAAGTGTTAAAGGTTATCATGGAGTACATCACTCTCGATGACCACTTCACTAGGGTTTATGGATACCACTTCGTGCTGCTTAATCACTTCCGGCATAAGGTGCGTGTCTCTATCCCCTTCTTCTTACTCTGTTCCCTGAGAAATAGCTTTTCTAATCACAGTAGAAGCCCTAAAAGGTATCTGATTCTTCACACGAGTCTTTTAAGGCTCATTTATGAGCACTTTCAGAATATGCCTGCCCTTCCAAACCCTATAGCCCCTTTGGAGATTGATGAAGATGATACTGAGCCTAGCATTTCTGATACCAAAGCTTCCCCTGACTGTGTCAAGAGCTCTTCACCTCCTTTGCCCCCCCCTTCTGCCTCTGGCCGCTCCCCTCAACCTTCTGGCGCTTGCTCTGTTTCTGCCTCTAGCCGCACTAACCCTAATACCAATTTGGCGGGCTCTGGCTCTCTAGTTAATAAGCTTGTTTCCTACCCTGACGACTCCCCTGTTGTTTCTGCTAAGACGGCTAGGGTTAATCTTGAGGACCCCCACGTTCCCCAGAATATTCAACAGGAGAACTTTACCCCCCCGAGAGGAGCGGAGTCGATGATTTTTGGGGTCAATTCTGATTGTGAGCCCCCTTTTGACTTCGTGGGTAATGCCAAGAGCTGCTCTCGGGACCAGTTGAATTCTGCCAAATGGGTTTTTCATGAAATAAGTGAGTTGAAAACTAAAAATTTGTCTCTTCATAGCAAGCTGAGGGAAATTGAAGCCAAAGTTGCAGGGTTTATTCAGCTCGGAGTGGAGAAGAATTACAACGTGAAGGACAACACTTTTGAAAATGATATTGAAAAAATCAAAGGCACTATGAAAAAAATTGCCGAGCAAAACTGTAGAATTGCCAGACATAACTTTGTTATCATCAGGGCAATGTCCGAAAGACTGGAGAAAACCCAGAGTAGAGCTCTGATTGTCGATCTTGATCAGGAGAAAGACCAGGACGAGGAAGCTGGAATCTCTAAACGTACCAGATCAAGCATGAAAAGGAAAGCCCTGACCACCCCAAACATGACTTAGATTTTTATGGAGGGGGTTCAGGAAATGGCGGACTTGGAAGAGGTTGCGGACGAGCTCCTGAATTCTATGAATTAGCTGTGGCCGGGCCCAACTTTTTCTGTTTGCTGGCCTTTTTCTGGTTTCTTTAAGGCTTTTTGTTGCTGCCTACCTATGCTGGTTTTTATCTTTCTGGCAGTTTATCTATTTTTTGGACCTCTATTTTGGTCTCTTCCTGTAATGTTACTTCGCGGTTTCGGGTCCCTGTAAAACCCGTTTATCCTCCTTTTCTCAAAAACAATAAAAGTTTTAAATTAATTGTAAATGTGCCTTTTTATATGCAAGTTGACTTTTTTTATAAATGCAAATGCATGTTTAGTTGTCTATCTACATTGGTCAGTTACACATTGTGTTATGAGTAGCCATTGGTGTTGTTGCAATTTTTTATTTGATAAAATAGAGTTTTTTAATGGATCAAAGTGAATTTTTTTTGGGAGGTGGAGTGAGCATGGAGGTGGCGGTAATTCAATGGGGCGGTAACTAGGACATCTCCCCTAGTAACCTCAATTTAGAGTTATTATGGTTGTATTATTTATCTTTTATAGGGGAAAGGTCCTAGTTACTGTCTACTTTCCAATTACTGCTCACTTCATGCTCACTTTACTTCTTAAAAAAAATTACATTTGACCCACTAAAAATCTTTATTTAATATAATATAAAGTTGCAAAAACACCAATACATGTTCACAAGGCAATGTGTAGTTGAACAATGTAGGTAGTCAACTACACATACATTTGCATTTACAATACAAGTCTAGTTGCACATAAATAACTCATTTACAATTTTTCTAAAAAATATATTATTATGTAAATACCCCCACTTGCAAAAGGTGTCATCCTCAATACATATGCACACTTAATGGTGCTTCAAATGACATAATGACAAACTCCTATCAAATTTATGGGATGTCAAATGCACATTCTTCAACACTCTTTGTCAATTACATGTATTAAGTCCATTATCTATAGGTACTTGCACAAATAAATACTGGTGTAAGGCTCCCCCAATAAACATTAAATCTAAATATAATGCAAATTTTAGTCAATTCACCATTAAAAACCTACATAATTAGCAGATACGTATTTCAACCACAACAACCAAATTGAATTGCTTTCCATGGTTTTTTCTGGTAAAACAATTATTTCCTACTCTTCATTTTACCGCATGCTCATGGTCTAGTAAACCATCCATGGTTTCACCATTTTGTCTAATAAAATGATGAGGCATCTCGCGGGTTTGACCACATGGCTACATAAAATAATGTGTGTGTATGTGTCTATATATATATATATAAGTATGCATCTATACTGAACACTAAAGAATACAGTTAAGGTCTATCCACTTTGTATGAATGTGTAAAGTTTGGGTTGCTAGTTGAATACACTAGAATACATCTTCATTTTGGAGGTATTCTTCATATATATATATAAGTAGACCACATATTTCTAGGTACATGATACTCAATTTTTTTTAAATAATACAAATTATCTAGATTATAGTGCTATTCCATCTTGATACATATAGTTACAAGCTAATTCATGCATTTTATTATCTCTAACAAGATTATGTAATAGCCAATAAATTTTCAAATATAATATATCCCTTAAGTTTGACATAGGAGGACCTACCATATCAAATTCGTTTTAGAGACCACATCCAAAATTATGGTCATTCTTTGTATATCACTATATATTTTCCTTGAATTACATATTTAAGATGACAAGATACAATCTTGATTTAAAATCTCAAGTACCTCCTTAGCAATCATAAGGCATCTAGGTTTTCCATGTGGGAATTGACAATATCAACACATATAAGTCAAATGAGTTAGATACCTCAACAAATATTGTTAAAGTAATGTATTAATACATTCTATAGGTTTAGATGCTAGATTAGAATCTTTTAAATAAACATTATTTATAATAATTTTTATTTTTTAAATAATTAATCATTAGATTAACATATAGGCTATGTGTAGGATCATGATGGGCCAAAAAGTGGCGATATGATGGGTATGTGTAAGGTATGTGGCTGACTACTTTTTTCTTTACCCAAAATTGATGAAATGAAAAGGGTTTTTAAAAAAGATTCTCAGCTTTCCACCAATATAAATTATGTGTTAATTTGAATTTTAATAAATTATTATTATTTATTTTCTATTTGAATTACGACTAAAGTCCTAACTTTCAAATGGTATCACATTTTTTGTATCTGAAACATGTGTCACATTCTATGCTTCGCATACTATAGGATTAAAAAAAAAAGAATTGAATTTCATGAAGTTTTGACCAAATTAAGGTGGTTAGACATAAGAGTTTTTATATTTTTTAAAAGTTGTATTAAAAAATTCATAATTAATTATTTACTTGGAAAAAAAATTACAAAAAAATGCATCACATTGGGACATGAGTCCTCTACTTATATCTAAAATCTTATAAAAAAATATTATCATTTTATTGTGGTTAGGGTGGTCAGACAAACACCTACTTCTTATTTTTTCCCTGAAATTTAATTACAACTACATTGAAATTTTCTACAAATTCTATTCTTACATATTTTTGAAATAATATAGATAACTTATTCAAATTTTTACGTCAAGTTGCCTAACTCTAACTTTTTTGAATTTTTTGCCACTTAAGAACCTGTTTTTTCGATGATGATCCTGCACATACCCTATAAATTGATTCTATTTTAAATATAATTTATGATTTATAAGCACCCAAACATGAAAGGATTTATCCTATGGAAACAAGTGACTAACTAGAATAGGAAATATGAATGCATTGGGTCTAGCCTAGTTGGAAGATTTATAATGTGGATATAATATGTTTTCTACTAATGAGCATGAAAGTGAATTTAAAAAAAATTAATAGGGATGATTGGGTCCATAAACCACTTTGGCTATATAGAAAATTTATATCCTTGTATTTGAAGAACCAATGAGTTAGGATCTATAATTAAGTTGGGTCTTGAAGCACATGGGATCTTAGACATGGTTAATTTTAAATTTGAAACACTATTATCTCAAGTTTGAAACACTCACTAAAATTAAATTTCTTTAATAAATTTGGAAGTGGGTGAATCAAAGTATTAAATGAGAACACTAGGCAAGTCATTCTAGATAGATCATAATTAAACATGTGGCTAGAAAATATACACACACACATGTGAATAGAAAAAATAGACAAGGTTTCAAGACATGGAAGTCTAGGGAAACATGAACCATAAGAGATGAAATAAAAACTATCTTGTTTTATTAGATCAAATAAAATTCTCAATTTGGGCATCAGTAAGCTCTTTGAAAAAATTTACTATGAAAGGTGATAGGGTATATATAGAGCCAAAAAATTAATTCAAGATATTAAATTCAATGGTCTTGTGTTTAAATTATAATTGGATGTTTTGGGACACCAATAACAGATTTCTATCATACCATGTATCCTACCTTTTTTCTTCCTTCTTCACATCTATTATTTCATCGTTATTATTCAAAGTAGGAATTTTCCCAATACATGTTTGTAGAATAAACACACTATATGTCTAATAAGGGTCCATATAAAGAAGCACACAACCATAGAGAATATGGTTCATCTAAAATATCCTCCTCGAGGATTCACCTCTAAATAAATGCTTCATAATGTGCATGTATACTAGGGTTTATTAAATAACCAAAATGTAACTCAATATCTTGCTTCAATATCAAGGGAAAGATAATGCTTAATAAAATTAAAGTGCACATGCTAAAATCACACTGTTTTTGGCTTACCAAAAAAAAGCGTAACTATTCATAATAGCATCGCCATAAATCAAATGAGCGTCACTCTGGTGAAAAATAGTGTCACTTTGTAGAAAGAAAATGACGACGATAGTGTCGCTATTTGGTAGCATCGCCATTTGTTAATCTTCGATATTTCTAAAAAGTATTAGTGTCGCCATTTATTTTAATCAATGTTAGTGTATTAACTAGGCATTATTGTATCAAATGGAAATAACATCGCTATATGGCGATGCCTTACAAAGATGTCGCTATAATCTACTAAAGTGTCGCTATATCTACAAAAAACTAGAAAACGGACTTCGAGAGAAAAAATCATTAAATATGATTGTTATACCCTCCTTTTATAGCCAAAATGTGATTGACAAATTAGTATGGGCTGACTATGTACTTGATCCATGAGAATACGAAGTATATTCAAACCACTAAATGTTAATCCAATAAAGATCATTCAAAGAAACACTAAACTAGGAATCCATTGAAAAATTAACATGTTAAACTATGAAAGCTTCAAAAACACCTATTCTAATCCATTGAAACTTATCCTATTGAGGGAGTGGCATCCTGTTGATGTGGAATAGCAACCCTTTAACAATCCTTGGGATAAATAAGCTTGTTTCAATTAGTTTTATTGAAGAAAACTAATGAAACCATTGTGAGATGTGTGATGAAACATAATTTAAGGCTAAACTAACATGATGCAAGCTATTTAATCACAATTTATGCTAAGATAATTGGTATGGATGTATGCAAAGCTAATCTAAATGGATTTCAAGCTAAAAAGATTGAAACCCTAATTACTAAATAAGCTACATGAATGCATCTATGTTACCATGGAAGCTATTAATGAAAGGTAAACTAATTAATGCAATTAATTAAGCTAAAATGATACTAAAAAAATGTTAAATATGACTGTGAGTGTGAGTGATTTCAACAACACAAGTTTTCTCTGAAAAAGATGGATCCATTTTTCTCCAAATAGTGATCTATTTATATGAGAGCAAATGAGAAATGGAGGGTTAAGATAAAAAAATTTAATCAACGGTCAAGGATGGAGGAAGTTGGAGGCATGGATCATGGATTCTCATCAAGGGATGAGAATCAATGATGATATTTAATCAAGGGTTCACCTTTATCCATAAAAACACACTTTTAACTTGCATAAGAAGCCATAAGTTAACTTGCACATGAAGTCTTGTAAGTTTGTTATAGAAAAGGAATATTCCCCTTTTTCAAATTAGTGAGGAGAGAAAATATTCTTTGGAATATTCTCATAGGTGAGGGAAAATAGATATTTAGCAAATTAAAACAAAGTTTTAATGTGCAAAAGGGGAAAGAATATTCCATGGGAATATCCATTTTTGGAGGAATGTGCAAGGGAGGAATATTCCCTTGCAAGTGAGGGAATTAGATTAATTGGTAATTGATAATTAAAACAATGTTAATTATGTAATTTTAGAAGAATTAGATGATATTCATTAAATAAAATGATTTAATGAAAGGGGGAACTTGAAATGGCATTTAATTAAATAACTTAGAGTTATTTAATTAAATAAGAAGACTTAGGGATTTAAATTAAATAGTTTGATGTATTTAATTTAATAAGATGAAATGTTAGCATGGAAGAGGGTGAATTAACTCGATTAGATTAATTAGGTTAATTGATGAAAATGATGCAATTAATCAAATAGCTAGGCCAATTTAATTAATTAGGTGAAAAGAGGATGGATTTTAGGAGGAAATGATGTTAGTATACTTGATTCGAGTACATGATATCATTTAGGACATTTTTAAATTCCTATAGAAGATAATTAGGATTAGGGTGATAATGAGGATGATTATGAATGATTAAAATGGGGTGATTAGAATTAGAATGGCTATAGATGATTGGGATTAGAATGGTGATAACTAGAATGATAATGGATGATTAGGAAGGTATGATTAGGATGATTATGGTTATGGGTGATTATGATAAGGTGATTAAATATGATTAGGATGATGAGAGATGATTAGGATGGGATGATTACGATATGAAAATGGATGATTAAGATGAGATGAGTGGGATAATTAGAATGATTAGGAGGGATGATTGGGATGATTATGGTGAGATGAGGGGTGATTAATTTTAGAGGGGATGATTAGAATGATTAGGATGGGAATGATAAAGATGTGGGAGGATGATTAGGATAGGAAGAAGTAGTTAGGATGAGGTGATTAAGATGATTAGGAAGAGATGAGGGATAGTTATGGTGACTAGGATGGGATGATTGGTTTGACTTGGATGACTAGGATAGGATGATTGGGATGAAGAAAATGTGGATGGGAAGGTTGACTTGGAGATTATGTGGATAGCTTGACTTGGAGGATAATTTATTTTTTTTTTGAAATGTTTCTAATATTTTTGGGTTTTTATTTTATTTATTTTTTTGGTTTTTTTGAGTTTTCTATTTCTTTTGTATTTTATGATTAAGAATGAAAATGCATAAATGAACAATGCAAAAAGAAAAAATCCTAATGCTCAATTTGGATAAGGGTCCCCTTTTGGTTTCATGTGGGGAAGGTGATCTAAACACTCAAGCACATAAGATACACTAGCAAGCCTAACTCAAGTGGGATATGGCCAAAAGTCTCATCTAGGCTTTACAAGCTCAACTAGGGGTATCCTCCAAATACCACAAGGGTACATGAGGCCTAAATCCATAGATGAAAGGTAATAGTGCTAAACAGTTAGGAGGAGAGAATAACACACTCTTCACCTTCACTTCTCCAAGATATAAAGTTGTTGGAGGCTTAGCTCGATTGAAAAAATTCCACTTCCAAGAGAGGTGGCTTTCTCACCTCCCGCCCTTTATACTCCACCGGAACATGGGAGTTGGAGTCATCCCCTAGGGTGATGAAATCCTTAGGTAGGCCTCCTAAAGAAAGAAAACAAGACCACTTATTTCTGATCCTTAAGATCACACTAAGGTGTGAGAGGATAGCATATGTAAGTGAATCTTGGGGATTAAAAGACAATTGTTAATTTTTTTAGCCCAAATCCAAATGTGAAGGTTAATTTTAAGTGATTGTGTGGGATACATGCCAAAAAATTATGTATAAGGTAAAAAATAATTGCAAAACTGGATTCCTTATTATTTGGTAATAATTTTTTAAAAAAATTGCAAAGAAATGATTTCGTATGCTAAAGTTATGAACATTTGAAGCTTAGAAACAATAGTTGACTTTGACTAAGTGTGCCTAATTTTTGGAGTAGAATCTAGAAAATAAACTTGTGCCACAGTGAAGAACTCCAAACCATCTTTCCAACACTTCTTGAATTTCAAAAATCTGACCTGTTATGCAAAAGCTACACAGGTTTTAGTGAAAGTGTTATTTTAAGAAAAATGAATATAAAAGAGATAGATTTGATTAGCCCTTGGGCGCTTAGCATCCAATCACCCAGGTGACTAGGGGCTAGCGATGAGCTCTGAGGGTTGAATTTAAACCCCACACAACTAGGTGCTACGACCGAGGGCTACAGTTAGTGTTTAGTGGTGCCACTAGTCCTTCATATGACTAGGGGCTGAAATTTTTGAAAAATAAAATAATAATAATAAAAGAGGATCATTGGCGGATTTTAAGCAAAAACCAAATTTGAAATGTTGAAAACTCGCTGAAGGTTTTTGATTGAATTGTTTTCTTTTTTTTAATTATTGATTTTTTTAGGCCTGCGGCCTACAAGGCTCGTGGCTCCTTGCAGGAATCGCGGCCTGGAGGGCCCACATGGAGTGCAAGAAAAGCTCACGAGGCTTTAATTTTTATTTATTTATTATTATTTATTATTATTATTATTATTATTGTATTTTAATATTTTAGTTTTTTGATTGTTTTGATTTTTAGATTTTAATTTTTTTTTTATTTTTAATTTTTAATTTTTATTAATATTATTTGATTTTTTAATTTTTTCTGTTTTAAATTTTAATTTTTTATTATTTTAATATATGTATTTTAAAGAAAAAAAATTCTATTAAGTATGAAAAAGGATTTTAAACAAAAAATTTCCTAGGAAGCATAAAAGGAAAATTTAAATCCTAATGCAAAATTATAAATAAAATATAGCCAAAATATATATTTTCTCTATGTATATGCACAAATGAAAACACTTGAAAATAAAAATGGAACAAATAGAACCATGAGGGATCCTATAAAAAGTTGAGTTTTAGAGCTCCTTTGTGAAAGCCTTAACCTGCAAAATAAAACAACAAAAAATCAAAAGGAAAAATGTTAGAAGTAAAGATTCATGTCGGGTTCACCAAAATGAATGCATGCAAATGATATATAAGAAATAGACATAAAACACAAGCTAAATATAATTAAATGCACATGCAAACCTCAATAAGTAAGAGTAGCATGTAGGTGTGTTGGATTGATTTTGATGTGGTTGCTCTTACTTCAAATGATGGTAGGCTCAATAGACACTTTAACAACATAACATTAGCATATGAGATATGTTCGAAATGAGATGGAAAGCCTCCCATTTATAGAAATGAGAGGGGATAAACAAAGGGCCAAGATTGAATGGTTAATTAATGAAGGTTTGAGATTGAAAGAAGGACAAGGTTTGGATCAAGGAATCAAGATTAATTAGCCTTATGACAAGTGTCACAAGATGGAAAGAGGTGAAATGGGGAGGTGTGCTCACACATGTGTTAGCACACATTGGAAAGAAATGCAATAAATGTGTGTAAGAGATTGGGTGGCTTGTGTAAGAGATAGGGTGGCTTGTGTAAGAGATAGTGGGGGTAGGTGATATCTCACACATGTGTGACAAGAGTCTAGAAGATAGTCTATGACACCTGTCACTTTGTGACAAATTTGGGGGGATGTATAAGAATTTAAAATTAGAGGATAATGATAATGGAGATTAGTAATGAGGGTTAAATTAATTAATGAAACATTAATTAATTTAATGGGATAGGTTGAGTAAATAAACCAAGGGTTTATTTAACTTGGGTGGAGTTAAATGTTGGAGAATGGGATAGGATGGAATTAATTAAAAGGAAAATGGTAATGGAGGTTAGTAAGGGGATAAAGTTAATTAATCAAGGATTAATTAACTTGAGCAAGGTTAGGGGATTTATAGGAAAGTGGGTGATTTAGGGGATATTTTTTAGTGAAAATTGAAGTGTCTCCAATACTCCATATTTCTACACCATCAAAAAGATCTCAACGTCCTGATTCCAGTGCAACTTGAACAAAGCGAAAAGGAGTCTGTTTGCACAAGTTATGGCCAGTCAAACCTTGGGTCAAACTGCCATCAGGGGTCATCCAAAAAGCAAAAAAATGATCATCTCAAAAATTGACAGAAGTGGCGTCAAGTCGAAGAGCTTGTCAAGATGATTCCAACAACATTCATTTCATCGAAATCCGACGTCGTATGCTCGAGATATTAGCAGTCAAATTTTGGTTGACTTGATGGTACAACGGGTGACGTCATCAGTCAGTCTGTACTATACAGAATCCAATGTGGAAAAACTAAGGTGTGACACATGGCATTTGTATGGACCAATCATATTGTGACACGTGTCCGGCCGTATAGGTAACGTGGCATCATACTCTAGTCAGCATTACGTGGCCGCTGATTCAACGCACAGTGGCATCCCAATCAACATACAGTGGAGTACATGTCAGGTAGGTCAGCCAATAATAGCTAGCCACGTGGCACCCTTCTTGGTGCGACATGTGGCCCTTCGCTACCCCTCCATTCTTCGTCGATGTCGGTGAGTTTAGTTAGCAATTGGTTTAGCAAAAGTTTTGTCGGGCTCAAACCTGTGACCAGTTGAATCATGAATTGGCTATGGACCGTTGTACCACACATGGTCGTCAGGAATATATGTTAGAGCAGTTTCTTTTGTTTTGTTAAGAATGCAATTTGTCTATGGAAAACGTGGCCAACGGGGTTTGAACCCCCGACCACGCGGGTATCAAAAATATTCTCTACCGTTAGGCCATTGAATTGGCTTTACCTATATATGGGGTTTATTTGGTTTTGATGTATGTGTTGGCTCGAGGCCATAACAAATGGTTTATTTTTTTATTATAACCCCCTAACCGCTAAAACAAAAAGTGGTCTAAAACACATATGAGCCAATGTACGAAATCTTACTAGGGGGTCTATGTTGTATTTTTGTAATTATGAAGGGTTTTGGCCTTTTAAGGCATATTTCATGTATAAAAGGAGGGGAATGTAAGCTCTTAGGAGTTCAGAAAATACAAGTGATGAAGTAGAGAAATAGGTGAACGAAGGAGATTTCTTAGAGATTTTTGAAGACAATTTTGCACAACGGAGTATTGCCATGCTGTCGAAGTGCTGAAGAGATGGTCTTGGTGCATTTGTAATCTTTTTTTGGAGATTAATCGGATTGGTCTCACTCTATTGGAGTGGACCCGGAGATGTAGTCACGTTTGTGGCGAACTCCGTTATTAGATTGTTTGCATCTCTTCTCTCTTTTTTCTCTCTTGTTCTGATTTCTACCTTCAATTTAAATGCATAGTTTGAATAATGTACGCATGAATTGTATTTTCGTTAAGTTGTTATAATTAAGCATTCAGATTCGCAATTAGTCTAGATCCTATACAGATCAAGTGGTATCAGAGCTTTTGGTGACTATTATTGCAGTTGTTTTGAATGCTAACAAGATCCAGGATTCAGAAGGGCGAAGGCAAGCTTGAAGAATTTGATCCTGAGATCGGGAAGCGAAGAAGTTTTTTGAAGATGTCTATGTCTGGAATGGAGGTTCCTGAAGAAATCAGTGAGTAGGAGTTTCGTAGAGCATTCCTCGAGATGAAGGCTAAGGTGGACATACTTTTCCAAGAGAGACAAGAGCGGAAGGTACTTGAAGGAGGTTCATTGAAGCAAGATGCTCGTAAAGACAAGAAAGGGAAACATCATGGAGATGGTGACAAGCAACCAGATCCACCCTCTTCTCCTTCTCCTCCCTCTTCTCCTTCGTCTCCATCTTCTCCTCATTCTATTTCTTTTAATCCTTTCAAGAGTGGGTATAAGCCTAAGATCAAATTGGATGTAAAATTTGACTTACCAAAGTATTGTGGTGAACTAAATGCTTAAAAATTAGATGATTGGATTCATCAAGTTGAAGTTTATTATAGAGTCCAAAACCTATTAGATGATGTTGATAGGATCCAATTAGCTACTCTTTGGTTAGGAGGTACAACTTTAACTTGGTGAGAGAGTAAGACTAAGGCAGAAATTTCACAACATGGTAGAGTCAGTTTAACTTGGGCAAAGTTTGTTAATGCTCTTAAGAAGTAGTTTTATCCCCTAGGACATATGCAATAGTTAATGATGGATTGGAAAATGTTTAGGCAAGGGAAAGGTCAAACTATCCAAGAGTACACCCATGAATTCAGAAAGAAGGCAATTGCATTAAATGTACCTTTGTACACCCAGGATACTTTGTTAAAGTACATAGGAGGTCTTCACTCATATCTCAGACATTCCATTTTGGTATTGAACCCTTGTAATTTGGATGAAGTGTCCATTCAAGCTACACACTTAGAGTCAAGGGGAAAGGGTTCTTTCATTGATAATGATAACTATGTTAAGAAATCTTATAAGGTTGCAGAGACAGGGAAAGGAAAGAAGACAACTATAGTCAAGAAGGATGACAAGCTTTCTTGCTCTCATTGTGACAAGAAGGGTCATGATGAAGATCATTGTTGGAAGTTGCATCCCGAATTGAAGCCTAAGTGGGCTCAAAGACAGAATTAGAAACAAAAGGGTAAGGAGAAAGCCATAAATATTGTTATGGATCTTGGTTCTAATTTTGATGATGAAACTAAGATAACAGCTATGGGTATGAAAGGTAAAGCTCCTAATTCCAGTGTTTCCTTTGATAGTTGTGCTTCTACTTCTAAAGTTAATGATGTCTCTGAAGATAAGAAAAGGAATGAGCTTTTTCATTTAAGGGTTGTTGCTAAGAACATTAAGATTGATGCACTCATAGATAGTGGTTCTCAAGTTAACTTAATTTCTGAAGATGTAAGAAACTTGGGATTGAAAACTACATTGCAAAAGAAACCTTATCCACTAGGTTGGATTTGCGAGAACTTTAAAATTCACAATCACTAGTAAGTTTGTGGATGAAGTACAGTTTGATGTGGTTCCACTAGATATCTGTGGGATAGTTCTGGGTGGTCCTTATCTTTATGATCGGAAAGCTATTTTCTATAGGGAAAAGAATCATTATCATTTGTTTAAAGATGGCATTCAGTATATTGTACATTCTCACAGGACTAAGACTGATCGTTCTTTTACAAACACAGGGCAATTAAAGAGGGTGATTAATGCAAGTAAAGATTTAACTCTTATGTCTATCAGCATAGGTGGTTCTAGACAAGAACTTGGAGTAGCTAACTAGGGCCAGATGTCGTAGGATGCACCCACAATACAACATGAGGGAATGATGATTGAAAGCATTGATGGTCCCTTGGGTAAAAATGTTTTTGTTGTGAAGGATCGATATGTTGTTGATTTGATCCATTTCATAACTACATTATTGTTCAGCTTGATGCTAGTCAATTTTTGTTGGTTAGTGGCTACAACAGTTGATGTAGATGATTATGGAAGTGACAAAGTGATGTTTTTGTTCAACAATGTTGTTGCATTCTTTGTTGTGATTGTGAGCCAGGTATACAGATGTACAGATGATACAGGACAAGTGGGGAGGCCAAGTCCTCACTTGATGTTTGAATAAATGCCACTTTTGGAGGTCAAAAAGTTCTCCAGTGAGGAGGCTTGATTCGAGGGATATTTTTCAGTGAAAATTGAAGTGTCTCCAATACTCCATATTTCTACACCATCAGAAAGATCTCAATGTCCTGATTCCAGTGCAACTTGAACGGAGTGAAAAGAGTCCGTTTGCACAAGTTATGGCAAGTCAAACCTTGGGTCAAACTGCCATCAGGTCATCCAAAAAGTGAAAAAAATGATCATCTCAAAAATTGACGGAAGTGGCATCAAGTCGAAGAGCTCGTCAAGACAATTTCGACAACATTTGCTTCGTCGAAATCTGACATCGTGTGCTCAAGATATTAGCAGTCAAAGTTTGGTTGACTTGATGGTACAACAAGTGACGTCATCAGTCAGTCTGTACTGTATGGAATCTGATGTGGAAAAACTAAGGTGTGACATGTGGCATTTGTACAGACCAATCATATTGTGACACATGTCCGACCGTACAGGTGACATGGCATCGTACTCCAGTCAGCATTATGTGGCAGCTGAGTCAACGCACAGTGGCATCCGAGTTAGCATACAGTGGAGTACACGTCAAGTAGGTCGGCCAGTAATAGCTAGCCATGTGGCACCCTTCTTGGTGTGACATGTGGCCCTTCACTACCCCTCCATTCTTCATCGGTGTCGGTGAGTTTAGTTAGCAGTTGGTTTAGCAAAAGTTTTGTCGGGCTCGAACCTATGACCGGTTGAATCCCGAATTGGTCATGGACCATTGCACCACCCATGGTTGTCAGGAATATATGTTAGAGCTATTTCTTTTGTTTTTTTAAGACTACGGTTTGTCTATGGAAAACGTGGCCGGTGGGGTTTGAACCCCCAACCACGCGGGTACCAAAAATATTCTCTACCATTAGGCCATTGAATTGGCTTTAACTATATATGGGGTTTATTTGGTTTTGATGTATGTGTTGGCCCGAGGCCATAACAAATGGTCTATTTTTTTATTATAACCCCCTAACCACTAAAACAAAAAGTGGTCTAAAACACATATGATCCAATGTACGAAATCTTAATAGGGGGTCTATGTTGTATTTTTGTAATTATGAAGGGTTTTGGCCTTTTAAGGCATATTTCATGTATAAAAGGAGGGGAATGTAAACTCTTAGGAGTTCAGAAAATACAAGTGATGAAGCAGAGAAATAGGTGAACGAAGGAGATTTCTTAGAGATTTTTGAAGACAATTCTGTATGACAGAGTATTGTCATGCTGTCAAAGTGCTGAAGAGATGGTCTTGGTGCATTTGTAATCTTTTTTTGGAGATTAATCGGATCGGTCTCACTCTATTGGAGCGGACTCGGAGATGTAGTCACATTTTTGGGGAACTCCGTTATCAGATTGTTTGCACCTCTTCTCTCTTTTTTCTCTCTCGTTTTGATTTCTACCTTCAGTTTAAATGCATAGTTTGAATAATGTATGCATGAATTGTATTTTCGTTAAGTTGTTATAATTAAGCATTCAGATTCGCAATTAGTCTAGATCCTATACAGATCAGTGGGAAAAAGTTTAGCTTTTAATTAAGTAAATGTATATTTATTTACTTAAAGGTGGTGGCATGTGAGGACAATGGAGAAATTAATTAAATAAATAGTGAATATTTATTTACTTAATTGTTAGGACAAGGGAAGTGGGTTAAATTATATAAATATCAAGTATTTATTTAATTAAGTATTATTTTGGGTGACTACAATGTCTATTGAATATGTAGTGGCTCATTGTTGATTATTTGGTGATTACTTCTTACCCTAAGGCTAAGTGGCTTTATGTTTGGTTTTTTGAAATTTTTTATAGTCTCGTATTCTTCTTTATTATCTTTATGCCATATTGTGGTTTACACCTTATGTCCATTGTTGTTTTTCATTTAAGTGTAATTCCCTTTTTGTTGACATAATCCTCTTATAATAAAATTATACTACATGAAATTTTTAAAAGTGTAATCTTGTGATGATATAATATTAAAATAGAGAAAAAAAAACTCAATTTTCTTACCACTAAATACACTATAAAAAAATAAAGCATATACTAGTTGGACCAAATGCCTTGAAGGAATTTTCCATATGATATGCTATATCAAATAACTCTTCACCATTATACATTATATAGGAAACTTTGAGCATATGCCTAGATGAACTCATTTGTCACTTTAATATTATGAGAAGTCCTTAAATTTCTTAATTTAAAACCATAATTTTCAATTACAATTGTCTAAAGGTGATCATTAAAATCTATTTGCATAGGAAGGGATGACACATCTAAAAATTCACCATCTCTCACTTTTCCATTCTCCATAGATTAATTCCATGTATTGTGTACCAAATTACCTACTCACACTTCTTTTTCTCTCATAGTGATCCACACCATTGTAAGAAAATAGAAACCCAAAAATAGATGAGCAAAAAACTATTCATCAAACTCACACAACTAATATCAATTTGGGAAAAAGAAACCTCCCTTTACAACTAGGGAAAACTTTAAGAAACCCCCCCTCGGTGAAGGTGTAAAATCCTGGCGAATTTTGTATACTTCCCAATAAAAATATTAATTTTAGTGGCAATTTTTTTTTTTTTGTGAAAAAATAAAGTCCATTAGGGAATCTTTTCTAATCGCTAGAAGTATATGGAAAATCCTAGCAAAATGTAAAATTTTTAAAACCACTAAAATTTTTCCATTAGCAATTCAAATCTATTTTCAAACCAATAAAATATTTTGATTGGTGAATTAAACCTATTTCAAACCAGAAAAAATAATTTTGTTGGCGATTAAATTTTTTTTTCAAACTAAAAAATAAAATTCATTGGCGAATTAAACCTATTTTCAAATGTAAGAAAAAAAATATTGGAAAACTAAACATTGTTTAGTAAGCGAAGGAGGCACAAAAGTTTTTGTAAGAAGTGAAGCATTGATGAAGCTTTTCTACTGGCGTTGGACGTACATTTGGGAATCAACATTAATAGAGATGGCTAGTAAATTGAGATGTATTAAAGATACACATCTCATGTAGTCGGTCGGTGGTGGGTGATTTTCTGGAAGCCAGTGAACCAGAGAAACAATGGAGGCCAGTTTCACCTTAGCATCACAGAGGAAGCTGGACCTTTTCGTTGGCAAAGCGTCTGTGGGGTTTTGTTCTCTTCAAGGATGTACAGGTGGCACAAGCATTTCAATTTATTTTGGGTAATGGCTTTAAAAATTTAAAGCAAAAATATAGGAACCAATATGGATATTTATTCATTGGTCATGGCTTGGGGTTTGGACTTAGGAGAGTCGGTGGATGTAGTGAGGAAAGTCATGAAAAATCTACTTCACAAATATTTTTTAGAGGATATGGTCAAGGCATTTTGGAATGGGCGATACCAAGAGTGGGGCTTGTTAAGATTGAAGGCATGGATGGTGGAGGCCCAAAGCTCACAGATTTAAATAATGTCTTTATCAGGTGGCCAAAAGGATGCACCAAAGCTCTATGATGAGAAGGTGCAGAGCATGGGTGACAAGAACTCAAAATCTATGTCGAGCTAATGGAGGTCGAGGAGGTCATAGAGAATCTCAAAGACATCGCCAGAGTAGAGATGCATGAAAAGAAGGGTCTGCATATGAGGAAGAAGATGAAGCCGTTAATGGAGATAGTTCCATTGGAGATGGGTAATTCATCAAAGGCATCTGAGTAGTACAAGTTTTTTTAAAAAAATAGATTACTGTAGTAAATCTTGTCTGTGATTTCATTTTTTGGGGGTTATGTCTAGATTTGCATTGTAATTGTAAAACACCTTAGGGCACAAACAATGGTTGGAAGGCTATATTTCAGGTGGGTATGATTAGGGATAATTTGATATGTTGGAAATGGAAACTATGTTGGTTAATCAACTTTTTTGGTAGTTGATGGATGAAGATAAATTTGAAGTATATTTTTAGGGATAATTTGATATGTTGGAAATGGAAATTGTGCTGGTTAAACAACTTTTTTGGCAGTTGATGGATGAAGATAAATTTGAAGTATATGTAACTTTTGCTTTATATTTAATAAAATAAACTATTGTCAGCGATAAAAAAAAAATGTAGTGGCGATGTGTCAATGCAAATCAATCTAACCATGACTATTTGATGAATTGTCAATCTAACTTCGCTAATCGAGGGCTGAGAGATAATAATTTTCCAAACTCCACACATACCAATCTTAACTATCCATCAATCCTCCAATCATGTCCACTTGCTAAAATCTTCCTGCAATCTTCACTTCATAAATGCACCATCCTTACCACCTTTCCTATCTTAATTCACCAAAGTTGAGGTTTTGGTTCTTTTCCTAACCTTAGTTGCAAGTCTTTCTTGGTCATCTATGTAGTCTGTGGGTCGGAGGTTTTGAAAACTTCAAAACTTCAGACTTTGGTTCTAAGGTTCCAAGTTTCAACGACCACGCAACATTATGGACCACTACTGTTCGATGAATTTTTGATGGACAGCTATAGTTTCATTCTGAAGTTATATCTCAAAAGCAATAGATTTGCGAATTGAAACCTCCAAAATTACACTAGAACCGTTAGATGCAGACACGTGGGGAGATCAAGGCTCATCAAATTGGTAATGAACCCGATGGGTTGGATTTTAGTGATGAGCGATAGAAGAACTTAAGTGGAAAAAATATGCACGTGTAGAAAGTTTGTTTTAAAAGAAGGACCACCTACGAAGAACGTAGTACCAAGGCTTAAAAACTTAAGAATGTTTTACACAAAGGATGTAAAGGAAAATCAATATAACCACAACCATTCGATGAATTTTTGATGGACGGTTGTAGTTTCATTCTGGAAGTAAATCTTTGAAGTAGTAGACTTGCAAATTGAAACATTTGGAATAACACTAGAACCATTAGACGTGGACACATGGTGAGATCAATGCTCATTTCTCTCTTTTCAATGCCTCAATGTATTACATTTCATTTAATTAAAATTATCAATCTTTTGAACATCTAAAGTGATTGATTGGACAACTCATAGCTTTAATGAAACAAGATTTGTAATGATTTCATATCATTTGAGTGACACTGGTAGTGTTGACTGGAGTCTAGTGATTTTGACAGCTTGTCAGATTAAGGTACAATTTGCATGTAGCCAGACATCAATCAAATTAAACATTTTTATTTTTAATTGTACATGTAAGGCTTAAGATACACGAATTGACTAAGTTGGTTTTTTGGTTTGCATGAATCAGGTTGGTAGCACACTAGTGGCCCATAAATTATTAAATAGGGTTAGTAATAGTGATAGTAATAATGTGACATTGTAATTCAGTTGTAATAAAATAAATAGTTATAAATTTATAGTAAAGAGTTATTTTCTTAGTTCAGTGTTTACGAATCTATTCAAATCACTTTTTTTTTTCCTTTGAGAAATTAAGTACTATCTATTTATGAAATAATTGCATGCAGATTTAAAAGTAAAAAATAAAGCAATACAAATGAAAAAAGAAAGTTGTGATCAAAGAGTTATTTTCTGAGTTTAGTTTCTATGAATCTATTCAAATTGGTTTTTTTTTCCTTTGAGAAATTAAGTATTATCTATTTATGAAATAATTGCATGCGGAATTAAAAGTAAAACATAAAGCAATACACATGAAAAAAGAAATTTTCCATCAAATTGACAAAAAAACATTATAAACACTAAAAGTTGTCACTCTTGTTAGGGTTTACCAAAATGTTATTGATTTATAATTTTTCGTTGACCTTCTCCCCCGGTTCCTGATATCATTATTCATTTTATTAAGTCCTTTGCAATGTTAAATTACCATCCCCTTGGCTTTGATGTCAATCCTAGCACATTAAAGTTTAAAACAACTTTAAAACACATGTTTATTAAATTATTATTTATAACATAATTCATAAATTACTCAACCGTTCGATGAACATTTGATGTATGGTTGTAGTTGCCTTCTAGAATCTAGAATGAAATGCATAGAGTGATAGTCTTGTGAACTTAAACCTTCAGAATCACCCTTTAACCGTTAGATTTACAATGATCAATGGTTTAGAATTTGTTGCCAATGCAGGACTAAATGGCTAGTGAAACAAGATTTGTAATGATTTCATATCATTTGAACTTTGAGTGGCACTAGCAATTTTGACAATTGTCAGCCTGTCAGAGTCTAGACATCAATCAAATTAGACATTTAAATAAATGTAAGGCTTAAGTTACACAAATCAATTAAAATTTAAGTATGTTTTTTGGTTTGTGTGAATCACAATTATGATTCATGAATCATGATTATACCTAACCTCATACATGACACGTGTGAGGGTACACAAGGACTAGGCTGGTAGTGGCACTATTGCCCATAAATAAGGATAGTGAGCAAAATTGAAAATTGAAATCATTTGTTGAAGGCTAAAGGCTTTACTATTGAGAATTTGAGTGCAATGTTCGAATTGTCATAAGGGTTTTCATTTTATAGGGTTAATAAGGAATAGGATTCAGGAAGAAAATGATGTGGTATTATTGGGGATACTCTAAATTCTCCTACTTGCAGTTATGAAGTTATAGACTAAAAGACCAATTTCCTTCAAGTTCATAATGGGTGGAATTGGAAAGAAGTTTATTTGGTTTACCTGACTTCTCAGACAAGTTTTGAGCTAGGATGAGGAGCTTTGATGGATATAAGTGCTCTCCCAATACACGGAAGCTGCAAGTAAAAGATGGGAGTAGTTTTACAACCCCTCATCTTCTGCATGACTCTAATTTTCAAAGGGGAGAAGTACATTTTGTATCTTCACAACTCCCATTTCCCCAATTTGATTAGCCTGCCTTTCCCCATGCATAATTTATTTTCAAACACCATGGCTAATCCAAGAAGTCCCAAGAATTTATTTTTAGAGTGCATGGTTGACCTGACAAATCCCATTTATTTTCAGAAACACATGTATTATATTTACGTTTTCACCAGCAATCTAGCAGAAGCTTGGCACTTGTGCTTACATTTGTATTTGTACTATGTAATAATGTGACATTGTAATTCAGTTGTAATAAAATAAATGGTTGTGCTATTAATTTGACATTGTAATTCCTTTTATTAAGTCCTTTGCAATGTTAAGTGTTATTGTGCTATTAATGGTTGTGCTATTAATGTGACATTACAATTCCTTTTATTAAGTCCTTTGCAATTGCAATGTTAAGTGTTATTGTGCTTAGTACTATTAATGGTTGTGTTATTAATGTGACATTGTAATTCATTTTATAAAGGCTTTGATGTCAATCTAAGTGCATTAATGGTTAAAAATTAAAAAAAATTAAACACATGTTTATTATTTATATCATAAATTACTCAACCGTTCAATGAACATTTGAAATTTTGATGTATGGTTGTAGACTCAAAATAAGGGAGCAAAGAAAGCTTAGTCACTAGGCCTCCAAGTTTTATAACCATGTGACATGTTGCATTGTCACAAAGTTCTAAATTTTCATAACTACTCGATTCCTCGACTTGGTTCACTTTGTTGAGTAACTTAAGTTCATGAATACGTAACCTTTGAGTTACGATGTGTGGATTTAGTCGGTGGGTCAGAGGTTTTGAAAACATTGAAAATTCAGACTTTGGTTTTGAGGTTCCAAGTTTCAATGACCACATGACATGATGGACTTACCTTGCCTTTCAAAGGCATCGTCATCTGACATCTCATTGAATGCTATGTACGGAATAAACTTGAGTTGTCTTTTTAGGAATTTCCAAAAGCATGCAAGTTTAAAGGCTATATTTTCAAGGAATGAAATTGAATGCCGCATTTAAAGCATGTCCTATCAAAAATAATGGCATAAGTGGGTGGCGAAGTTTTACTCAGACATTTAGCCTACATTCTCATTCTTTTCCAAGGCTAGTACTTCTCAAGTGAAAACATTCTTTTTACTCATACTTTTAGGTTGCATTCTCGTTCTTTTCCAAGGCTAGTACTTCTTAGAATCTCATGTGCAAAAATTCATTCTCTGTGAATTTGTGCTCATGTAGAGTGAACGTTGGGTCGGTGTAAGGGATACAATGCTTGGACCTTTTAAGTTAGACGAATTTTGGGCATGCCTAGAGAGGGATGAAAAGTCTGAGCTAGATATAAAACTCTTAGAAAGTGGGCTAGCTTAGGTTGGAGGGTTTCCAGAAGTTGTGTTGAGTGTGGACCTGATAAGTGAATGTGCGAGAAGGTACATTCCGTAGACATGGGAAATTAAAGCCACAAACGGAACTGTAATTGCAGAAATTTCCCCTGAAGTTGTTTCCCGCGCGTTGGAGATTCAAGGGAACCTGTAGAAGACATGTCTATCACAATGGCAAGTGATTTTTTTAAATAGAATAGGGATTGGTATAAGAACTCCATAGCCAAAACCTGGTTGAAGTCTGAAAAGAAAGGTAAGTCACAACCGTCAAGTAAACTCAAAAGATTGCATTTTAAGGGAGAAATTCCAGATTCTATAGCTTTATTGCACCATGTTGTTGGGAATGCACAAGTTGAGTTATTTGAGGATTGGATGTGCCAGTTTATCTTGATAGTATGTGACATGAGAAAATTTTCATTGACTCGGCTGAAGTTATTTGCTTCCATTTGAATGAGAAATTAATTAATTTCCATAAGACTGCTACTTTTGGTATGTGTTCTTGCTTGACATACATTATAGGTAGTCAGAGGCCCTTTTGGCCTAGGTTGGAGCTGCAAGGAACCCTAGCTTCTGATATGCCTATGTATAAAAATTTTCTTCAATTCACTAAACAATTTGGAATGGGTGATTTATGTCGTGTTAATGATGCATTTTTAATGGAGGTCATGAGGAAGCTAGATGGAAATCCATAAATGTTCCTTTCCCTTGAATCGATTTCTCTTGTATCAAAATTTGGGAGTTTTTATATCTAATTTGATAAGTTTTCCTATCTAAGAGTAGGGATTTTTGAGAAAGCCCCATTTAAATTACCTCAGTATCCTGAAGATTTACTGATATTTTTGGAAGTTTGTCGATAAATGGCCATGGTTAATATTAAGTATGCAAACATGGGGAAACAAGGGTATGTCTTCCCATTGGAGACCCCTTCTTTTGTGTGAAAAACAAACTAGATGGCTAGGGCAGCTGAAGGAATTCTCAAGGAATATAACCTCCAAAATCTATCTATGAGAGCTAATTTTGACAGTAAGGGTTTTGTGAAGCATAATCTCTATGGAGGGAGCTTATATTGGCATCACCCATCTATCGAAGCTTTTTAGGAATATTGTGTCGATAAGAAGGAAGTTTTGAGAAGAGATTATATGAGGCTAATGCTAAAACAGATACAAGATTTCAATATGTCATTTCACATTCCTAAAAATGTAGCTGAGGATTCAACAATCATAGATCCTACATATGAAATTTTTTCTAATAAATTCCACACTAGGGTTGATTAGAGCCAAAGTGAAATTTCAGATATGAGGGTGTGTGTTGTCCCAGTGCTTAAAAGAACCTAGGACTGGTTGGATGGGAAATGGTGGCAAGTTGTTGGTCTTGTTTAGGAGCCTAAGTCATCACAAAGGAATGAACAAGGGTCTACACAACCATCTAGTGCAAGTGTATCATCGGGGAAACCCTTTGTGAGGTCCTCTAGTAAAATTTCTCAATCAGGAGGTGATGGTGATATGCCAGAAGAAACAGTCAAGTTGAAGAGCATCTATGAACAAGATAGTGTACTTTCTCCTACCCCTAAAAAGAAGACCAATCAAGAAAAAATTATGGCTACAAATTTTGAAGCTATCTTTAAAAAGATCGCTGAAGATAATATCTTTCCTCCTTTGTCTAAATTTCCATATTATTCACCTCTGGTTGATAATCCACCTATCACTCCTAACACTCCTAAAGAAACTATTAGTGGAAATGAAGATTTTGGTCTAGTAGTAGCCTCCCCACGATGGCTAAAAAAAGTAGTGGAGAAGAAGAGAAAGCATATTCCTACAATGACAATTGGAGTGCATACAATTTCAAAGTTACTTCAAAGCTCTTCAAAACCTAAGAAATCTAGGAGGATTTCAAGGATGGTGACTGATGCTACTTCTGGAAATCAAATGTTAGAAATTGTTGAGCCTGTGAAGGATTTAAATGAAGATGAAATAACAGAGGTGGACTACAAAGTCAAACATGTTGATATGGGGCCTCCAACACTGGAAGGTGATGTGTACCATGCCAATTATTTAGTCAATATCTTGATTAAAAGAGCGAAAGAACAGAGGAATGAAAATATAAAACGAGAATCTCAAGTCCTCGCATTGAGTAACTTTATTTCTTTAGTGGTCACTCCTACATCTAATGAAGCCTCAAGTTCTCAAGTAGAGGGCATCGATGTGTTCACAATAGAGAAAATTAAAAAGAATTTGAGCTATTCCAGAGTTGCTTGTGAGGGGATCAATAAAATATCTCATTAGGCTATCTTCTTTCTGAATAAATATGTTCTCTTTTACACTTGAGTTGTTAAGAAGAGGGAGGAGATAATAACAAAACTTTAGCAACTCAGAAAAGATTAAACTAGTATCTATGTGTTCTCTCAGGAAATGAAAGAATTAAACTCTATGGATCCAAAGATATTAATTGGTGAGAAATTTGTGAATAATCCTAAGGAGCTAGACCCTTCTTGGTCCATTTCATTGGAATGGAAATTGAATATGTATGATAATCTAGTGAAGGAAATTAATAATACACTTGACCAATATTATAAAATGTTGGTGGAAGTTAAAGAAGATTGTCGTAGTTTGGGAGTGGAAATTACTAATGAGTTTGATGAAAACATTCTAGAAAAGATCTCAGATGTTGGTTGAGTCTAAAAAGGCTTTGGTCACATGGAGAACCAAGTTACAGATTACTAAAACTCTAGGAAGCAAAAACATCATTGCAATTGTCACCAAGTATCAAGAATACAAGCAAAGAGTAAAGGAATAGGAAGCATTATTGAAGGAGAAGGAGACAAAAATAATTGAAAGAAAAGGAGTCGGTGTTGGGAGTGGGACCGTTGTTTAGTTTTTAGTTTTTATGTTATTTTCTTTAATTCTGCTCTCTTGATACTTCAAAGACTTTTTATTTTAATTTCTAAAATGGTTGTCTTCAAGAAACCGTTATCAAGACAAAAAAAACTCTATATTTTCCAGTGGATTGTCTATTATTGAAATGATAGATTTTTGGATAGTTTCATTGTTGTGGAATGTTTATCTATGAATAAATATTTTATGGTGATAGATGCATAAGGATTTATCAGTATAATTTAGGTGATTTGGTAGTTTAAGCTTTTATTGTTTAAGTTGGGTGGATGCCTTTATAACTTATCTATTTTGAACTATTAGCTTATGTTCAAGGAATGGATTATTAATATTCCTTTTATTTATTTATCAAAGAAATGGAAATGCAATAGGAATTTATAAGTAGTGTGATAAGTGTTGTTCTTTAAAAATGATGCAGAATCCAATATCAAATTCAATACCATGGAATACAGCATAATTTTTTTGGCTTTTCCTAACCTTAGTCACTAGTCCTTAGAGTTTTATAACCTTGTCATGAAGTTCTAAATTTTCATAACTTCTTGATTCCCAGACTTGGTTGATGGTTCACTTTGTTGAGTTGCAAGTCTTTCTTGGTCATCTTTCTACTCAGTGGGTCGAAGGTTTCAAAAACTTGGAAACTTTAGAGTTTGGTTCTAAGGTTCACTTTGTTGAAGCAACAATGGAAAAGAGATAAATAAAACTTATTATTAAAACTGAAAACACTATGAAGAAATGATCACTCACCTTTTAAGTCTACATTTTTGGCATTCGCTAACTTCTGAATCGAGAAGTAGAACTTCAAAACTGAACAAAATGTCTAAGAATAAATGACACTTTCGATTGTATTTATATCAATCCATGATTCCATATTTGGCCAATTCAACGTGATTTTTAAATGGTATATTAAAAATTTGGTGAATCTCGTGTGCTTATACAATGATACATTGTAATTTTCAAGTCGAAATGTGTCCTCAAATGTAATTATTTTTTAATGTTATTGGCAAAATAGGTCCTCATGAGCAACTATTTATAAATTTTAATTAGTGAAATGGGTCTTCACAAGCAACTATTTGTAAATTTTAATTGGTGAAATGGGTCATGATACAATGTTGTTTTAATAGTATTGGCGAATATGTAGGTGTTTTATTAAATGCTTTCGGGATTCTAGGCGAAAATATTAGTTGGTCCAATTGAAACGCGTAGTTTGACAATGGAAAATTTGTTGCTTAAATATGCCTCATAAAAAAACTCATTAGTGAATGGACATACATTGGACCTATAGTTCATAAAATGTGAGCAATTTTGGACACCCTGTTGGGTGCGAGAAATTCACCAATTTCGACTTGGCAGATTCCTAGAATTCGCCAATTGACGAAGATTCGCCTATAAAGTTTTCCCTATTAACAACATTTTCAATGATAAGGATTCTATTTTTGACCAATAATAATAATAAAACATTTACCCTAGGAATCAACTAGGGCTACTAGAGATTTTCCCAAATAGGGGAAGGTCTATGGTCTAAAAGGCGTTTAAAGCTAGAAAATTTGTAAAGGCACTAAAGGAGGAAATAGACCAAACCGACTCATCTCTCTTAGGAGCTTGAGGGATAATATTTATCTAACTAGATATTTGAGTCAAATATGGGTACCAAGTAAAATTTATTTAATTTTAAATTTGAAACTCATACATGCCTAATTCATATTTTTTTACATGTGCAAATAGATGTATATAGGCTAAATATTTTGGTTAAATTTTTCCCAATAAACATCCAAGCACTATGTAGTAGGAGCATAGAGAAGATATATAAATTGTTTGGCATAATTCCTTAAATATTTATAACCTCAAAAACTATAGTAATGTCAACATGTTTTAATTATATGTGAAAGGTTCAATTTTCTTTACCCTCCAATTCTTACAATTTTAAACATAAATTCTAAGAAAAAAATGGATTCTCAATAGCGTTATTTGAGTTAATGCATATACTACTATAATTTATTATGAACAATCCAATATTATTAAAATTTACTATAATTCTTGTAATATTAGATTTCTATATTCATATCATTTTCAATTTCATATAGTAAGGAAATTAAAATTCCATGAATACTCTATAAGAGGATGCATAACTTTTAAAGACATTTTTTATGAGTTTATCTCAATAAATCAACAACATTCTTTGCACTTTAATTGCAAATACAATAATACAAAGGTATTAATGGCCCATGAAAATATGTGCACATCACCAGATATGGAAAATATACTCACAGTTCAAAATAAAATATATTATAACTACTATCTATTTGCTACTTACAAATTACATATATAGATTGTTTAGAAAAAATTTCTTAACTGAAGCAACTAATATGATCTCTTATGAAAATCAAATCTAAATTTTAATCATTCACAACCATTTGTTGTTTTTCTAGTAGAAATTACAATTTTACTAATATATTGTGAAGTTACTCATCTCAAATCAAAATATGATTACCTCTTGCAACAAGTTCATTTTTAACCTACTCCAAAATATTGTTCAACAAGTGACACACATTGAGAGCTATTAATTTCCTTATAGAGTTATACATTGAATGAAAGATAAGTACAACTCCAAGTTATATTTCATTTAAATTGTTTATTTAAACATAACATTCATAACTTGACATCTCATTGATGAACACAAAAACAAGACATTGTTCATGAAAAAAAATCATTGAAAGTCATAATATCATAATTTGCATTCAAGTATATTTCATGATCAAATATTCTACTGCAAAATACAACAAATGCTTCAAAACCAATTCAAAATTTGCTAGCTAAAAATTCCTTAAAAAGACCCTCCAAATACATAAAAAACTTCAAGATGTAATTTATTACAGAAAAAATTCTTCTTTTAATGCATCAACTACTATTACATGTTCTAAAAGCAAGGTTTAGTTCATTGATAATAAAAAAAAAAAAATTAATATTTTATCTACTTCTTCTATAGATTTTTCCATAAAGGATGAATATTGAGAGATAATGATACTAGTTAGCTATTTTTAAGAAGATAGGACATCGCAAATATATTAATTGAACCACGTATATGTTCAACTTCAACTCATGTTTGTAACATAATATCAGAAATTACATTAATATTGCTAAAATAGTTTTACCCATTTAAATATTCTAGCACAAAAACATATATTACTTTTGCTTCACTATCAATAGTAGTGCTAATCTATATTTTAGCGTTGCTCGGCATGCTCAGACCCTGCGAAATGAAGGAAGCACAATTAAAATAGTATATAGTAGGGAAACAAGAGAAAAAAAGTAATTCAGCAAGTATATTACTGTTCATAGTTGATGGAAATTTTGCCAGCTACAGGATCGGCGATATGAGCGAAGGCCTGTTGAGATAAATCGATGGTGCCAGCGCATCCGGAGGCGCAATGATCAACAATCTTCACGACAATTGATCCACTCTTGCAGGGCTTGGGAACACCCGGATTTGTTGCGCCGGTGCAGGTGATTCGGTAGTGTCTTCTGCAAGCGGCTTTGTTGTCCCAAATCGCATCGCTTGCCGCCGCAAACAGATTTCCTGATGGAAATTGTGTGGTGTCACTTCCATAGCAAGCCGATGCTGCCAGAACAATCCATCTCTATTAAACTCATCATAAACAGCAATACCTTATTTCACAATGTTTAATCTATCACTGTTACAGCAATACCCATCACTAAATTTGATAACAATTCGAAATATACTTACGGACATAACTACTGTAAAATGTGGCTATTCCTTGCGCACCCATACAGCAATGTCAGCCGCACACAAAACTCATCACAAACACAGCCCGCCAAATGCTACGAATAATTCCACCTGCCATTGTTTCTCAGACTCTTAATTCTCTCACTGAATCTTAAGCAGTGGAGGTAAGTATATATAGAATAAAACTGTAAACAGGGAAGATGTGAAGTTACTCTATGTCCCGGGTCTAGTCAGTAGCGCCCATGTTCACGTGTATGTCTAAGTAGTATATTTAAATGATCTTTTATAATGGGGGTACTCTTCTAGTTTAACATAGAACCATGTTGGCAGTGGCTATCTAGCCCCGAGAATGCACCCAGCATGGATGCATGGGCATGGATGCCATTCATTTCCTCGTTTCTCTCTTTCCGTGAAAACTGTACAAACAGTCCGTGTTTATTAATTGCAGGTTATTCCCTATTGACCTTGGGAACTTTTTAGTAATGTATTTTGATATACGATGAGTGCAACATTTATTTTAAATAAACTAAGATTATATTTAATTTTATTTTTTCATTTCAATATTTATTTGAAATTTTAAAATTATAAAATATTTAAAATATTAATAAAATTTAATAAAAATTTAAATTTTATTTTAATGTAAAATATATATAAATATTTAATATAAAAATTATTTAATTTTAAAAAAATTCTATTAAATTAATTTAAATATTAAAATTTTCATAAAAATAAGTTTATTTTTAATAATTTTTAAATTTGATTATGAAAACAATTATGATGTACTAATAGTTGTTTCTCGATTCGATTGTGTGTAAGCTTTTTGAATCAATGTTTCGAATCACACTATGTGATCCATCATCAGGATAGAGAGCTCAAGGATATTCAGCTCAAGGATATGAATATCCTGATGATGGATCACAGAGTGTGGTTCGATTGATTCAAAAAGCTTACACACAATCGAATCCAGAAACAACTATTAATATTCTTATGGATTGTGGAAATCTAATAACATTGAACAATTATGATATTCAAATTTTTAAAACAAAATTTAAAATATTTATACTATAAAATTTTAAGTAAATCTTTAAATTTTAAACTTTTCTTAATATAAATTCTTTGAATAAAATTTTAATTTTTTTTTTAAAATCACATTTTGATAGTTGAATACATTAAAAAATAATAATATATTTTTATAGTTGAATACATTAAAATATTGATATCTTTTTAGATAATAAATAAAAAAAATGTATTAATATTAAATTATTATATTTATTCAAGTGTTTAAGTACTATTGCAATGGGTTAATTAGTTATTTTTATTTTCTATCCTATTTTATCTTAAATATTTAAATATTCTTACATTAAATAAAAAATTCAACCTAAATAACATCAAGAAAAATGTTGTGTGTACATTTATTTAATAAATTCAAGAAAAGTGTTGTGTATTATTTGATTCAATCAACCTAAATAATATAAAGAAATATTTTTTACTAACATCATTATAACGTAAGGTTTTTAATTAAAACTAATTATTAGTTTCTCACCAATATTAACATTATTAAATATATAGACCAAAATCTATTATCCAAAATACAATGAATACAATTTGAAGAACATAAATTATTGATTATGTAATTTTGTATATATATAATATATTTGGAAAAAATTAAAAAATATATTTTAAAAAAATTAAAAATATATATATTTAAAAAATTAAAAATTAAAAAATATATATACATTTTTCTATTTAATTTTTAATTTTTTTATATAATGTAAATTTAATTTTTAAAATAACAATACATATTTTATTTTTTTATGTGTATAATATATCTTTTATATTGGTTATATATAACATTATATTTTTATTTAGTTATTTCTAATATAAATATATATATATATATATATATAATTTTAAAAATTAAATTTACATTATATACAATATTAAAAATTAAATTGACATTATATAAATATAATATATAATAAATACATTTTAAATATTTTAAAAATAAATGCAACTATATTTTTCATTTTTTTAATCATTATGTTTTGATTTTCTTGAATTAATATTTTTCCTTTCGAATTTGATAAAGATTTTATAACATTCAATCACTAAATTTGATTAGAATATTAGTGATTGAATAGCTATAAAATCTTATTATACTTAGTATAATAGTCATATATTAAACATTAATTATAATAGGAATATAAAACTATTATAGTTAGACTTATAAAGAAAAAGGTTAAATTCAATTAAATATTTCTATATTATTATTTTGAATGGTACAAAAATTATAATATAATGATTTTATTTTATTGTTTGTAAAAATGAAATAAATAATCTTCATACACTTTTTTTTTTAAATATATAAGAGACAATGAAAAATATTAAACCTCTTTTACATATTTTTCTAAAACTAGATATTATAGTTTTAACATTTACCTAAGAACTAAAACTAAAACAAGTAAATAAAATAATATAAACAAAAATAGTTCTTTAAATTAATATAAAATAATAAAAAATAAAATAACTTGTAAATAAATAAAAATATTCTTTAAATAAAATAAAATAATTTAAAAGATTAAAATTTATGCATTGTATATAATAAAAAAATAATTATAAAATGAAGTGAAATAATTTTTAAATATTTAATTGATTTATATATGAAATAAATAAATAAATAAATTTAAAAGAATTATTTTTGTATCACATGAAGCATATATACCTTTATTCTATTATACATATATCTACACAATATATTCTACATTATTTTTAGTTCTAACTAACGTAAATATATTTTTCAATTATAAATACCTCTATAATCTATATAATTAAAGTTTAATAATGTACATTAATTACTTTAATCTTTTGGAAAAAAATATGTAAAAGAGGTTTGATAATCTATAGAGATAGTAGATGAACAAGCATCAAAAGATTAATCTTGAAAAGGTATCATTAGGTCCATATTTTATTGGTGCATTGGGGGTAGAAAATGAGAAATAAAAGCATGTGCCAAGTTCATAAATGAATGATATCAACAACATTAATAAAACTATTATAATCCTCTACCATTCAAAATAAGTCCAAAATTAAAAATCAATTAAATATCATCGTCTTAGTACTCATTTAGCAAGTAAAAAATATCTAAATATGTTGGATTAAAAAAATATTCTAGATAAAATGAGTTAAGATATAATATATTTGAATATTTATGTATTATATATAATAAATTGTATTTTTTTAATAATAATATATTAAACATTAATTATAATAGTAATATAAAACTATTATAATTAGACTTATATAGTAAAAGGTTAAATTCAATTAAACATTTCTAAAAATTATAATATAGCGATTATATTTTATTATTTAAAAAATAATAATTTAAAAAAAGAAATCAATCAAATTAAATAACCTAAACACATTATAATGAAATTTAGAGAGAGAAATAAGCAGGGATCAGTGCCGTCATCTACAATTTAAACAGGAAATATGCAGCGCAGAGATAACAATGTTCGACACTAGTAAAAATAACGGTACAATCTGCACAGTTTCCGAAGTCCCGCCTTAAAAAGACGCTACGTACATATGACGTTGACAGTAGCTATCCATGGATCATGCATGATGCCCCAGTGCATTCCTGGGGCTGGATAGACGCTGCCAAACATGTTAGGGTACGCGTCAATACACGATACTACAAAATCCTGCCATCTGTCCGCCCATGATTCTTTACCAGTGATTTGATACCTTGAACTGTGAGCATTGAAACTGTGCTATCACTTCACAATGTACGATAGAAGACACCACGCACCATCTGTCCCCTACCTCTGTCCAAGCTTTATGGATCTGTAGCGGCGTTGCTTAATACTTGATATTCATCATCAGGAATCTCTGCTTTCAACTTTCTACTGATTGAAGCTAAATAAGGTAAGATGGCAAGTTTCAGACTCTGCTTTCTACTGTTTGAAGCTAAATAAGGTAAGATGGCAAGTTTCAGATTGTGCTTTCTACTGTTTGAAGCTAAATAAGGTAAGATGGCAAGTTTCATGCTATGCTTTCTACTGATTGTTTAGACTGTGGACAATATAAATAATGCGTAGCTTACTAAGTGTGCGTACAATCCTTTGGCCTCTTCTTAATTCTGTATTTATGAGGCACTTCTTTCTTAATTCATCACCCTCATCCCTTTCGGACCACTCTGAAAATCTGGAGGCTCAAGCGGCAACCTATCCCATTAACCATTTACTGCTATAATTAACGTATAAGTTCCTGTGGATAACATCATTTGCAGTAGAATAGCAAGCCCCTGTATGTGATTAAGTAGTTAGAAACACACTTTAGACGACATGAATAAGTTGTGACCTGTTTAGATTGGTAATTGTTGTGCTAAGTTTGGGACACGTGTGAGTTCTTCTTTTCCATTCAGAAAGAAGTCAGCAGGAGGCATTAGGTTTTTAAAATATAAACTTGTCAAAAAGTTCTGGATTAAAATTCAAGTTGAATAAAAAAGAGAGTTTTGTTAGGGTTTAGGTCTTAGTTTTGTTTGTAATGTCATATTATTTTTTTAGTAGGAGTCTACATTGTTTTATATTTATTCTAATGTTTTTCATTGGTTCTCTATCTCGATGTTATTGTTGTTTTTTGAATGGCCTCAAACTTCATTAATCAAGGAGTCACTAGTTGCTACTAGTATTGAAGATTTCAAGGTGAATGAGGATGATCCTACTACCAAAACAACTCAAGAAGTTTGTTTCCAAAATTTTCATGATGTATGTTTTCAAAATGCTTTTGAATGTGATTCTCCACATTCTAAAACTTGATATTCTTGTCGATGGCTTGGAAACTTTAACTTGATTGGAAATGGTGGTGCACCAACCAAAACCCTAACCAGAAATGGTAATCAATCACTTAAACGTCAAGGTTCAATATTGTTTCAAAACCTCTAAACACAAGGATAACTACTATTCCCTAACATGATGATTTATTGAATGTGGCAAATAATGTTAAGTTCATCAAAATATTACTTCTAATTTTTGTGTTATCTTCTCAAATAGAAGCTATTATTATTCTTCATTTTCTCTCTCCTGAGTGGTCCAACAGTGTTTTTTAGTCCATTTAGGCATTTGGATGAAGGTTCAAGTACATTCTAGATAAAATAAGGCATAAGCCACCAATAGTTCAACTTTATAGTTTAAGTGCATCTCTAGAGAACACATTCTTGTAGAACAATTATACCACTCTTGATAGGTTAGATGGTGAGGATATGACACTTGACTCTTCCTAATGGATTTTATCTCCTAGAATGTTTGAGGTTTAATAGACTTCATAATAAAATAGTTTGTGATAGCCTTCATAATAATGAAGCAAGTTGACTTAGTGATGAGTCAAATTTGTCAATGAAAAACTCATAGAGATGCATTTCATAAATTTTATGTGAAAAAGTTATCATATAACAAGGTGAAATAAAAAGATATTAGAAAAGGATAAAATTGTGCTCTTTTGATTGATCTAAAACTAATACACACATTACCATGACATTGAGGAAATATCCTATCTATTGCACAATGAATTAAAAAAAAAAAAATTAGGTTAGGTGGTGGATGGTTTTTGACCAACCTCGCAACAAATATGAGGTGCCTCTCTATTTTTTGAGAAAAAATTAATGAGATTTTATCTTATGAAATCTCTTTTTTTATATAT
This sequence comes from Sequoia sempervirens, assembly GCA_007258455.2. Taxonomy (NCBI): domain Eukaryota; kingdom Viridiplantae; phylum Streptophyta; class Pinopsida; order Cupressales; family Cupressaceae; genus Sequoia; species Sequoia sempervirens. The sequence continues at coordinate 116,161,650 of VDFB02049217.1, read as the reverse complement.
ATATAAGAGATTTTTAGGTTAGAGGTGAAGGCTCTACCCAAGATAAAGTGAAACTTGTTAGGTAGCAAGTCAACAATGAAATATAATAGCATAAAAAAATATTTAATATCTAATATGTCATTCAATCATTAATGAGAATATGACACCATTGGTTCTCTATGTAATTTTTATCCTCACACACATACACAAATACGACATGGCATTCATATATTTGAGTCTCATGGTTTAACAAATGATCATGTAGTGAGACCTTATAGTTCTACTAATGTGGCATTCCACTTGTTTTATAGTTGCTATCAATTATTATTTGGAAGATATCATGATCCACAAGGAGAGGGTGTCTACTCCCATGAGTGCAATAATTGTCATCGTATGTGTACTAAGAGATTATAAGATGATCAACTAGTATGAGGTGGTAAATCACTTAATATTGTTACCATTGATGATCTAGCTAGTATGTGATTTTTTGTGTAGAGGTATTTTAATATATTATTTTATAGTATTTATTTTAAATTTTAGCATGTGAATTATTTTATTCAAAAAATATGTAATTATCATATATTTTAGGGTCTTGAATCATAGGATGGTATGACATCTACCATTCTACATACAAGTTTTATGGTCTCACCTATGTCAATTGTTTTAATATATCATAATTATTAAATGTTAAATAATAACAAATATTTAAAAACTATATTTGTTTGAATAGGTGATAGTTACACCTTCATCCAATATGCCTATTGGTAGTGCCAACTATGCCATTAGATTTACCAGGGTAGATTATAGCATATTTTAACTTTTTTTCTACAAAATTTAATATTATAATTTATGTGTACATGAGTTTTCTAGTTAAATATAGTATTGTTTGTTTAGTTGATGAGTTTATCCATCACATATTATAGTTTAAATATAAATTATATGTTAGTGTTTCTACTACTATCCCATCATTGATGTCTCTAACACAAGTATGCATATGAAAATACAAATTTAGTCATGATTATTTTCTCTAAATTTACATCATTTCCTATCTACAAATAATTGGCATATGCATCTTATATTATACTATAAGTTGGATGCAAGCACCCTAATTTAAGGACATGCCTCTCTAGAATATGTTGAGCATCATGATAAAGAATAACTATATTACTAATATTTTGGAAGTATGTTTATTATTTTTAGGTCATTTTAAAATAATTTCTTATTTCTATAGAGTTTGAGATATATCTAATTTTATATATTGAATATATAGGTTGAGTTACAATATACTGAGGAGCATAGTAGATCATAATGACATAAGGAGCCAACTATTTCAAATATTTGAGGTTCACACACTAGTTAGCTAAAGAGAGTTCAAATGTCTGATTCTTAGTGTTTTCTACATAGAGGAAGATAATTTGTATGCATATAGGTACATTCAAAATAATTTATATAGATTGACAATATTTTATATTTTGAGAGATAATGCTAGCTTCATGACATTCTATTATATTATATATGCCTTCATGGCCTTACTAAGATAGATATATCAATATTTTATATATTCATTTTTTTAAATGGTATAATTATTTGAATAATACTCAATGTTTTTGATTAAGTAAGTAGGGAAAGGGCCCTGACCCTTATAGATTAGTACAACAATTTAAAGAACAACATCCATTCAAAACAACATGAGGAAGAAGGCCTGAGCTGACACTTCCCCCACCCATCAATAAAAAGCACAACCAATACCCTCCCAATCAAGCATTATAGTTCTATCAGACATAGCAAAAAACACATCCAGTTTTTCATGAAGTCCCACCAGTAGATCTGGTTATAACCGAATAACCTTAAAGTAATGTCCATATGAAGACTATAACTATTAACAAGATTTAAGATATGAAATTCCAAGCACCAATGACCATTAATAGTCCTAAAATGAGTAGGAGTAGAAAAAAGAAACATAACAGCAAGAGACCAAAAAGAAAAACAAAGACCAAGGACTAAGCATCCTCAATCAAACTCCAAGCTTTCAACAGGTCTTGGAAAGTGTCTTTGACCTTCTTCTTTGGCTCCAACTTTCCTGACAAATCCTCTTCACCCTTCATCGCCTTTTTCCTCTACTACTTCTTAATTTTTCCTTGCCCCAAAACTGTAGCCATAACTACCTTTTTCATAATAGCATCCATCACAGTGCACAAACTTTTCACTAACTTTTCAAGGGTCTAGATTCTATAATCCTTATCCTCCTCTTGCATCATTTTTTTCCAACAATTCTCACCTCTCCTCCACCCTTCTAATTCTATTTGTGTAAACCCATAGAATCCTCTTCATTAGGATTTTAAATTTCCATCACCTCTGGGTTCTTAGTGACATTTTCATTATTCACAACCTTCTCCATATCTTCATCAGCCTCCTGACTCACATCTTGATGAATCCTCTTCCATTTCCTCACTGCTAGAATCCTCTTCCTCATCAGACTCACCACCAAGACTATCTAGAATTTCCTTAGTAGAGGAATCAGAATCTTCCTTCACAGCCTTCTTCCCCTTACTATCCTAAGAACTAGAGACACATTTTTCCCCCGAACTTTTCGACTTTTTACTACTACCCGACCCCATAGACACTACCATAGCCAGTTTGGTAGACCTTCAACCCACATGAGCAAAACAATCTGGGTTGTCATTGTCATCCGGGATGTCAAATAGTGTTTGGGTTAGCTCCCAACTCCCTAATAAGAAACTTCCTTTTCTTATTCATATCAAGGCCAACAGAAACCACAATGCATTTTTTAGGAGTGGCTTTAAGAAACTCCAACCACAATAGGTCCTCAAGGTTAGGAGGATTTTTCATAGAATTTTTAGACAGGGTATGAGAGTGACTCTCAATGAGTTCAATTTTCACAAAACTCTTAAGGGTAGGGTTTGATGTAATGGTGGGTTTGCTCTATTGGTTAAGCTCTGACTCAGAGAAGAAAAATGAAAAAAAAGGCAGGTTAATCTTCTCAAGGTGTCAGATGTGGTTAAGAATTGAGAAGTGATAGCCATGGACCGACTGGAAGCGACCCTCAAGCTTGAAATACTTCATCATAAAATAACAGACATTGTGGTACAAAGGAGGAAGTAAAACCCTAACATAACCATTTTGGAATCTCTCAGCCTTCTCTTTATCCTCAAAAAATTTCTCTAAATAATCAAGGTATTTATTGTTACCTTTGCCACCTTTTTTCCTTGATAGGCTAGTCCTGTCGCCTTAGCAATAAGCTTTGCATCCACCTTGGAATGGAGATCACCCATTTGCACCTTGCCATCCTTCTAGGCATTGGAAAACTTATAGCTCAGCTTTTAATTATACTCTTCCATGGTAGCAAAGTACGAGGTAAACCCAGCTCTCTCAAAAATCCCCCATAACTCTAAATTTTTTCGTAGGAAATCATATTTACCTAGCTTTGTTCTCTTCCTTGGGCCTCCCATGGCATTTTATTTGTAGAGATGATTTTTAGAAAGAGAAGAAACTTGTTTCTTTTCCTGTCATTGTTCTTGACAATGGCAACAGGAACCTCAATAAACTCAGTTTGGATAAAAACTTTGTGTTTATTCATTTGATATAATAATGACTCCAAACAATTGATAGGATGTTTGAAAATCAAGCTAAGTTAGAAATCACCTTTTCGAGCCCCATCATAATTAAGTCTGCTAGCTTTGCCACCTTTCTTAGTCATGATTATATTTAATTTATTACTTGACTTTCCATCTTCCTTAGCACATGTCAAAATGTCATTTCCAAGATCATTATTTCCTCATTTAAGCCTTCCTCTTTGAAGTACGAAGTGATCCAAATGCTTTGTCCTTTTCATCTCATTCCTCTTATTACTTTGGTATTCGGTGTACCTTTTCCCTTATGCCACCTAGTCCATCTCATCAAATAGATGTATCATGAATGGTTTAGGACCCTCAAATAAAAAAGGCCTCTACTTGAACTCACTAACCCACCTTGGAGTAAATGCAAGAAGATGAGTCCACTTCTAGTGGAAGTTTCAGACTTAGAAAAAAGCTCAAAATTGGGAAAAATGAAACGAGATCCCGTTATTTAGCAAATGAGATCTTGTTTCACTTCAGAACCCTGAGCCAAAAATAGGACCCAATTTCATAAAAGCTTAAAACTTTATAAAAAATAAAATGGGATCACATTTAGAAATAGGAATAGGATTGAGTTGCTAGAATAGGGTTTTGTTTGTAAAAATTTAAATTTTCGGCTTGGTTTTCACTATGGGTTTCAAGTTAGAAAAAAGGATTGGGGAACTGACCCTTAGCTTTGGACTTGATTTGACCTACAACTTGAAGGTCATGTTAGTGCTAGTAGAAATGAGTGACTTTGGATATATGTCTGAAGATGTTTTTTTGTAGAATTTTTTGACAAAATTAAAACCCATTATAGATGAGATTGTGTGGATTTGAAATATGTAATTTTTTTACAATTGGATTACTTTTCTATTTTTCAAATAATTTTTGATGAAAATGGTCCATAAACTTGAAATATCAGGGTTTTTAAGTATTTTAACATTTTTTTATTAAAATATTTTAAAAAAAATAAATTATACATGCATATTCTTCAAAAAATTATTTTCAATTTGCAAACAAATAAAAAATTGATGATTTTAGGTTATCTTATGCATGAGGTACATGAGGAATTTTCAAAATAGCAATTATGGCCAATAAAAAATTAACAAAAAAATTACAAAAAATATCATGCACATTCTTCAGTGTTGTTAGCTCTCAAAAACGTAGGCGGGATGCCTCAAGAGGCTGCCAATCTCTTGATACGCTTTACGGTAACAGACAAGGTCAAAAGAATTTAACCTTCTACTCTTCAGGTGCTGCAGACCTAGGCAGGTGTACCTATCTGAATCAAGCAGACTTGACTTATGATTATCCTTCTTGCAATGATTTGTCCACAATGGAAGATGCAAGTGAACAAATGACTTCAAGTGCAATAGCAATCTTCTTAATCTAAATCCTAATTGCTCAATTAACAGATATAAAGAGAATAAATGAATCTTAATGATGAAACTGCAGAGACCAGTGCCTTATTGGGTAGGCGGAGTCAAATGAAATCAAGATGAGCAACACTCTCTAGAGAAGACTCAAATTATCTGGCATATATTTTGTTTACAACTTGTATAAACATGCAATACTGTAACTACTAAGCTCTACTTTAACAATCCAAATGAATCTCTCTGATTACTGTGATCAATTAAAAGGATTTAATCTTTGCTTGAAAGAACTAATAGATTAATCACAAAAATATAGCAAATACATGCATTGATAAACTGAACATAAGCTTGTTATGTCAATTTAAACAACCAGAAAGCATCAATATTGGAGACAGCTTAGCAATACTTTCATTAAATTCAATAGACAATTGACACCAGAAAAATGCAGCAACATCAATTGACTTTCATAAATACCTCCATTGTGAAAACATGCATCATAGTCTCTGATCTGATAAATCTATTGTACTGTATCCATATAGTTTTCCTATTGTATATCGAATAACTAATAGCTGATAATCATTTTACAATTATAAAATGCCTATTTATACACCAGCATCAAGAAAATAAATCATACTGAAATTCCATGTCGGCCCTCCAAAGAATTCAGGCTCAAATCAAGTCAACTAGCAATGGTTTTATGAACTCACATGTCGGCCACAGTATTTGAATTTTTGTTATTCATCAATGAAACAGTTAGCGAGACAATCCAGCAGTTATGCTGAAGGCAATTCAATTGTTAATTGCTCCGCTTGGTGTTATTCGCCTTTGCTGTGACTTGTCTGAGTTGGGGAGATATCCTATAGATCGCTTTATGTTTCCCCGAGAGCTCCTTTACCTTTCACGTGTCACTATGACTTCTATATCGGGGAGATGTCTCACAGAGCATATTATGTTTCACCGAAAGCCCTCGAGCTCACCACAGATCACCAAGACAATACCGAGTAGGGAAGAGGCTTCATGGATTATCCTGTGTCTTATCGAAAGCACCCCGAGATACCTTTATTTCGCTGAGACAAAGACATTCTCATGCCGATGCAATCTGCATCTCGGCGTGAGAATACAAATCGGCAAGACCGGACGGGATCACCAAGACGTTACATCAATGCCCATTAGTCATACTGAGATGCACCATATCCATATGTTGTTAGTCGGTAAGACAATCCAAACTCACCAAGACCACACGCCGAAAGCCTTAACTCTTACCGAAATGCACATCCTTCCACCACCAGTCGGTGAGACAATGTGAAGTCGCTATGACTTACTCTGAAGAAGAAATCTCTCACCAACGAGCCTCCAATGTAAGATCGGCGAGAGCGAAGGTCACTCGCCAAGACATTACCACGAAGAAATTCTTTTGCCAATATGTATATGCATCTACCACCGGTCGGCAAGACTAGGTGAGTTCGCCAAGACACTTCATCGAAGGAAAAACTCTCACCGATGCATCTCCATATACTGATCGACGAGACATAAGGCACTCGGTGAGACCTCATTCCGACGATATAACTTATGCCAATAGGAACCTTTTATGTCACCGAAACAACATGTATGTCCTACCGATAGCCGCTAGTAGATGAAAACCAATCGCCATGACACTAGAAACGTCTTGCCGATAGGAAACACAGACGTTTATCAGAAAGATGTATCGGGGAGATCCTAGCCATCTCATGTCAATATATTTCCATAAGTAAATGCCGATCATTGTGACAATTAATAACTCATGCCGACAAGCCTACAGCAAACATATGTTAGCAAAAATGCACCGTGGGTCAAGGAGACCAAGATAAACTTATGCTGATACAGACCACAATGTGAAAAATGCATGACCCGATGGATTTTGGGATAAATATAGGCAAAATGTGGGAAAAATGTCATGAAGAAAAGAAATGTGCTCAAGGTAGGACTCAATTTGGAAAATGCATGGGTAAAATCAATATGTAAAATCATCAGAATTTAACAGTTCCAACAATGGCTCCGTCTGGGGATGAATGATAGTGAGATCATTGCAAGGATCCAGATCTTTGGGTGAGCAGACCAGACACAAAATGATGAACCCGTGAGCAGAAATGGAATGAATGGCAATGGAAATGAAGCATGATGGAACAGAAGGAAAATGAATGCAAAATGGAGATGAACCAAAATCCTAAACTACTGTGCATGGAAAATAATTTTAAAGAGGATAAACAAGAGTTGTCCATGCACTGGCAACCCTCAATCCTCTGTGTTGCTCAAGAGAAAAAATTCTTCAGGAATTTCCTATGAACAGGAAACTCCTGATCTTCACCAGCCATATTCTATAGATAGTATGAATCTTCACCTTTCTTTCCAACAACAAAAAAAGGTCCCAGCCACAAAGATTCAAATTTACCATGTTTTCCCTTCTCCTGACATCTTGCATTCCACATCAACACCAAGTCATTCTCTTCAAATTTTCTATCCTTTGCCTTCTTGTCAAATAGATACTTCATCTGTGTCTGTAACTTCATGTTTTGATTTTGGGCAACTCTCCTCATTTCATCAAGTTCAGCTAGTTGCTCCACTCTTTCTTCCATGGGTTCAGGACATCCAAATCTTCTTGAAAAACAAAACTATAGACTGGCAACAAAGTCTGCAAAGGCATCCTGGCTTGTGCTCCATACACCAATTCAAATGGGGATTTTCCAATTGCCTTCTTAACAGTAATCCTATCAGCCCACATAGCCAGTTTTAATTTTGAATCCCAGGCTTTCTTATTTTGTCCTAACATCCTCCTTATAATCTTCAAAAGACTCTTATTGCTAGATTCAGCTTGACCGTTAGCTTGTGGATGGTAAGGAGCTGCATAAGAAATAGTAATGTCATATGTGGCACAAAATATTTTGAACTCATCTAATCCGAAACACATTCCATTGTCTGTGATTAACCTCAGTGGTGCACCAAATTTGGTGATAATGTTGTCCATCAAGAAATTTGTCACCACTTTGCTTGTAGCCTGTTTAGTTGGGATTGCTTCTACCCACTTGGTAAAATAGTCAATAGCAACCAGTATCCACTTGTATCCTCCACTTGAAATTTTTTGTATCTCTCCAATGAAATCAATTCCCCATTGATGAAAAGGGGCATCAGCCTGCAAGGGTCGAAGTGGCAAAGCTCCCTGATACCTCAATTTTCCAGAAAACTTCTGGCAGGCTTCACACTTTCTTACATGTGTAAAAGAGTCATTAAAAACTTTAGGCCAGTAATAACCTGCCCTAAGAATTTTGTGTGTAGTTGTTTTTGCTGAATAATTTCCTCCACAAACTCCTTCATGCATTTCAGTTAGAACATGTTTGGCCTGAAACTCATCCAAACATAACAACAATATACCATCCCTATTTTTCCAAAATAGGTCTCCATCCATGAAAACATATTTAGATGCCTGCAACTTCAAAGTTCTCTTCTGGCTGTCACTCAATCCTTCTAGACAGTTTGTGTACTTAAGGTAATGCATGATATCAGTATACCATGGAGTGTGCTCAATGCTTGCAACTGCAATCCCTTCATCTATATTACAAACCTGATTTGCTTCAATATTTGATTTTGCCATCAGCCTAGCCAAGCCTTGACCTCTTACTAATTTGGCAATTTGTATCTCTATGTCAAATTCTTGGATCTTATTAATCCATTTGCACCTTTTTCCTATAACTTCAAATTGTGTTAGAATATCTTTGACAGCTGCATGAGGGACATAAGCAATCACCTTTGCTCCAACCAGATATGGCCTGAAGGCTTTTGTAGCTTTCACCAATGCAAACGCCTATTTTTCCATTATATCATACTTCAATTCAGAACCTTGTAATGACTTACTGAAGAAAGACATTGGTTGTTCATGACCATCCTCATTCTTTTGTAACATAACAACAGCAATAGTATGCATTGAAGCAAATGAAAATATCTGAAAAGGTTTTGTAAAGTCTAGAGATTTAAGGAAAGGAGCCTCCTTGATGGCCCTTTTAATAGATATGAAAGCTTCCAAGGCCTCTACAGTTCATTCCATTTTTTGTCCTTTCTTCAACATTTTTGATATGGGCTTAATGATCTTAGCAAAGTTAGAAACAAATCTCCTAACAAAATTAATCTGTCTAAAGAATGATTGTATAGCCTTAACAGTTTTGGGAATAGGAATTTTATCAATAGCTTCAACCCTCTCAGGATATATCTTAATTCCTTCTTTTGAAACAATATGTCCTAAAAGCTTACCTTCTGTGACTGCAAAATGACACTTCTTTGGATTTAAGCTAATACCATATTCCAGGGCTTTAATAAATACCTTCTCCAGATGTTGTACATGATCTTCAACCCTCTTTGAATAAGCAGTCAAATCATCCTGGTAGACCACCATGATAGCATTGATTAAATCTGCAAATGTCACATCCATAGCTCTTTGGAAGGTCGCTCCTGCATTAGTGAGACCAAATGGCATTCTTATATATACATACGTTCCCCAAGGAGTTGTAAATGTTGTCTTATATTGCTTAGATTCTCTGACCTTGACCTGGTTGTACCTTGAAAACCCATCCATCATTGACAACAGCTCACACCCTATCACCTTATGCAATATAGCGTCCATATTGGGTAAAGATAATTATCCTTGAGAGATGCCATATTCAGATTTCTGAAGTCCACACATAATCTAATGTCTCTGTTCTTCTTCCTCACAGGGACCAAATTTGAAACCCACGTTGAGTGCTTGATTGGTTTGATAATTCCCCCATCTCTGAGCTTTGTCAACTCCTCTTGCATCTTAGGCTCCAGTGTTGGATTTATGGGTCTTTGCTTTTGTCTGAATGGCTTAGCATCTGGCTTCAATGGTATTTCATGCTGAAACAAATCTTCCATGTATGCTTTTAGATCTTCATAAGACCAAGCAAAGACATGCTTATACTTTCTCAGCACCTCTATCAGCATTCTTCTAATTGTAGGGCTTATCTTCTTTCCTATGTACACCTTTCTTGGTGCTATCTCAGTCCCCAAGTTAATCTCTTCAACATCTTCTCTTCTAACTGGTGTTTGCTTCATGAGAGACCGATCATTTCCATCATACAGCCGCTCCAATGCCACTAAGCCCTTAGGAAGCTTATTTGTTTTGAGCTGCAAGATCTCCTTTCCAAACACTATTTGCTTCCACTTCCTCAACAAAAGCATTGAAGTCAATTTCTTGGGCTTCATACTAATCTATACAATTGAGGAATTTCAAAAGATCAGTATCATCATTGAAGACCTGCCAACTATAAATGTTATCAAGAATAGCAGGCCTTGTCTTGAATTCAATCTGTGATACCCCAGCCAATGTGATATCATCTCTTTTCAGCGCCACATTTGCTAAAAAATCAGCCATTATGTTCTTTGATCTGTCAATCCACTCAATTGAGAAGGCATCAAATAATTCAATTGTGCCCCATGCAGCATTCATGTATTGTTTCAATCTTTTATGTTTTGCTACATATTTTGACTTGATTTGTGAAACAACCAACTCAGAATTGCCCAAAACAGCCAGCAATTTAATCTTGTGTTCCATAGCTATGTTCAGACCTGTCAACAAGGCTTCATACTCTGCCACACTGTTTGTACATTCAAATGCCAACAGGAAAGAATATTTAAATGTAATACCTTCACGTGAAACAAATACAATGTTAGTGCCATTACCTTCTTGGTTGCATGCTCCATCAAAATACATCTTCCACACTTCATTGTAGCTTTGTGCCACATGCTTTTCAATTGGATCACTATTGGTTAATTCTAGTTGGGCTGATTCAATCTTAAAACTTCCAAAATCAACATCACAAAAACAATTGATCTAATCTTGAGGTACACAGTCAACAAGCTGGTTCATTCTTGGCTCCCTATACAATTTCACTTCTTGACCATTCACTGGAATAGTAGCATAAGATAAATCAAACTAGACATTTCCTCCAACTGTTGTTGTCCATTGTCTTGACAGAAGCATCCCAAACTGAGGAGGAGTATCAATCACTGTTATATCTATATTATATGCCACCTGTGGATAAGTATTCAGTTTGACTTCAACACCTCTCATAATGCCTATCACAGGTACAGGTCTGTTATCCATTGCATAGCACTTCCCTTCACATGTATCAACTCACATGCCAAGTTGCTTCATAACTCCAACTGGCATGATATTTATAGCAGCACCAGAGTCTATCATGCAATTTCTCAGCAGTTTGTTGTTTATAAGCAATGTAGTGAAAAAATGATCCACTTGAGAGGGAGTTGTTAATACATCACTCAAGCAGACTTCTGGGATATTTATTCTCTCTTGCTTATTGACTGCTTTAACAGCTACTCTATTTTCAGAATTCACATGTTTTTTATTTCCATTTGTTATCAATTGAATAGCACTATCTCTATATTCTTTAATTTTCATCATCTCAAGAAGTGGGACAGACATTTTTACCTGGGATAACGCCTGAGTGAAGTCAAAAAATGAACTCTCCACCTTAACAGCCTTCTTCAGTTTTGGCATTTCTCCTTTGTTTTCTTCTTTTTTCCTTTTTATTAAGTTGGTCAGGCATTTGTATCTCTTTATGTAATTCCTTCACTTCCTCTTTTTGGACAGGCTTCTATTCACTTTTATCATGCTATTTATTTTCTGATTTCTTCACAATTCCTTGTGTCATCTTCTGATCTTTTATAAAGATTTCTCTAGGGACACCTTCCTTCTCATTTACTATTCTATTTCTCAACCAGTATTTACTCTTTGCCTCCTCAACAGCAGCAACAGTTAGTCTCTCTATCTCCTCTTCAGTGAATCTCCTCATGCTACATTGAGCAGGCACCTCAACCGAATGTAGCTCTGTATAATCTTCTTCAGAATAAAAAAGAACCTGTTGTTTATCCATATGGACATTGTATCTTTGATTTGAAACATCATACTCATAACCTTCATCTTCTGAAGATGAGTACCTCTCCTCCACATGATGAAAAGTGTTTGAAGTCAAATACACTTTGTGATCTTCTCCATTAGTCTCCATCAACATTCCCTCCTCTTGCATCCTTTGAGCTACAATACAATAATCTGGGGAATGTGGCTTATCACAAGCTTCACAGAAGTAATTATTACTCACCGTGTAAGTTCCCTTCTTACTCAATGGATTAGGAGTCTCTTTATTTCTTGGCCTAGTTGTTATAGGTTTTCCATCCTTCCAGTCTGTATTATATGGCATGTTATGCAGCCTCGGCCTTTCATTTTTGTATGTGTTCTCCTGTCTGTACTGATAATTGTTGCTTTGCTGAGGAGCCCTAGGGTTATCTCTTTTATTGATTATACCTGCAGCCTTCCTATTGTTTTCAATTGTCAGTGTTATCTTCTGAGCTTCAGCAAGATCTCTTGGAGACCCTCTTCTCAGTTCATACCCTATTTTAGGATCAAATGCATTTAAATAAACACTCAATGCTACGAAATCTGGCAACCTTGATCCAGGAGGTACTTTAGTCTACAACTTGTTGAATCTCCAATTGAAATCATAAATTGAATCATTATGATTTTTTTGAATTCACATCAATTCATGAAGAGTTGCATTTGGTGCATTTAGATTCCCATACTGCTCTAGGAATCTATCCTGGAATATCTGGAGAGAGTTAATTGAGAGTGTTGGCAAGCTGTTGAACCAATCTCTAGCATCTTCAAGAAGTGACATCATAAATAGCCTCATATGTAAATCTTCATATGGCACGCCTATGTCTTGGATGAACACATTGAAATTGTTTAAATATTCTTCAGCAGAAATTACATTACTCCTTGTAAACTTAGGTACCAGACCTCTCCAGCTGCCATCCATAGGGTAAGGATATAACTGAAACCCTACTAAATCAAATTTTCTGATCATTGCTGCATACTGGTGGGGGGAGGAATAGGTGGGTACTAATATTGGTTCATAGGATTATTGTATTGTGCATTATGTTGTGGCAAATGATTTTGACCAAGAGGTGGATGTATATTGGTATGTTGTGTGGGAATATGAGGGGGATGATTTGGCTGTCTATAATGATTTCTTGTCTGATGGTGAGGAGACACAAGTGGATCAGAAGGCCCTGCACTATGATTACCCTTCTTATGAGGTGCTACATACTTTGGGGGGAAATCAGTTGTCTGAGAAGTAATTTGGGCTTTCAGCAATGCAGCCCTTAGTTCCTCTATCTCCTTCCTCTGTGATTCAAACTGTGCTTTTACCTCCTCAGGAAGCTCATGATCCATAGAGTCATTTTGGTTACCTTCCATCTTTTGATCATAGTCATACTGAATTCGGATTCGTTCAGCTTCCAATTCAGCTATGAACTCAGCCTATTTCTGAGGATCGAGAAAAAAGAAAGGATTTCTTTTATCTTCTGGAGTACAAGGCTCTGCATTCGAATTGTTTCTCCATGTATCATAGCAATCATACGTTTCACAATGTGCTTTTGGTACCTTATCTTTATCTGTTAGGAACATATCCTCACTTATCCCCTTTTCCCTTATCAACCTTTTCATTTTTGTGTGTCCACTTACTGTTACCAACAGGAGCTCCAATATGACCTCCCCTGTATTGAGACCTTCTTCCATTCATGTTTGGAATGCTGCAAAATTTCTGTCAGAGTCATCACTCACTTTTTTCAAAAAATGAGAAAATACTTGATGCTTCTTATTCCCAGTGGAGTTTGTATAAAGTTCCTGACTCTATGATTAAGGCTTTGATTCTGAATGTATCCCCAGCGGAGTCACCAATTTTTTAGCTCTCAAAAACACAGGTGGGATGCCTCAAGAGGCTACCAATCTCTTGATACGCTTTAGGGTAACAGACAAGGTCAAAAGAATTTAACCTTCTACTCTTCAAGTGCTGCCAGACCTAGGCAGGTGTACCTATCTGAATCAAGCAGACTTGACTTATGATTATCCTTCTTGCAATGATTTGTCCATAATGGCAGATGCAAGTGAACAAATGACTTCAAGCCCAATAGCAATCTTCTTAATCTAAATCCTAATTGCTCAATTAATAAATATAAAGAGAATAAATGAATCTTAATGATGAAACTGCAGAGACCAGTGCCTTATTGGGTAGGCGGAGTCAAATGAAATCAAGATGAGCAACTCTCTAGAGAAGAATCAAATTATCTAGCATATATTATGTTTACAACTTGTATAAACATGCAATACTGTAACTACTAAGCTCTACTTTAACAATCCAAATGAATCTCTCTGATTACTGTGATCAATTAAAAGGATTTAATCTTTGCTTAAAAGAACCAATTGATTAATCACACAAATACAACAAATGTGCATTGATAAACTGAACATAAGCTTGTTATGTCAATTTAAACAACCAGAAAGCATCAATCTTGGAGACAGCTTAGCAATACTTTCATTAAATTCAACAGACAATTGACACCAGAAAAATGCAGCAACATCAATTGACTTTCATAAATACCTCCATTGTGAAAACATGCATCATAGTCTCTGATCTGATAAATCTATTGTACTATATCCATATAGTTTTCCTACTGTATATCGAATAACTAATAGCTGATAATCATTTTACAATTACAAAATGCCTATTTATACACCAACATCAAGAAAATAAATCATATTGAAATTCCATGTTGGCCCTCCAAAGAATTCAGGCTCAAATCAAGTTGGCCAGCAATGGTTTTATGAACTCACATGTCGGCCACAGTATCTGAATTTCTGTTATTCATCAGTGAAATAGTCGGTGAGATAATCCAGCAGTTATGCCGAAGGCAATTCAATCGTTAATCACTCTGCTTGGTGTTATTCGCCTTTGACGTGACTTGTCTGAGTTGGGGAGATATCCTATAGATCACTTTATGTTTCCCGAAGAGCTCCTTTACCTTTCGCGTGTTGCTGTGACTTATGATATCGGGGAGATGTCTCATAGAGCATATTATGTTTCACTGAAAGCCCTCGAGCTCACCACAGATCGCCAAGACAATACTGAGTCGGGAAGAGTCTTCGTAGATTATCCTGTGTCTTATCAAAAGCACCCTGAGATACCTTTATTTCGCTGAGACAAAGACATTCTCACACCGATGCAATCTACATCTTGGCGTGAGAATACAAATTGGCAAGACCGGATGGGATCGCCAAGGCGTTACATCGATGCCCATTAGTCATACCGAGATGCATATCCATATGTTGTCAGTCAGTAAGACAATCCAAACTCTCCAAGACCACACGTCGAAAGCCTTAACTCTTACCGAAACGCACATCCTTCCACCACCGATCGGTGAGACAATGTGAAGTCGCTATGACTTACTCCAAAGAAGAAATCTCTCACCGACGAGCCTCCTGTGTAATATCGGCGAGACCGAAGGTCACTCGCCAAGACGTTACCCCGAAGAAAATATTTTGCCGATATGTATATGCATCTGCCACCGGTCGGCAAGACTAGGTGAGTTCACCAAGACGCTTCATCGAAGGAAAAACTCTCACCAATGCATCTCCATATACCGGTCGGCGAGACATAAGGCACTCGGTGAGACCTCATTCCGACGGTATAACTTATGCTGATAGGAACCTTTTCTGTCGTCGAAACAATATGTATGTCCTACTGATAGCCGCTAGTAGATGAAAACCAATCGCCATGACACCAGAAACGTCTTGTCGATAGGCAACATAGACGTTTATCAAAAAAATGTATCGGGGAGATCTTGGCCATCTCATGGCGATATATTTCCATAAGTAAATTTTGATCGCTATGACAATTAAGAACTCATGCCGACAAGCATGCAGCAAACATTTGTTAGCAAAAATGCACCGTGGGTCAAGAGACCAAGATAGACTTATGCTGATACAGACCACAACGTGAAAAGTGCATTACCCGATGGATTTTGGGATAAATATAGGCAAAATGTCATGAAGAAAAGAAATGTGCTCAAAGTAGGACTCAATTTGGAAAATGCATGGGTAAAATCAATATGTAAAATCATCAAAATTTAACAGTTCCAACAAGTGTGTTACAAGATCTCTTCCCAAAAGGATTCAAAAAAATACAATTATTTAGGTCAAAACATGGATGGTGTACACTTGCATGGTATGGTAAAAAAAAGTGACCTTTAAACAGTGGTTCCTAGGCATTCCTATTGAAAATCAGTTTGCATCAGTTGGGTATTAAAATAAATTACATATTTGGAAACTAGACTCAGGGTACTACATTTCATATTACTATTTTTTTTAAGATTCTATCTTTAAGTGCTTCAAACTTTTAGGTCAAATGATACAATTTATGAAAATCAAGGAAAACACTTCCACTTTTTGGCCAAATAGTGTACTCAACTTCTTGCACACACCCCTTGACATGTTTGCACCCTTAATTCAATCTCATAAGTTGTAGAAATAACATGGAACTTTGTACCCTTGTATTGAATTTCATTGAGGAATTTTTCAAGAATGCATTCATTATTGATAAAAGTCAAATAGTATGGAAGGGGGAATTGAGATAGTTAAGTGTAGCTGAACCTAAAATCTACTTGTAGGTGCAAAGGAAACAATCCTAGGTGCTATTTATTGTAAGAAATACACCATCGAAATTTGACATTTTTTTTCTCTTAGATTTGTTAATAGACTTCACCAATTTTTTATAGAGTGGAAGGATTATGACCAATTTTGTAATAAAATGGATCCTCTATTAGAATTCATTGCCCCACCCCAAAAAATTGTTTCTCATAGATTGTCCCATGACAAATATAAATAAAAAATGGTACTATCACCCTTGCATTGCATTCCATTTGAGCTATTTTGCAAGAATGCATTCATTGTTGGGAAGGTTAAATAGTACAAAATTAAGGGAAATAATGATATCTTAGAGTAGTCAAACTCAAAATCCACACATATGTGCAAATGGAACATTCTTAAGTGTCATAGATTCTAAAATATGCTCCATTAAAATTTTCCACTTTTATGTTAGATATCTTAGGAGACTACTAGATTGCTATAGCCTAAAAATATTAGGACCTTTCAATGACAAAACAAGACCTCCACCCAAAGTTTACTAGCCCACCCAACATGCTCATTCCCTTAGTTTGGTCCCATGAGGTGTAGAAAGAAAACAATGGCACTTGGAAACCACCTTACACTGAACACCATTGAGATATTTTACAAGAATGTAAGGAAAACAATGTATAGTTGAGGTAAATTGAGATAGGTTAGTATAGTTGAACTCATCATGAACTTGAAAATGGAAATAAAATATTCATATGTGCTCTAGATTATAGGAAATTATCTTTCAAATTTTGACTTTTTTTTTGCTAAGTCTCATAAGAGACTTTACTATACTATTTGAAGCCTAAAAGGATTGAGATTATTTGGTTATAGAATGATTCACCAACTATAATTCATTACCCTACCTTGAAAATTCTATGCCCTCATTTTAGTCTCATACATTTTAGACATATAAAAATGACACTTGGAACAATGGCATAGAATGCCATTGAGGCATATTACAACAATACATTCATTATTTGAAAGGTCAAAAATTATGGAGTCAAGGAAAATTGAGATAGGTTAGTATATTTAGACCTAAAATCCACTAGTAGGCATAGACACAACATTCGTAGGTGTTATGGATTTTAAGAAATACTCTGTCAAATTTTGGAACTTTTTTTCTATTAGGTCTCTTAAGAGACTTTTTTTTATTATTATAACTCAAAAGCATTAGGAAATTTTTATGACAAATAAAATCCTCCACTAAAATAAAATTTTCTATGCCAACATATTTTTACCCTCAATTTGGTCCCATGAGGTGTAGAAAAAAAAAATAACACTACCAGCACAACTGCATTGAATTCCACTAAGGTAGTTTACAAGAATGCATTCATTGTCAACATAGTCAAATAGTATGGTTTTGATGGAAATTGAGATAGGTTAGTTTACTTGGATTTAAAATCTACTTGTAGGTGTAGACATAGTACTCATAGATATTGCATGATTTTTGAGAAATGAACTCCACTAGAGTTTGGAACCTTTTTGTTCTTAGGTCTCCTAAGAGAATTTGGTAGATTACTATCAATCAAAGGGATCATGACCATTTAATGATGCAATGAGGCTTCCAATAGAATTTACTATCCTCTTATAATTTGTTTGAACCCTCAATCTGGTCCCATGAGGTGTAAAAATAAATGTGGATTTTGGCACCATTGTATTGAATTCCATTAAGAAATTTAGCAAGAATCCATTTGTTTAGCAAGGTCAAATAGCATGGAGTTGAGGGAAATTGAGATATTTTAGTGTTGTTGGAATTTAAATCCACCTATATGTGTCATTGGAACATTTTAGGTGCTATAGATTTTGAGGAATGTTTTTCCAATGTCTGTCACTTTTTTTGCTCTTAAGTATTGTAAGAGACTTTACTAGACCATAGCGTTAATGTAGAAATGTTACTTATTTATTTTATTCTACTTTATGTATTAAGCCACCTTAGATGGCTATGTGTCATTTGGAGAATTAGTTAAATATGTGGAACTTCCCATTTGCCACTTGGTGAAGCATTCTTCCCACCTTAAGTTGAGCACTCATATAATGACTTAAACTAGTTATCCTATATGTACAATCTTCTTCAATGAGAAGATCATTCCATTTTTTTACTTTTATTCAATCAATTGAGTTCTTTCTTTCATACTCTTATTTTGTAACTATTGCAGAGCATACGATTGCTTGACTTTCACAACTCAACCAAGTTCCATCACTTGAGCAATTGATCTTGACTCTAATATGGTATCAAAGCTGAACTTGTTCAATTGTGACCTAATATTATTAGGTAGCGAAATTGAATTTTTTTTTATATTTGCATTCAATATCCTTCCTTGTGTAGGTGATTCTCTTTGTCCAAGGTACTTGTAAAGGCCATGACATCTGAGTGATTTTCAATACAAATTTGCATTCAAATTTTTGTTGTGTATGGGTTTGTATTCTGTGTTTTTATATCGTTCTATGAAGCATTGAGTAAAGAAAACATTGACCAGCATCTTCTTCAAGTTTCCTATACATGACAGAATGAAGGTTGATTTGCAAAGAATTGGAAGAATAAAGAATAGACCATTATTGCATATGAAGATCATATGCAAAATCTATGGGCATAAACAGGTCAATATGTGAGGAGGCCCACTCAATTGGATATGTGTATTAGGCTACCAAGAGGTCATGTAGCAACAGGCCGATGTATTGATCTTGTATGGGTCTTCGATGGCGTGAAGGGAAGAGATCATTGATAGTGGAGGTCATTGTCTTTGTATTGAGTACATTGAGAGGCAATATCACAGATTTTTACAAGCTTTGGTTTTGTGTGCAGATGTAAGAATTTCCCATGTGGCCATTACATAGTCCATTTCCAAGTCTTCTCTACACGACTCCCTTATCAATAGCCTCACATTAATCATCCCTCTAATCTCTGCACACCCCTCTATATGTTTGGTTGTGGATGAGTCAAGTAACAAATCTGCGTACACCACCTCCCACATTGCACCAACTCTCCAATGGTCATCCACATGGTGTCTACAACCTCTAATATGCCTTTTGACTTGGGCTTTTTTTTACAGTTGGTGGTTACAATAATAAATTTTGGTCACAACAGTCATAGTTAACAATTTAGTGTGACTGTAATATTTAGGTATACGGCAAATTCATCGTCAGCAATTCACCGACGAAAAATTCACCGCCAACAATTCACCATGGGAAAATTCACCGTCATGACAATTCACCACGCAAAAAATTAATTGCATGAATTTTTGGCGATTAATTTTCTGTGGCGATGAATTGTTGGTGGCCATGAATTTCCTCGCAGTGAATTGTTGACGGTGAATTTTTCGTCGGTGAATTATTCCCAGAGCCTAATATTTATTGTGACAACTAATGGTTTGTTAAACATCAAGACTGTGTGTTAATAGTTTATGTTTTAACAAGTGCTTGTAAGGGAGGGCATATTTTTCAATTTGGTATAAATTGAAAACCGTATGTTGAATTTTCAATTTTAAATAGTCAATGAAAAACTCTTTCTGTTCTAGAGTTTTTAGCATTGAGACTATTGAAAATTTGTAATATGTAACACATATTTTGTCTCCTCTTTGAAAAGGAAAACTTTTAATTTTATAACTACAAATTAGGAAAATACGATTATTATATCTTTTCATTAACTACTCAACTTGACTATTTCTTTTGTTAAAGTGAATATCACTTGCTCATTTCATTGAAAACGATATCACACTTAATTATAAAGTGTCATTATTTGTTCTATAGAAATTATTATATACACTAAAACATATAAAGTGTCAATTTAGGGGGGATCAATATCATAATCAAGAGGGGTTATCTTGTTTGTTATTCTACAAAATGGGCGTAATCCTAGAACTTCATTTAACTTGTATGATTGGAAGCAATCAATGGAGATAAAGTTCAAGCAACTAGCATTACATTGTGTCACTATAGGTTTGGAACTTGAACCTAAAGGGGCAATTGAAAGATGAAAATGGCATAATTGAAATGATGAATCCTATGAAACATTGTGTAAATTTATTTCTTCTAAACTTCTCTTTCACATTTATTCTACTAAAACACCTAATGATGTATGGACAATATTAGAAAATATTTTTGGTAAGAAAGATGTAATGAGGGGACATCAACTAGAGAATATATCAATAGTCTTAATCCACAAGACTTTAACACAATTCAATAGTTCTTCACTAAATTAAATTTTATAAGGTTCTAACTCAAGCAACGTGGAATAGAAAAATAAGATGAAAAAAGTGTCCTATCAAAGTTAGGTCCTCAATATTTTTTGTTTGTTTCTACATTTATGCAACAAAGAATGATTTTGGTGCACATTACAGTATGCCATCTCTTTCATTTTTTGTTGTTTAACTCACAAAGGAGCAAGAAAAACTAATTCAAATGAGTACCATGCAGCCTTCAAAGCCACAAGCTCTTGTTGCAACTGAAAAAAAGGCTTCCAAATCTAAGGGAAATAAACCAAATAAGGATCAAGCTAAGGGACCAAAATAAAAGACTTCATCTGATTCATCTTCCTCATTAAAAGGGAAAATTATAAGGAGAGAACTACATGTACTTATTGTAAGAAACAAGGGCATGAAGAAAACCAATTCTTTAAAAAGAAAAATGATGAAATGAGGTATCTTCTTCAACAACATCACATTAATTTTCCTACATCTAGGATAAGGGTTCTTCCTCATCTCCATCTGCATCATCTGCATATTTAGAAAAATATAAGAAAATGGTTATGACACTCTTTGCTTCTACAAACAACACACCGCACAAGTGGCTTCTTGATTCTATGGCATCACACCACATGGTTACATCTAGGGAACTATTTTCTATATTTGAGACTTTTTTATTCCCACCAATATTGATGGTGAATAAGACGTATATGTCATCCATTGGAAAAGGATCTATTGAAATTCTAGAGAAGGAAAATTCAATGATGTACTTTATGTACCTTATCCAATAACCCCCTTTTCATTTATCAGGTTAAATATAATGGTACAAGAAAAACAATTGATTTCACACCACATTCTATTATCATCAAAGTAGAGACATCATTACCACATTTCATGATGATCGTGATTCTAGATTGTGTTCCTTTTCTTTTTTTGGCTCTACCAACTTTGATGATGGTTTGAGCATAGATGACACTAATACATTCATCATGCATAAGGAGATACAATTTGGTTATTTGAACCTTGTATTTCTATCCTCGCCATTGGTTCCTTCACCTTATATACTAATATCACTTTTTCATATTCTAATTCTTCAATATTGAGTGTTCCTACACCATTGGTTTCTCATGATTTAGGGTAGCAAGATATTCATAGTTGTGTTTCCACTATAGATGATTGGGATGATTACTTACATGGAATATCAAAATTATTTATTGGATCCTATTTGATAGAGTTGGTAGGCACCTTCAATGATAGCCATATCAACATTGTTGTCAACCCATCTATATCTTTGGTTTTTTTTCTACATCAACCTTTGCATCATGGAGAATTTGAGTAGCTTTTAGATATTACATAATTGTCTTTGGATCATGTGCATCATTTAGAGACTTTTATTCTTCTCACATGGGAATATTTCATGCACCTATATTTAGTTTTCTTCTTTCATGAGGAAGAAATGTTGTTCGACGTTCAAGGATCACATTTTTTATTCCTCTTTGAGCAACACTCAATGTTGCAAGTTCTATGATCTTATGGGTGGGATCCATAGTCTCTCTTTTTCTCTCCCATGGAGGAACATGTACTTATTTCATAGAATTAATCCTTGGGGTCATCATGAGTGCTTATTCTATCTTCTTCAATTGTACATTTTATTTCATTGCATAATTTCTCTTTTGGAGAGGGGTTTTTATTTCCCACTAGGTTTTTCTCCTTTACTCCGCTTTATGAGAAATTTGTACATGGGTACCTCATCAGGCCTTATTTTAAAGGCCCATCACTCTTTGTATCCACCTATGTTGAGCTTAAAGGGGGTTATTACAATAGAATTGTTACTTTTGTTTTATTCTGCTCATAGTGTCGAAAATTGTCACCATCAACAATCTCACATTATGTAACTTTGTCTCCCTTAATTTATTGGTCTTAATTAAGCAGCTAATTTACTAAATTATGCATTCCAAGGCCTATTTTTATCTTTTTTGAAGGATTGCAAGCATTTAATAAATTCAAGCAATTAATATTTTTCTCTTGACACTCAATATCCTAGAAGATAGGGTCAGAACCCATATGCCCATGGGCGTATTGGTCCCCCTATCTTGTTGAGGACCA
This sequence comes from Sequoia sempervirens, assembly GCA_007258455.2. Taxonomy (NCBI): domain Eukaryota; kingdom Viridiplantae; phylum Streptophyta; class Pinopsida; order Cupressales; family Cupressaceae; genus Sequoia; species Sequoia sempervirens. Next base: position 116,138,822 of record VDFB02049217.1, on the reverse strand, counting down.
AGTTTTAATATGTTGTTGGCAACATTTTAAAATTCAAATTTCAAATTTCAAGTGTCGACTTTTGGGATCTAATTTTTGAGAAATTAGCACAATTGCATATAAATACCTACTTATTGCATCATTTTAAATCTACCAAGAAATCTATTGGAAAACTTATGATCAAGAGCACAATCAAGAAAGTCAAGAGCAGGATTTCAAAGGTTTATTACAGAAATTTAAGATCCAACATCATGTCAAATTATATGTGTGTTCATGGTATCATTGTTTTGTGAAGGCTAACCCTTGTTGTAGGTCTCCAAAGCATTCAAGCAATTGAAGCAAGCAAGATTCAAGTCCTTGAAGTGATATACATAACTTCAAACCTTCAAGGAAGCCATTGAAGGGTAGTAAGTTGAAGTATTTTATGATTTCATCATTCCTTCCTTTCAATTATCATTTCTATTATTGACATTACCATTGTGGAAGTGGAAAAACTTGGGTGCTACTACAATAATGGGTTACACTTTTTGGGACATCCTAATTTTTTTTTGAAATCACATATTTTTGGAAAACATAATGATTTAAGCCTTTAAAAGTTCTATTTAAATGATTTTAATTAAAGAGGGTTTGATCAAACCCCCTTGGAGAGAACCTCTTTAGTTTTAAACCATACCTATAATGGAGTCTCCTCTACACCTATCAAAATGCTAATAAAAAAACCACTTTGGATTTACCTTTTGGGGGATCAAATGAATTCATTTAAAATTTACATTTTGTAATCATGTAGCCCTTATTATAAGCTCCCCAAAAAGTAAAATTTTAAATATATTTAATTTGATTATTAAATTTATTTTTTATTTCTTGTGAATGTAGGTTTATCAATGAACATCAAGGTCTTTGTTTCACACATGAAAAAATAGGAAAATAGAGAAAAAAATTCTAAAAAATACATGTACACTAGCTATTGATGTCCTTATGCCAAAAAAAAGAATAAGTTAATTCAAACGCATACAAAAAAAGTTATGGGGTACGAAGTACACCTCTGTCCAAATTATAATTACTTTGACTTGGAAAATTAATTAAAAAAATAAATGTAACAAAAAATTATGTAAAAATATCCATGCATTAGATATTAGTGTGAAAAATCTTATTTTAAAAATTAGAATTGTATCCTTTCTATAAAAAAATTTATGCGGTCTGAAGTAAACATCACTTTTTAAAACTGTTGTTTAGTAGAAAAAATAAGTTATTAAAAATTACATAAAAGGAATCGCAATTTATTTTTTAAATTTATTTTAAAAATATAATTAGAATCTACACAAAAAATCTCACAAATCACTAGTTTGATTCATCTTCAAATTCTTAATGGTTGAGCTGTTATAGGTGTAAGAAAGTGAAGATCTAGTGAAAAATGTTGATTTCAATGTCAAGTTTGGCCAAAAAGTGTAACCCATTATTGTGGGATCATCCATTTACATAGGGTTTGATTGAGGTAAGACCCTAGAAATGGCCCAAAATTTTCCCTCTCTCTAAATGAGCACGTTATAGGTTTGAAGAGGATTGATGGAAGATTGAAGACAAGTTTTCCATTGTTGCATTCACAGCCCTAGATCTTGTCAAGCCACAAAAACTCACCTGCAGAATTATCAGATGATATTCTAACAACTCTGCAACCCAGAAATAGGTTGGATCCAACATCAAAGGACTACAAAATCAATTTTAAGACCCCCTATCAAAGACCCATATGCCTCTAAGCATCTAAATCCTCCTTTGCATGCTAGATCCAACTTTTTAATATTTTAGATCTGACCATATTTCATAAAGGTGAAAATAATGAAGTTGCAGCAATTAAGTAGCCTCAAGCACTCACACCTACTTCAAGGGATGGAAAGATTGAGAAAATTCTTGACAGCCAAGTGAAAAGGAGCACAAGGAGGAAGCAATACATGGAGTATTTGGTGAAATGGTTAGGGAGGATTGTGGTGGATTCTTCATGGTTATCTAAGACTTAGGTTACTCATCTTGGATATCCTCTTGGAAAGGATGATCCCACAATAGTGGTTTACAATTTTTGGCCAAACTGGACACTAAAATTATTATTTTTAACTAAATCTTCACTTTCGGGCATCTATAGCGGCTAAACCATGAGGAATTTTAGGATGATGCAAACTAGAGTTTTTTGACATTTTGTCTGTAGATTCCAAATATATATTTTTCAAAAAAATTGGAATCAAATTGCACTTCTTTTTCCATCTCCCTCGAAAACTAGTTTTTTTCATAATTTAACAACATTTTTAAAAAGTGACGCTCACCGTATAACGCATAACTTTTTTTCCATGAACGATAAAATTATAATTCTTTCAAATTTAGATTTGTAACTCTGATATCTAGTGCTTCCACTTGGTCATATAGTTTTTATTGAATATTTTTTATTGAATATTTTTTCTTTAATCATGTTTCGAAGTGAAACCAATTACAATTCAGACATAGCATGACCGTATAATGTGTAACTTTTTTGTATGTATCAAAATTCAATTTTTATTTTTTTTTGCATCAAGGACTTAAATATCTAGTGCACTCATATTTTTTAATTTTTTTTTTGATAATCTATTATTTTTCCACATGTGCAAAACAGAGAGCTTGATTTTTGGTGAAAAACCTATGTTTAATAAAACTAAAAAAACAAATATATAATAAAACCAAAAAATATTAAAATTATATTCATTGGATAGCTTGTTCTGAGGGCTACGTAATTCCAATTGGATCTATGAAGTCTCTTCCATTTTTATGTTCAAACTGAGCTCCGAAGTGTAAAAATTTTGATTTTTTTGTGAACAATGTCAAAAATCAGGGAAAAGGCGGGTTCACTCGAACCAGGGGGGGTTTGAGCGAACCACGGTTCATTCAAACCCTGGTTCATTTGAACCCCCTTCCCAAAAGGAGTTTTTGTTTGATTTTTTTCCATGCGTGCATTAAATGGGTTCGCTTGAACCCTGGTTTGAGTGAACCCTTTTTTGGTTCGTTCGAACCCCCAGAATGAAAATTTTTGGCATGGGGTCATTTTTACAAGTTTTTCTTCCTCATTTGAATTTTAAACCACTTTTGTGGGTTTACCCGAAAGTGATGATTTCACTTTTATTCTACCTTAGGTGTCTAATGTAGGAGCATCCAAGGTGTAAGGGAAATCTTTCATCAACCAAAAAAAAAATTATGTTTCTTTTGAATAACCTGGCTAGTTGAATTGAGTTTCTAAGTAAGAATATTTCTAGAAGTTCACCTTTGGGCCTCAAAGGTATCTCTTATCGCTTACCAAAGAAGTTAGACTTAGACATTTTTCTACATAGTCTTAAACTAGACTTCGAACTTTGGGATTTTGTCTTACTCTTTGCTAAGTGGGTGAACATCGTGCTTCATGGTTATGACTTAGGCTTTAACTTAATTGTTAAGTGGTAAAGGGTACGAGGAAACTCTGAACTTCGACAACAAGTTAGAAGGCTTCGTACTTTGTTGTTCGCCCACTTATTCCTTGAGTTCTTCATAGTGTATAAGGCATGGAGTACTCCTCAATTCTCAATAGCCAATAGAAGGTCAGTAGCAAGTAACCCACAACCCTACGACAGTCCAATGAGGGGGTTTGCAGTATAGCGGTAACCCACAACACCACGATGGTCATTTGGATGGAATGTGATGGAGCGGTATCGTGTAGTATTGTGGTAAAGAAAATGGTCAAGTTTTAATGACAAACTTGGCATGAATCTTTTGGTCGATGGTTGCATGAGACGATGGCAGAGACGATGAGCGATGTTTACAAGAATGTGAATGCTACAGATAAGTGGACAATAGCGCTAAGGCGAGAATGGATGATAGAATTTTATGTAGATTTTGTCGATAGGAAGTAAAAGAGAAAAACACATGGAATGTGGGTAGAAACCCTAGGTCATGGATGCTCACAAAGAAAAAACTACATCGAACCAGGAGAGGGAAATGGTAGTGGTGAAGGATTGAGTTGATTCCTCATGGTGAAGGCATCAAGTTGAAGGTGAGTTAGCTTTGATTTGCAGATTTGTAGAATGTGAAATCAAAAAGGCCTATATGAGGGTGAATTTAGTAATGTAATGTCATTTTTATTATTATAGAAATAAAAAAAGGTTGTCAAACCTTCCTAAGTGTGTACCCTCGACCCTATGTACCCAATACCATCAACCCTAAATCCTAAACCCAATACCCTCAACCCTAAATCCTAAACTATATACCCTCAACCTTATACCCTGAACCCTATATCATCAAGCCTAAACCTTATACCTTATACCCTCAACCATAAACCCAATGTACCCTCAATCCTAAAACCTACACCCTCAACCCATACCTTATACCCTCAACTTGGAAGTGCTACTTGAAGAGAACAAGTAACTCCTAGTCCACTCATAGATGTGGGTGAATGGGAAGGATCTACAATTCATTGTTAAAATTGGAATTAAAAAAGTTTGATATCTACTAATTTTTAAGAGATTGAACCTATAGACAACACTACACCCACAATGATAGTCCATGGGATGAGTGAGCTAAGGGTAAAATATTTAGGTAGGTAGTTAATTTAGGTGAATAGAAGTATCAAATAATAGAGATAACTTCTAGGTGAATATATGTATCCAACTCCTTGCATTGATTATCTCTTCGATCAAATTAAGAGCTATTTTTTCACTACAGGTTGGGTACCACCAAGTTACCATTACATCATTAGATGTGTGAAATAATACCTTCAAATCCAAATGGATTTTTCAAATGGATAGCCTTGCTCTTTGACTTGACCAGTACACTTTCCACTTTCATGTGAGTGGTGAATGATGCACTCAAGCCTCACACTATTTTCTTATGTTAATATTTTTATTTAGTTAACATACTCATATTAAGCAATATGTATATTGGAGGAACATATACATCATGTTCAATTGATAATTTCAACTCTACAACAACATGGGCTCTTTGATAACAATTTAGAAAAGTATTTCTTTAGTATGAAAAGGATTTAGTACCTTAGATACATTATGAATAAGGATTGTCTTTATGTGGACCCTAAGAATATATAGAGGTAATTAGAGATTGGCCACCTCATAAAAATATCATAGAACATTATATATAGACTTTTAGGATCGTCCAAATTTTATTATAGTTTTGTGTTTAACAAGGAACGTCACACTTGGCATGACCTATGAACCAAGCATTCAGGTGAGAGTAAAATAAAAAATTCCTTGGATAGATAGATTATAATAACCATTTACACAATTGAAGTAAAGACTTTATTTAATACCTACAATAGTTCTTATTGATTTGAAATAGTCCTTTGAAATTTAGGTTCATACCTCCAAATATGCACTTGGAGTAGTTTTGGTCCTCAATGTTGCCATATATTTCCTAACATGTAGTGATATTTTATATAATGTTATGTATAAACACCCCATTATGAGAAGGAACTATATAAATTGTTCAAGATTGCAAATAACATGCAATTGCTCTATCTTAGGGAAAGACATTATTTTTTATAAAGGAAAAAATGGGTTTTATAGGGACCTGAAACCACGAAGTTTACCAAAAAAGATAGGAAAGGACAAAAAAGTCCTTCGAATTAAGCAGGTTGCTATAAAATAAAAAACCAGAATAACCAGCAACCAGCCAAAAAAATCTAGGAAGGACAATCAATAAGCCAGCCGAAACGCAAACCAAAAAACCAGTAGCAACTAATCCAAAGTCTTCAAAACAATCTCAGTCTTGGCCTCCAGATCCTGCATATCCTAGACACCCTTCTTGAAAGTTTGAATCATTTGTGGTGTGGGGGTGCCTTCCTTTTAAGATTAGCCCTGGTTTTATTCAAAATCTCAATGTCCTCTTCCTGGTTTTTATCTTTCAGCTCTTCCAAATCAATAACCAAGGACCCCTGTTGAGCTTTGTCTAGTTTTTCAGTCATAGAGTTGATAATGATAGCATTATGTCTTTCCATTCTGTTATTTTGTTCAGTAATTATCTTCATAACATTTTTTTTTTCCAAATCAATTTCTATCATTTTGTTCTTACCCGCATTGTCCTGGATCTCTTTACTAGCAATACTCATTACACTCTTCATCCTTCTTACATAACTAGGAAAGACATTTTTATTCACATAGATTATAATCCTCTTAAATTTATATAAATATACTAATTTTTTGTAGAATGATCAACATCAAAGGTGGTCTATTTACCTCAAATATTTTCATCTCAACATTCATCATAAGAAGGATGAACAAATAAAGTTGCACAAACTAATTGGGTTGGCTTCAAATGAATAACCATGATAATTATGTTGGACTCTTGTGAACACTACATAAAATAGTAGCCTCAATTGTATTCAACATTAATCCTATTTTTTCATATCTATCCACCAAATAAGTAAATGATATATATAAGCCATTTATTACTGTATGTAAGATAAAATCCTCTATCACATGATGCATATATATGTCCCTATATACACCCTCAACCTTATACCGTCCACCATAAACCCTATAGCATTGACCCTATACCCAATTTAACCTCAACCCAAAACCCTAAATTCTATACACTAGACACTCAATCCTATGCCCTCAAACCTAAACATCATCCCTCAACCCTAGGCACTAAATCCTACATGCTAAAATTTCAACCATAAATTCCATACACTCAACCCTAAACCCTAAACCCTATACCCTCGGCCCTATACCATATACCCTAACCTATAAACCCTATACACTCGAGACACTATACCTAATACCCTCAACCCTATACCTTATACCCTCAACCATATAAACCCATACCCTAAACCCTAAACCTTACACCCTCAACCCTATACCTTATACCCCCATCGTAAAACCTATACCCTCGACCCTATACCCAATACCCTAAACCTTATAACCTATACATTCCAACCTATACCATTAAGCCTACTCACTATCCCTCAACCCTAGGCCCTAAAGTCTATAGGCTAAACCATCAACCCTACACTCCCTCAACCCTAAACTATATAAACCCTCCAACCTAAACCTTATACCCTCAATCCTAAAATTTATACCCTTAATTAGAAAAGCAAGAGGTAATGACCTAGAGAGGGGAGAGACAAAGAGAGAGAAGAGAAAAGAAGAGAAGAATAAAGAGAGAGGAGTAAGGAGGGAGGGAGAGGTAGAGAGACAGGTAAAGAGGGGAGAGAGAGAGAGAGAACAAAGGGATGGAGAGAGGGAAGGATTGATGGAGAGTGGGAGAGAGAGAGAGAGAACAGAGGGAAGAATTGATAGAGAGTGGGAGAGAGAGAGAGAGAGAGAGAGAACACGAGGGCTCGATAAATATTCGAAGATAAATAGAACATGAGTGCATTATAATACATTGGTATTATGTTTTGCTTTGGAATGTCCAAAGATGTGTTTTTGTAAATAATCACAAAATTGACATAATCTTGAGTGTGCTCCCCATCATGCTTGCACGTCTTTCAATTTCAAGTCAAAAAATACCACAATAATTTTAAGCTCTCTCCTAGCTATCTAACCATGTAATTTTTTTCACATTTTGAGTATGTTTTATGTTTTCATCTTTAAGTTCTTTTGTTAGTGTATCCATTTTTTGTCAAAAACCAATGTGTAATATTTTATATTGTATTTTTAAACTGTTGATCAAAATTTCAAACAATTACATTTTAGAAACTAGACTCCATTCTACACATATTCAAAAAATATTTTGATTAGTTTTCAAAAAAATTAGGGGGAAGCACACTCAATTTTCTATTTTTAAAGATGTTTGCACTTTAAAAATTAGTTAAAAAACATATATTCATTAAAAATTAGCAAAAACATGGGCAAAAACTACATGGTGTTAGCTAATTTATCACCAAAGCAATTTTTGAAATACTTAAAAAAGTTTACATTTTAGGGGGGGCATATCGGATGCTATGTTATGTTTTTTTTTTAAATAAGACCACTTTGTGTGGCCCTCCATTTTGAACCCCTTAATCTCTACCATTTTTTTTAAAAATAGTAGTTTAGAAAGTAGACTCAAAGCACTTGACTCTTGTTTTTGTTGCATCTTCAAATTTTGGGTGTAACTATCTTCAATTCCTCATCCAAGGTCAGACTTTCCTAATTTTAGAAAAAAAGTGGCTAGTTAAGACCCCTTTTTGGTCGCCCATCTTTGTGCAATTAACCATATAACATTATATATTTTTATATTTATATATATATATATAGCTCATAAATATATAATTTTATGTGATCCAAAATGGATATCTATTTTGTAGGTTTACAAATTCGATATTCGTTTTATCTTTTACTAATTGGATGTCCAGTTTTCTCTATTTTTACCAAAGAAAAATATACTTTTTGTACCCAAACCAAGTAAAAATTCAAACACCCATTTTTTTATTTTGTCTATGTGAATTTTTTTTCTATCACCACTATTTTCCCATCATGATCTTGCACTCACCCAAGGGTCTCATGATCTTGATGGTTAAACAATCCCAAGAGGGTTTGAGAAATCCCTATGTTATACCCATATCACCTTCAGTTGATAAGAAACCCCAAACCACTAGCTAGAAGGAAAAAGGAAAGGCTACCAAGCAAGGGTCGACAGGCACAAATTTTGATAGGTCTACTAGACTGGTTTTCATCCAACAACCTGCCTAAAAAGAAGTTGATATCTCCAATGACTCTCAGTATGAGGATGATGTTCCTAAGGAAGATACTAATATTGGGGATAGTTCACCTAAGCTCTCTCCCCTGCGATTTGAAGGAAAATCCTTTTAATGAAATGAATACTCTAAAACCTAATTTTGAGACGGTGGTAGTTCCTAAGATTGAGATGAAGGGTGTTCTTAAGAATACACACATGGGGATGGAGGAATCCCTTCATACTTCCCACAATACTTAATACATTGTGACCAAGGACACTAATACTTTTCCCACTGAATAACAATTGTTTGTGTCATGTTCCCAAATCATGAAAGAGGTGGAGAACCTAAATGCTAAACTAAATGAGATGGAGAAAATGATGAAACTCAATGCCAAGGTAATGCATAGGTCTACTACTACCCTTTTAGTCCTTCATGGTCAAGAGTTCAAGAAGCATGATAAGTGTGAGGATAATTTCCTGAAGTTTGAAGATATGTACAAGTTCCTCTTTGAGTCCACTAGGGTTGTTTGATCTCCTGGGATGTTTCATTTTTAGTTGTTTTTTTTCACTCACTAGACTTTGGTCATTTTTTTATTAATGTCATTTTTTTTGGCATGTTCAAGGCTGATTTTTCTTTGCCCTCTAGGGCTTTGTTTATAAAGGGCTTAGAACCTTGGTTTATTTCTTACCATAATAATAAAAAAAACATTTAATGCACTTACCAGTTGTTAATTATTAAAATAATTAATATTACCCCAAGTCCATTACTTTATCACATTTAAATTAATTATTTATTGTTTAATTGATTTAAAATAAATATTTTTTCACATTATCAAATTCAAATTAATACAAATTTTAAATTACTCCTCATGAGTTAACTATCCAATAAAAATAACTAACTAAATAATCAATTTAGTTAACTCATTGATCAAATCCATTGATAAGCCAATTAATTTAACTAATTCAAGATCAAAATTCATTAATAAATCAAATAATTATCAACTCATCAATCATATGAGTTGACTACCTAGTCATCTCCACCTATTTTGCAAATTGATTGCCACCTCTCCCATCACATCTACCAAGATCCAACTCATGATCCATAATTAAATCTCTACTATTCAAATTTATCTAAAAAAAATCTATAAATTGGAGATTAATCCTCTATTTTCACCATCCAAATCAAGCAAGAAGATGTTGCAACATTGAGTAACAAACAATATGAATCATTCAAGAACATCCACTCCAACACAATATTAAATTATATGTTTTTGATAGAGGGAAAAACAGATTTTGAAGGGATCTGAAACCCTTAAACAAAAAGAGCAAGGCTGCAGAAAAGACAGCAAGCAGCCAACGAAAAAGACCAGCTCCAAAACAAGACTATTCAAGATTTACATTTTACACTTTTCTTGTGGGAGCGGAGAATCATGTCGAAAGAGGGCTTAGAGGATTTATCTTTTTTTTCCCTTAACTGTGATCCAACCTTCTTCCACTTGCGTCGCTTTACCATGCCAAACTGGCTCGCTACTTTCAAGAGCATGAAAGCCAACAGCCAAAATAGTAGGAGTTAAATTATAATATTAAATTATATGTTAAATTATAATTAAATTATATTAAATTATAATTAAATTATATTAAATTATAATTTAACATATAATTATAATGACAAACAGAATAATTTAACTAAATATAATTTAATATTCTATAATTGTAACTATTTAAATGATGATGAAGATATATTTTATTTTAATAATAAAATATTTTAATTTGTAATTTTTTTATAAGGATTAGATGATTTGTGTCTTATGTGGACTTACGTGTTGATCACTTCTACTTGTATTTTCAAATATGACATGATAAGTAGTTGTACACATTTTTGTATATTAATGATATATGTCAAGTTAAATTAAAACAATTAATTACATAATAATGAATGACATTAAATATTAAATAATAATGACAATATATTTTATTAATAGATCATAATATAACAAATATCTCTGAACTATTATTGAAATGCAATCAATTATTGAACCTTCTCCACGACTCCTTTTCAAAACGGATGTCATTCACCAATCAATCAATTCAATCTTTTTGCTTCCACTTAAAAAATGCACTATTCAATATTGACTATACTTGTATAATACAACTCAAAGTCCTCATCTATTGCCAACTTTCAATTTGTTTTTAATAATCTAAATCTATAATTAGAATTAAATGGACACAATTTACCAGTAAATCACTTCAAAGTTTTGTTTTCCACTTACAAAATACTTTAAATATTCAATAACCATGTCTAAATACACAACACAAAGTCATCATTAGTTATAAGCTGTCCCCAACTCTCTAGAAACCTTTAAATAGTCAAATCTATTCATGGAACAAAACAAATACCATTTACCAACAAATCAATTCGAAATTTTTGTTTTCACCTACAATACAATTTTTTGCAGTATTCAGTATACCTATATTGCACGACTCCAAGTCTTCATCACTCTATAACTTGCCTTTGAACAGTACAAATCTATAATTCGAACATTAAGTGAAAGGAAGGCCTGTAGAGAAACTGTCCTCACTATTTTGAGGTAGGACTGTTCGATTAGCCCAACATATTTTCATATGGCTGTTAGTGTCCCAGAGTATGTACAGATGACTTAAATCCAATTCCACTGTTTTGAAAAACGTGGGCATGACATAATCGATGTAGACTCCAATCCCAATTAAAATATAAAGAATAAACTTTACCATAGAATTACTCTAGAAGCCTTTTTTTGTTATAAATTTTCAGAGTTGTGAGATTGGTATACTCACATTTAACAAAGTTTGATTTGCATTGCTATTCAATTCTACTCTAAATCCAGAACCTGTAACAAATCAAAAATGGCAGCTGGACTTGCTATTACGCTTGCCAACAGTGTGATGGGAAAGCTTGGTGAGATTGCAGCACAACAAGCATTGAATGAGGCATCTCTACTGCTCAACTTTAAAAATGATTTTAAATGGTTGGAGAAGAAGCTCAGACAGCTATGTCATTCTCTACAAGCTGCAGATGAGCAAAGTGGGCATGATGATGATGTGAAAGAATGGCTGGCGGAAGTCAGGAATATTGCTTTTGATGCGCAAGATATCATTGATGAGTGTGCTGTTGAGAATTTGTATACAAATATCAGTCAATCATGTGTGTGCAGTTGCACACAACTAGTCTTTCGGCACAAAATGGGTAAGAGGATTAAGGACCTCAAAGAAAGGATTAGCTCTACTATTCGAGAGGCAGAGGAGCTCAAGCTTTTCCATGATGTTCCCCATATAAGTCAGCTCTCAACTAGTACATCCGAAAGAGAAAGAGGGGCAGAGTTGAGAAGATGGAGCATCTTGAAGAAAAATTCACCAGCAGTGGCATTAGAGCACAAGGTGGAGGAAATTCTGAGGTTGTTAGAGAACCCTGCTGTTGGAGTTATTGCCGTTGTGGGAATGGGTGGGTTGGGTAAAACATTCCTTCTTCAGCATGTCTACGACAGATCAAAGCTAAGGTATGATTGTTCTGCTTGGATTTCTGTTTCACAGACTTGTTCTCTTAGAAGTCTGCAGTGTGACCTAGCCTTTCAAATTAATTTACAAATAGAATCTAGTATAAGTGATTGGCTAGCTGCTGAGTTGATATATGGGAAGTTAGAGGGCAAAAGATGTTTGATTGTTCTGGATGATGTGTGGAGGAGTAGTTTACAAGGTAACTTGGTATCAAGACTTGGGCTTCCCACTGGCAGTAATAACCAGTGTAAGATAGTGGTTACCACCAGAAGTAGAGATGTTGCTACAAACATGAATGCCCATATCTATGAGATGCAACACTTGTCCAAGCAAGACAGTTGGAATCTGTTTTGCCTCTTTGCCTTCCCAGATCGTGAGGGAAATAGGCCGCCTGAGCAGCTGGAGAGCTTGGTTCATCAAATTGTACAAGAATGTGGTAGGTTACCACTGGCCCTTAAGACAGTTGCAGCATCCATGACCAAGTCTTCCCTCACACCAGAGTGGGAATCAAAATTGAGGCAATTAAAAGGGGTAATAAATGAAGAGGACTCCACCATGAAGATTCTAAAGCTGAGTTATGACTCTCTTCCTCCCCATCTGAAATCTATCTTTGCTTATTTTTGTTTCTTTCCAGAGGACACACATATTTCTTTTTCTACCACTAAAATTGAGGAAGCTATATACCAGGACTATTTGATATATTTGTGGATTGCTGAAGGATTTATTCCACGAGCAAAAGACAAAGAACAGTGGGATATTGGGTTAAATTATTTACATCAACTAGAAAATTTATGTTTGGTGGAAATAAACAGAGTTTCAGCTTGTTACACTATACATGACTTGTTGCTTGATTTGGTTGTAAATATATGTAAAGAACATGAGTGTGAATTTGATCTTCTCTTCAAAGAAACAAATTGCCGCAGGTTATTATTAGCTAAAAAGGGTATAACCACTAAAGCAATTTCAGAAAGCCCTCTTCATTTTCAGCGATCTCTCCGCACACTCTCATTCTCTCAGAATCCTGACATTACAATTATTCCACAACACTTGTTTGATCATCTGAGAGTACTCCGGGTTATTGACTTTAGCCGCACTGCCATCGCTACATTGCCAAAATCTGTTGGGAACTTGAAACTTCTCAAAGTTCTGAATTTATCTCACACAAAGATCAGGGAAGTGCCAGATTGCGTAAGAAGACTTAAGAGTCTTCAGTTTCTTGATGTTTCCCATTGCAGAAGCCTACAAAGTGTACCTGACTGGATAGGTGAGCTCAAATGTCTTACCCTTCTCAATGTAAAACGCTGCTCTCCAGAGCTTACTCAGAGTCATATGCCCAAGGGGATATCAAAGCTATTGAGTCTCAGGACACTGAGATCAGATTTCTTCTCACTATCGATTGAAGGGAATGAATTCCTAAATGTTAAAGATGTTGGCAACTTGATCAATATCCAGGAAATTAGATTTCGTTTAGAAGATGTAAGGGGATTGAGGAGTGTAGACGACGGTGTCCTTGAGCATCTGGTCAAAATGAGAATTTTGGCAGTAGAGAATGGTATTCCTACAATGCAGGGTGATACAGCACAATCCACTCTTCCAGCATTCCCAGAGAAAATAAATGTTATGAATGGTCTTGAACAACTCTATCTTGTACGTTTCTCTGTGCCAAGTTGGATATGTGGAATGGAGAATCTAACAGAACTTCTATTGGTGGAGTGTAGTGATTACCCCTCGCTCCAAAAGTTGCCCAGCTTACAAACATTGTTTTTGTCTGGTAATTTGAAATACACAGAATTGCCAGAGTGCTTTGGAGAGAAAGGGGGATTTCCTAAGCTGGTTAGGCTGGGTATTAGGGACTTTCCTCTTTTAGAGAAGTTGCCGGCATTGGAGGATGGAGCGATGCAACATCTTGAAGGACTAGTCATAGGTAGTTGCCCGCAGGTGAAGAAAGTTGCAGAGGGATGGGAACGGTTGATAAGACTAAAGCAGATAGAGTTGGAGCAGCCATGTGGGGAGTTGGAGGAGAGGTTGAAGGAAGGCGGGGAAGATTGGATTAAAATCAGAGTTAATAACCCCCATATCGAGATCATCCTCATCTGATGTCAATATTGACTTGTAAAATCTTTCCTTCAGTCTCTACTATTGATTTTTTTTTATGATTGTTTTTAATTTTGAATGGACTTTATATCTATTGGTGAAGTTGATTGTCTTTCAAGGAGTTCATCATAGATTGAATCTTATTGTTGAGTGCAAGGTTCACACATTATAAATAATGAGGCTCGGATCTGTACCAAACAAATTAGATGAAATGAATATCCTTTGGCTCTCAGTTGAAGAAGTTCCAGCTATCAAATAGCTAAAAATTCTTTATAGATGATATAAAATCCTCAAAAGCATGTAGAACTGGGTTTTGTGCAAAATCAAAGCCAAATTCCTGACCTGGACTAATGGATTCCTCTCCATGGCTGGTCGAATCCAAGTGGCAAATAAAATTCTGCTTACTAGTCAAGTTCACATATCATCATGTTGGTTGCCTTCAAAAAACTGCTACAACCAATTAACCCAATTGATTAGGAATTTTATATGGGCCAAATGGGCGATTAAAAAAGGAATTCCTTGCTCTTCTCGACAGCATTTGATGCTGGAGCATCCGGGTACCCTGACTATCCCGATCACTTTTTCATTTTCGATTTTGATTTTGGTTGCTTTAAAATTTTGTTGTGGTGTTAAAAGACTTGGTGATTTTATTTTTGCCTGTCTGGTGTCTCTATCTGGAGGTTTCTGAACTTTTGTTTAATTCCAAAACTCATTGAAATCCAATGTTGATGAGTATTTAAAATTGCTGTCTTAAATATAAATTAAATTAAAAAGTAAAGTTCCCCAAATTGGGCGACTTACCTTGGCCAAGGCGTGGCTTAAAAGGCAGATTTGAAACGCCTTATGAAGAGCAGAAAAAGACAAACATTTGAAACCCTTTGGGAATGCGTAGAAGAGGAACAGTCTGGAAGTTTAGGCGTAGCTGTGTGGAGATTGGGGGCGCCCAAAAGTTTGGAAAAACTCAGCTGTTGGGAGTGCTAAGAGGTGGGAGAAAAATCGACCCAATATTTAACTGGGAAATTTCTGCAAACCCGGGAAGACATCTTGTGGTGTGGATGAAAACAGAGATAGAGACTTGGGAGTGAACAGAGGAAATGCATCGACCAAATTTAAGTGAGTAATTTTTGCAAATTTAAAAGGCAGATAGAGGCGTGGCAGTTGGGAGTGGTTGGAATATAAAAAATATGTTAAAACATTGTGAAGAAAAAGGGAAAAACACTAGTAACTTGCAGATTTTTGTATAGACATTCAAGTTTGTGAAATTGGTTAAAGACAATTGAAATATTCATAGTGTTTTTATATTTGAAATTGTGAAATTCATAATTTGAGTGAATCTCTTTATTTTTAGATAAATTGCTGCATCTAATCTGAGTCTGGTAAGACTCAGATATTTTTTAATAGCATCAGCATTGGATCCAAACTAAGGACAAGGGAGGTTTGGGAATCATTGATCTATACACACAAGGAATATGCCTCACTACCAAATGGATAATTAGAGCCCTAGAGGGAGATACCCCTTGGAAAAATCTAGTGAACTATTGAATCCAATCTGCCTCTACTGGTCATTCCTGGGTAATTGGCAGCTAGAAAGACAAGCTTTTGCTACCTCAATTTCTTAAAACCCATGGATCTAACCCCTTTAATTATATCTGGAAAGCTTGGAGAATCACCTCTAAAAAGCTCATTTGGTTTGATCAATCTCTCACCATGACCTTAGCTTTCCTTCTTCTTCTATTTGGTGGAATCAATTTGTTTGGCCATTAGGTACTATAAGGAAAACGCGTTTTTAAAAAGGGAATTCAAACCTTCAAGGACTTATGGGACCTTTCCACCTTCCAATGCAAATCTTGGCATATTCTTAAATCCTAGTTCCACCTCTCATCCTCTGATCTATGACCTATTCTTGAAATTCAATAGCTTGTTACCCCTTAACTTTGCAACTTATTATCCCTAGACTATCATGCTAACTTCTTGAATGATTGGAAACGGCCTAATGCTTG